>JAKSZT010053770.1:4653873-4674028 GCA_026826555.1 Tolypeutes matacus | reverse complement strand
AGAAAGAAAGAAAGAAAGAAAGAAAGAAAGAAAGAAAGAAAGAAAGACTTCAAATCATAGAACTGACCTCAATCTGGAAGGACTAGAAAAAGAAGAGCAAAAGGAATAAAATAACAAAAATTAGACAGGATATAAATGAAATAAACAACAACAACAACAACAAAAAAAGAGAGAATTAACAAATCCAAACATGGTTCTTTGAAAATATCAATAAAATTGAAAATCCTTTAGCTAGACTGACAGGAGATAAACAAAAGAGGACACAAATGAATAAAATCAGAAATGAAAAAGGGGACATTACTATGAAGCCAACTGAAATAAGAAAGACTATAAGAGGACTCTATGAAAAACTGTATGCAAACAAATTAGAAAACCTAGATGAAATGAACAAATTCATATAAACACAAACTATTTAACCTGAGTCAAGAAGAAATAAGGGCTCTCAACAAAACAATACCTAGTAAAGAGATAGGATTAGTAATCTAAAACCTCCCAACAAAGAAAAGCACAGGAGAGGATGGCTTCATAAAGGACTTGTACCAAACATTCCAAGAAGAATTAACACCAATGCTGTTCAAACACTTGCAAAAGATTGAGATGGAGAGAACACTCCCTAATTCATTCTATTAGACCAATACCATCTTCATACCAAAGCTAGATAAACATAAGAAAAGAAAATTACAGACCAATATCACTTAAGTATATAAATGGTAAAATCCTCAAGAAAATACTAGAAAACTGATATCAGCAGCATATTTAAAATAATTATACACCATGATTAAGTGGGATTTATCCTAGGTATGCAAGGGTAGTTCAACATAAGAAAATCAATTAATATAAGATGCCACATCAACAGAATGAAAGAAAAAAACACATGGTTGCCTCAATTCATATACAAGGCATTTGACAAACCCAGCACTATTTTATTTTATTTATTTTATTTTATTTTATTTTATTTTATTTTATTTTATTTTATTTATTTTATTTTATTTTATTAGGGGGTAACAGGGAATGAACCCAAGACCTTGTACATGGGGAGCAGGCACTCAATCACTTGAGGTACATCTGCTCCTCCCAGCACTCTTTCTAGATAAAAACACTTAGAATAGTAGCAAAAGAAGGAAACTTCCTCAACCTTAGAAAAGGCCTATATGAAAAACCCAAACCGAATATCATACTTAATGGTGAGACTGAAAGCTTGCCCTCCACGATCAGGAATAAGACAAGGAGGTCCACTGTCATTAAACATTGTACTGGAAGTTTGAGCCAGAGAAATTATGCAAGAAAAAGAAATTGGAAAGAAGAAGTAAAACTTTCCCTATTTGCAGATGGCATGATGCTATACACAGAAAATCCTGAAAAATCAACAAGGATCCTAGAGTTAATAACTGAATTCAGCAAAGTGTTGAAGTACAAGATAAATATCCCCAAAACACTAGTGTTTCTATACACTAGCAATGAGCAACCTGAGGAAATCAAGGCAAAAATTTCATTTACAATAGCAACTAAAAGAATCAAATATCTAGGAATAAAACTAACCAAGTGTGTAAATGACTTGTACACACAAAAAAACTACAAAACATTATTGAAAGAAATCAAAGAGGACCTACATAAATGGAAAGCTATTTCATGTTCATGGATTGGAAGACTAAATATTGTCAAAATGTCAATAATAGCTAAAGCAATTTACAAGTTCAATGCAATCCAAATCAAAATTCCAACAGCCTACTTTGCAGAAATGTAAAAGCCAATCACCAAACTCATACTCAGGTTAAGGTGTCCTGAAAAGATAGCCATTTTGGAAAATAAGAACAAATTTGGAGGACTCACAATTCCCAATTTTGAAAGTTATTACAAAGCCACAGTAATCAACACAGGATGGTACTAGCACAAGGGCAGACATATAGATGAATAAAATCAAATTAATATTTCATAAGTCAACCCTTATATTTAAGGCCAACAGATGTTTGACAAGGGAAAAAAAAAAACACTCAATTTTGAAAGAATAGTTTCTTCAGCAAGTGCTGAGAAAACCAGATCTCCATTTGCAAAAAAATGACACTGCTTCACTCTATATACAAAAATGAACTCAAATGTATCAAAGATCTAAATATAAGAGACAGAGGTATAAATCTCCTAGAGTAAATGTTAGGGAAGCATCTTTAAAAACTTTTAAAAATAAAATAAAAAAAGAAATAAATAAAATATTTAAATAAAGACAAAAAAGAAGTGTGGTAAACTTTCTTGTTCAATATATAAAAATAAAGCTGATTGAAAAAATGGGCAAAAGACTTCAATAGATATTTCTGCAAAGAAGATCTACCAATGGACAAAAAGCACATGAAAAGACGGTCAATGTCATTACCCATTAGGGAAATGCAAATCAAAACAACAATGAGATACCATTTCACACCCACTGGAATGGCAACTATAAAAAAAATGGAAAATTACAAGTATTGGAGAGGATGTGCAGAAATAAGAACATTCATTTATTTTTGTTGGGAATGTAAAATGGTGCAGCAGCTATGGAAGACCCTTTGATGGTTCCTCAGAAAGCTAAGTATAGAACTTCCATATGATCCAGAAATCTCACTTCTATGTATATACCACCCAAAAGAATTGAAAGCAGGGACTCGAACAGACATTTGCACACTGGTGTTCATAGCGGCATTATTCACAGTTGCCAAAAGATGGGAACAACCCACTTGACCATCAACCAATTAATGGTTAAACAAAATGTTGTATATACATACAATGGAATATTATTCAGCCCTAAAAATGAATGAAGTTCTGATACATGCAACAACTTAGATGAACTTTGTAAACATCATGTTGAGAGAGTAAGCCAGACACAAAAGGACAAATATTATATGATCTCATGTATATGAAATAATAAGAATAAGCAAAGTCATGAAGTCAGAATCTAGAATCTAGATTACCAAGTGATGGGAGGGTAGTAGGGAATAGGGAGTTAAAACTTTACATTTACAAAATTTCTATTTGGAACAATGGAAAATTTTGGTTAGTGGTTAAAAGGGTATATTTTAGGTTGTATATATGTTACTGGAACAAAATGTTTTTTTAAAAAATCTATGGAACTGCTCAATATAGTGAACCCTAAATTAAACCATGAACTATAGTTAATAGTACAAGTATTAAAATATAGTTTCACCAACTGTGATAAATGTACCACACCAATGCAAGATGTTAATAATAGGATGGTATATGGGAATCCTGTATTTTATGCATGATTCTTCTGTAAATCCACAATTTCTCTAATAAAAATCAATCAATAAATAAATGGAATGGAAATCCAACCCTCTGGTTGAATCCAATGTTTTCCAAGTTTTCATCTTTATAGGAAATCTTCCAGTAAATCATGAAATAAAACAACAAGAACAACAAAACCAAATAAATCTGCAATCTTTCTCTGGATCTGGGATCTTTAACCACTTTAGCCTTGATTATCAGCAGCTTTCAACTGTCATTGGCGATTGAAGACTCAGGTAAAATAGGAAGAAAAAAAAAGGTATATGTAAGAAGAGAAAGGAGAGGAAGAAGAGAGAGAAAAGTCATTGTTAAAAGAGACACAATAAAACATTTTTGGTGCCGTCTGTGGAACAATTATTGTAATCTTGGCTATATTACACCATTTCCTAGAGAGAAAGGTGCCCTTGTGGCACCTTGAGCTCTGAGAGCTCAGGATTACATAGAATGTGATCTTTATGTTCCCTTCTAATTGTAACCTCTAAGATACATCTTTTTTTCCATATAACAAAATAAGTTCAAAAATAGGTATTTGTGGGAACGATGCAGCTCAAGTGGTTAAGCGCTTGCTTCCTGTGTACGAGGTTCTGGATTTGATCCCTGGTTCCTCATAAACAAAACAAAACAAAACAAAACGAACACATGAAAAAAAACTAACTCTAGGAGGGGAGCAGATGTAGCTCAGTAATTAAGCACCTGCATCCCATCTACGAGGTCCTGGGTTCATTCCCCAGTACCTCCTAAAAAAAAAAAAAAGCTCTCTTTAATTCTGTATCTTAATAAACTCTGATAACTGGTCCATAAAAAAAAAATGCAATCTGCAACCTAAGTGCTCTATTTATATGCCTCAAATCCTTACAGGCTCCTGATGACTTAAATAGAGAAGAAGAAATATAACTATTGTATTTTCTTTTGAAGGTGACCTCATATATTTTTCTTTAATAGCATTTATCTTCAACATTGGTAAATGTGCTTGATTGTATTTGATGCAATGGAGTACCTATTGCCTTTGGACAAAGGAAATTTATCTATAGATAAACGTTTTCTGCTTGTGCTTGACTAACGTGGCCATTTAGGTCTTTAATCTCATATGTAGAAGACTTAGTAACCCTGACTTTGGCAATTCATTGAAATAAAATTCTGAATTCATCTGACTGGTCAAAGGAAGAGAAACACTGGCTATTTCTAATTGAAGGCCAATTGTGGTATAAAAGCCCGTGTTTTGACTTATATACAGTGTCAACTTCATAATACAAGGCCCTTAGTAATTACAGAGGTATTTGTAATTCTTCTTAAACCTTGGCTTAATTTGTTCCTAAGCTCTTTTGGCTATTGGTATTAGGAACTGAACTACTGTAATCACAGAATTGGGATTGGTCTCAGGTTTACAATTCTGATAAATTGAGTTGAATTCAAGTCAGACATCACTGAGCTCAGCTTGGGGTTTGACAATTGGATTTAAAAAGCCTCCCGAGTGAAGTTACTGTGTTTTTAATTGCTATCTAAATTTTAGAGGGTCTTCAAGTCTTTAGTCAATTACTTAGTTTCAGTCATATCTGGTCATGTCAGTGCTTTAGGCTTGGCTATAGAACACCGGCTTGTCTTCTGAATAATACTTGCTCTCTCTGGCTTCTGGATGACATGCATCAGTTTTTGTTAGAACATATTCATGTCATCATTGGCTATAATTTTGAGTTTACTGAAATTCAAATACATCAAGTTCACTCATAATTAATTCATTTAGCACGCATCTACTGAATACCAATTAAGTGGTTCTGAAAATTGAATAATAAATCCTAATGTTACCATTAAAGGTATATTATATAAGTTCTTTAATAATGCCTCTGGGGTTTACAAAGATACTCGATATAGAATGTCATTACAGTTACATTCACATTCTTTACAAAGAAATTCTTTTCCAAGAATGTTACCTGTTTTTAATCAAACGTTCTTGGTATTAGAATGAATTATCAAGAATTTAAAAAGACAAAGTTTTAATTTTTTAAACATATGAATATAACATGCTTAAGCATTCACTATTTAGAATTTGTTTAATCAGACTATGGTTTTCTAGCTTCTTAGATATATTATTTCCTAATTATATCATGGCATAACTGGACAAAAACTTTTACTACATAGAATGAGCATGCGTAAATTATATCTCTAAGTTCCACACAGCAATTAAAATAAAATTTGATTTGGGGAACTGCTTTTGAGAGATTCCTTTATTTATTTGGTTTTTCCTTTTCCCTCTCTCCCTTCCTTGCCACTTTAAGAAAAAGGGGCAAGATTCACAAAAATAGAATAACTATAAGAAATTTCAAACATGAATTTCTTTATAATTTTGAAGCCATTAATTCTAGTATATTTTATAAAATTTGTAAAGAGAAATGGCTAATTTTTAAATTTTTATAATAAATACTGAATTTCCTTGAAAATGGTATCTTAAATTTTTTTTCACCTGTATTACACTACAGAAATTAATCATTAATTTAACAAAATACTTAACAATGAAAGTAACTGTGACGAAGGCTTGTTTTGCCACTGGGCTCTTAAACTCATTTCAAATGCTGAGTAGTCACTTATAACATCCTTATGTTAATTTATCTTGCTATCTAATCTCTGCCAAAAGCACTTGAATTTGCTGGAATTAAAACAACACAAGCACATACACACAAACATGAACACACTCACAGGTTCCCCTTCACAATTACACGATAGTATCTCAGAAGATTACAACTGGGCAGAAGACTATCTTTTCTCACCCAACAGGTTAAATACTACAGTGCACTTAGATTATCTGGAGCAACTTCTGATCTACAGATATTTTAGAAGAAAACTTTCAGAGTCTTATTTCAAAAGTAAATTGTTGCTTTTTCTTTCTACTGTATCTCCAGGTAGGGAAGAGAGTTAAGTCATTCTGGTAGAAGTTGTGTAATGTGCCACACTTTTAAGGCTATCTTAGTTTCGTGAGTAGTTTATCTGTCATTCAATTGTGCCTGGTAGTGGATACACAGATTAAGGATTAGCAATTTCTTTAGCCTTGAGGATCTCCAGCCTGTGCAAAACTATATGTAGGGATGTTACTGACAAAGTTAAGACCAAGATGTAGGGGAAGGAAGAAAGGGAGAGAGATAGTAATAATAAACTACTAATAATAATAATAGAAGAAGAAGGAGGAGGAGAAGGAGAAGAAGAAAGTAAAAGGGGAGGGGAAAAGGAGTTCATGGAATACAACTAAAAATGTTAACTTCTCTGGCGAGCTGTTTATAAGATATCATAGTTTAAGAAATTTCCTTAAAGAAAGTTTTGCTTGAAGGCTCCTTTCTTGCCTGAAAACTTGTATAAATTTTTGTTTTAAGAGAATAAATTGGCACATGGGTTTTTATGCTTTGGGGCTATTATTTTGATCTCTGAAAAGTTTGTTCGAAACTTTTATCTTCGATTCACATAACTTTTTAACTGGCAGTCCAAGTCAGCCTTTGGTTTAAATTATAAACTAAGTTTTGGATATCCATATGTAAAAGACTGAAAGAGGACCCTATCTTACACCATATACAAATATTAATTCCAATTTGTATTAAAGACCTAAATATAAGAGCCAAGTCCATAAAACTCTTAGAAGATAATGTAGGGAAGCATCTCCAACATCTTGTAGTAGGCAATGGTTTCTTAGACTTTACTTCCAAAGCACAAGCAACAAAAGAAAAAAATAGATGAATGGGACCTCCTCAAAATTAAAAACATAACTTTTGTGCTGCAAAGGACTTTGTCAAAAAAGTGAAAAGGTAGCCTACTCAATAGGAGAAAATATTTGGAAACAAGATATCTGATAAGGGCTTAATATCCAGAATATATAAAGAAATCCTACAACTGAAAAATAAAAAGGCAAACAACCCAATTTAAAAATGGACAAAAGACTTAAATAGACATTTTTCCAAAGAGAAAATACAAATGGCTAAAGAGCACATGAAAAGATGCTCAATATCATTATCTAGCTATTAGGGAAATACAAATCAAAGTCAGAAAGAGATATCATTTTACACCTACTAGAATGGCCGGGTTTTTTTTTTTTTTGTTTGTTTGTTTTTTAAAGGAAAATGTGGAAAAATAGGAACACTCATTTACTGCTGATGGGAATGTAAAATGGTGCAGCTGCTGTGGAAAACAGTTTGGCGGTTCCTCAGGAAGCTAAATATAGAATTGTCATATGATTCGGCAATCCGGCTACTATGTATACAACTAGAAGAACTGAAAGCAGAGATGCAGACATTTTGCACACCGATGCCCATAGCGGCATTATTCACAATTGCCAAAAGAGAGAAGCAACCCAAGTGTTTATCAACCAATGAATGGATAAATGAAATATATATATGTGATGGAATATTATTCAGCTGTAAGAAGGAATGAAGCCCTGATATAGATACAATATTAATATATCTTGAGGACATTAGGTTGTGAGAAAAAAGCCAGACACAAAAGGACAAATATTGCATGATTTCACTAATTTGAACTAATTATAATAAGTAAGGTCATGGAGTTAGAATCTAGAATATAGGCTACCAGAAGATAGAATGGGGGTAGAAAATGTGGAGCTGGTGCTTAATTTGTGAAGAATTTCTACTTAGGTTGATTGTAAACATTTGTAAACATTTGGAAATGGATAGAGATGATGGTAGCACATTATTGTGGGTATAATTAATAGCACTGGATTATGGGTGTGAATGTGGTTGAAAGGGAATGTTTTGGGTCATGTATGTTACTAGAACAAAAGCTAGAGGATAAAACATGGGACTGGACTGCATAATAAAATGAACCTTGTTATGCACGATGACTGTGTTAATAGTAAAAAGAATGTTCTTTCATGAACTACAACAAAATATGTCACTATTTCGAAGTCTTAATAATAGAGTGGTATATGGTGAAAATACACCGAATGCAAACTAGTTAACAGCAATATTTTAATATTCTTTCATCAATTGTAACAAAGGTAGCATACCAATGCAAAGTTCAGCTATAAGGAGGTATATGGAATGCTATATTTTTAGATGACTTTTCTGTAAACCTACAACTTCTCTAAATTAAAAAAATAATTTAAAGAAACCATTATGCTAAGTGAAAGAAACCAGACACAAAGTACTACATATGGTACAATCCCATTTGTATAAATGTAAATATAAATAAATCTATAGAGACAAAACTAGATTAGTTATGTAGGACTGGGGAAGGTTAAGGGGTAACTGCTAAGGGGCATGGGGTTTTTCTTTTTAGAGTAATGAAAATGTTCTAAAATTGATTGTGGTGATAGATAACTTTTTCATTATACTAAAAGCCATTGATTGTACACTTTGAATGAACTGTATGATATGTGAATGTACCTCCATAAAACTGCTTTTAGAAAGAGAACACAGAGGAGCAAATGTGGCTCAGTTGTTGAGCGCTGGCTTCCCACATTTGAGGTCCTGAGTTAATCCCCCAGTACCTAAAAACACATACATATATACACACACACACACAGAAAACATAAAAGTACAAAACTCTGACAAGTTTTGCAATTTTTTAGTAGATTCTGACAAGTTAAAATAGGCATCCAATTTAATGTAGTTCAAGAGCCTGCTTTTTTTAAGTGCACTTCTAAGACAAGCAATTTTATTCAGCTGAAAATTTCCCCGTAAGGACCATTTTAATTCTAAATTATCCTTATAGATGTTTTGCTATTAGTTAAGTAAGTGCAACTCTGTGCTCCATAATTCTTTTTTTTAAGCAATTTATTGAAGTATATCATTCATACATGAACATACATAAACAATGTGTTCAGTAAACATTGTGAACTTACAAAACAAACATGCATACCATCATACAGGGCTCCCACACATCACCCCCTCCCCAAACACCCTGCATTGTTGTGAAACATTTGTTAACAAATCATGAAAGAGCATCGTCAAAGTATTACTACTAACTATAGTCTGTATCTCACTCCCCTATACTTTTTTTAAAGGATTTATTTATTTATGTATTTACTTTTATCCATTCCACCTGACCCCTGTTTTTGCTGTTTTTGTGTCCATTCATTGGGCAACTCTCTGTGTCCATTTCCTGCTCTCTCTTCTCATCCTTCTCCTCCTGTCTTCACTGGGATTCTATTCTCTGAACCTCCCATGTTGGAGAGAGGTGTCCTACCACCTGCGCCACCTTAGTTCCTGGTTTTTCGGTGCATCTCATCTTGGCTCTCCCCTGTGTCACTCTCCCGTTACGTCATAATCTTGCTGCATGGCTCGCAGGGCCTGACCGCACACCTGCACACAGGGCCTGACTGCGCATGGGGCCTGATGGTACAACCGCACGTGGGGCCTGGGGGGCTCACCCGCTTGTGGGACCTTATGGCACACCCACAGATGGGGCCTGGCGGCCTGCGTGCCTTCTATATTTTCCTTTTTTTCATTTTTACCAGGAGGTCCCGGGGATCGAGCTCAGGTCCCTCCATATGGGAGACAGACACCCAACCATTTGAGCCATGTCCATCCCCCTGCTCTATCTCTTAAGGCTGACCTAGAGTTACAGTCATTTCCCATACAGGATGGTCATATAATAAATCAGGCTTAGTTTATCACCAGCATTCTAAAAACCAGACCTAGGGAGAAAAACTAGGTCTGGGGACACAAACATGGTTTCTAATATAGCAAATGTTTAGCCTACCCTGATTATCACAAAATCAGGACAGTGAGAATATTTGCACTCTTTTTTTCAATAAATTGATTTTATTGATACATATTAATAAAGCATACAATTCATCTAGAGTGTACAATCAATGGTATTTGGTATAATCCCATTGTTGTGCATTCATCACCTCAATCATCTTTACAGCATTTTCATTATTTCAATAATAATAATAATAAACAAAAAACAAACAAGAAAATTCCTCACCCCTCAATCTCTCTTTTCTTCCCCTGCTGTACAGCTGCTATTTCTGGCTATTCTTGAACAATAACTTATTTATTAAGCAGTTTTACTGGATATATTCATATACCATATGATCTAACCAAAGGGTATAATCAATGGCTTTTAGTATAATCACAATATTGTACATTCATCACCACAAAAAATTTTAGAACAATTTCATTACCCCAAAATGAAAACTTCACACCCCTTAGCACTCCTTCCCCAGTCCTACATAACCACTAATCTAACTTCATCTTTTTAAACTGATTTGTATTTATATTTCATATAAATGGAATCATACAATATGTAGTATATCGTGTCTGGATTCTTTCACTTAGCATAATTTTTTGTCTGATATTAACATTTGTGTTAACATACATTTGTTCAATTTCAGAGAAAAACAGTCTTATATATGCAATTTTACCCATATTACTATTTCACATGTGGTTTTCCTATGCTATACAGTTCCATGTTACATTTTTTTAGCTTTCCTTTTAGTAATATACATGACCTTAGACTTTCCCTTTACACCCCTTTCCTGCCCACATAACAATATTGCTGGTTACAGACATTATGTTGGACTTCCACCTTGTTCATTTCCAAAGATTAAGACATATCCTTTTTACCAATTCTGCACAAGTTAACCCTCAGCTTTCCATTCTCTAACTTCGTTCTATTTTCTGGTGATACATATTCAAGTTATTAACTCCATGAGATTATACAATATGTTTAGTTCATAGTAGCGTAATCATACAGTATTTGTCCTTTTGTGTCTGGCTTTCTTCACTCAACATAATGTCCTCCAGGTTCATCTATATTGTCATAAGCTTTACGATTTCATTTCTTGTTATAGCTTCATAATATTCCATCATGTGTATACACCACAATTTGTTTATCTATCGGTTGATGGACACCTGGCTGGGTAGTTTCCATCTTTTGGCAATCGTGAATAATGCCACTATGAACACCAGTGTACAGATGTCTGTTCATGTCACTGCTCTCAGTTTTTCTGGGTATATACTTAGTAGTGGTATTGACAGGTCACATGGCAAGTCTATACTCAACTTCCTTAGGAACTGCCAAACAGTCCTCCATAGGACTGTACCATTCTACAATCCCACTAACAGTGAATAAGTGTTCCTATTTCTCCACATCTCTCCAAAACCTGTCGCTCTCTGTCTTTTTAATACTGGCCACTCTAATAGTGTGAAATGTTATCTCATTGTAGTTTTGATTTGCAATTCCCTAATTGCTAGTGATGTTGAACATTTTATCATGTGTTTTTTGATATTTGTATTTCTTCTTTGGACAAATGTCTGTTCAAGTCGTTTGCCCATTTTTTAACTGGATCGTTTGCCTTTTTATTGTTGAGTTGTAGATTCTCTCTATATATCATGGATATTAACCTATTAAATCACATGGATATGTAATTTCCAAATATTTTCTCTCATTGAGTCAGCTGCTTTTTCAGCCTTTTGAGATGCAAATGTGTTAAATTTTGAGGAGGTTCCATTTATCTGTTTTTTTTTTTCTTTTGTTGCTTGTGCTTTGGGTGTAAGGTCCAACAAACCACCACTTACCACAAGGTCTTTAAGATGTTTCCTTATATTTTCTTCTAGTAGTTCTATGGTCTTGGCCTTAAAATTTTGGATATTTGATCCACTTTGAGTTGATTCTTGTATAGAGAGTGAGATAGGGGTCCTCTTCCATTCTTTTGGTTATGATATCCAGTTCTCCCAGCACCATTTGTTGAAGAGACTGTTTTGTTTGGTTAACATGACTTTGGTAAGTTTGTCAAAAACCAATTGGCCATAGAGGTGAGGGTTTATTTCTGGATCCTCAATTCTATCTATCAATTCTAACTCACATATCAATGTGTCTATCTTTATATCAATACCATGCTGTTTTCACTAGCAGTGAAATTCCTCCCGTGTCGTTGGCTTTTTTTTTTTTAAAGATTTTTATTTATTTATTCATTTATCCCCCCCTTGCTGCTTGTGCTCACTGGGTCAGCTAACCACGCCATGCGGGCGGGCTTGCCTTCACCAGGAGGCCCCGGGAACCGAACCCGGGGCCTCCCATATGGTAAATGGGAGCCCTACTGATTGAGCCACAGCCGCTTCCCATCGTTGGTTTTTTTAAGAATGCTTTTGGCTATTAAGGTGCACTTTCCCCTCCAAATGAATTTGGTAATTGCCTTTTCTATTTCTGTAAAGTAGGCTGTTGGAATTTTGATTGGTGTTACATTGAATCAATAAATCAGTTGGGTAGTCTTCCAATCCATGAACACAGAATGTCTTTCTATTTGTTTAGGTCTTTGTTGATTTCTTTTAGCATTGTTTTATCATTTTCTGCATATAGGTCTGTATTTCTTTGGTTAAGTTAATTCTTAGATATTTGAGTCTTTTGTAGCTATTGTAAATGGATTTTTTCCCCAGATTTCATCCTCAAATTGTTCCATACTAGTATACAGAAACATTCTTGATTTTTGTGTGTTGATCTTGTATCCTAGCATTTTGCTAAACTCATTTATTAGCTCAATTAGCTTTGTCATAGACATTTCAGAATTTTCTAAATATAGGATCATGTCATCCCCAAATAGTGAGAGTTTTACTTCTTCTTTTCCTATTTGGCTGCACTTTTTTTTTCCCTTGTCTAATTGCTCTAGCTAGAACTCCTACCACAATGTTGAATAACAATGGTGGCAGTGGGCATCCTTGTCTTTTACCCCATCTTAGAGGGAAAGCTTTCAACCTTTCCCCATTGAGAATGATGTTGGCTGTGGGTTTTTCACATGTGCCTTTTATCATATTGAGGAATTTTCCTTCTATTCTTATCTTTTGAAATGTTTTTATCAAGAAAGGATGCTGGATTTTGTCAATCTGCATCGATTGAGATGATCATGTGATTTTCCCTTCAATTTGTTAATGTGGTGTATTATGTTAATTGATTTTCTTATGTTAAACTAGCATCGCATTCAAGGAATGAATTCCACCTTGGTTGTGATGTATAAGTCTTGATATGCAATTGGATTCTATTTGCAGGTATTTTGTTTAGAATTTTTGCATCTATGTTCATTAGAGAGATTGGTTTATAATTTTCTTTTCTTGTAGTGTCTTTATCTGGATTTAATATTAGGATGATGCTGGCTTCATAAAATGTGTTGGGTAATTTTCCCTCCTCTTCAGTTTTTTTAGAATAAACAGGATTTGTGTAAATTCTTCTTGAAATGCTTGGTAGAATTCAGCTGTGAAGCTATTTGATCTTGGACTTTTCTAAGTTGGGAGATTTTTGATGGCCAATTCAATCTCTAATTGTGATTGGTATGCTACCATATTTTTTTGTAGCCTCAGTATAGGTTTTTTGTGCATTTCTAGAAATTTGTCCATTTCATTTATGTTCTAGTTTGTTGGCATAGTTTCTCACAATATTCTCTTATGACCCTTTTCTTTCTCTGAGGTAAGTTGTAAATTCAGCTCTTTCATTCTTTATTTTATTTATTTGTGTATTCTCTCTCTCTCTTTTTTTTTTTTTTCTTTGTTAGTCTAGCTAGGGATTTGTCAATTTTATTGATCTTCTCAAAAAACCAGCTTTGGTTTTGTTCATATTCTCTATTTTTTTTGTTCTCTATTTCCTTTATTTCTGCTCTAATCATTATTTATTTCCTTCTGCTTGCTTTGGGATTGGCTTACTGTTCTTTTTCTAGTTTCTCCAGTTGTTCATTTAGAGCTTTGATTTTAGCTCTTTCTTCCTTTTTAATATAGGCATTTAGGGCTATACATTTTCCTCTCAGGACAGCCTTCTCTGTATCCCATAGGTTTTGATAAGTTGTATTCTTGTTTTCATTTGTCTCAATATATTTACTAATTTCACTTACAACTTCTTCTTTGACCTGTTAATTATTTAGGAGTGTGTTGTTCAGCCTCTAGACTTTTATGAATTTACTTATTTCCTGTCTATTATTGATTTCTAATTACATTCCATTTTGATCTGAGAAGGTGCTTTGTAAAATTTCAATCTTTTTTATCTTTATTGAGACTTGCATTGTGACCTAATATGTGGTCTATTCTGGAGAAAGATACATGAGCACTTGAGAAGAATATAGAACCCACTGAGTTTAGGTGTAATGTTCTATATATGTCTGTTAAGTCTAACTTGTTAATCATATTGTTCAAGTTCTCTGTTTTTCATTTTGATCTTCTGTCTAGTTGTTCTAATGATGTGAGTGGTGTGTTGAAATTTCCAACTATTATTGTAGAGATGTCTATTTCTCCCTTCAGTTTTGCTAGAGTTTGCCTCATGTATTATGTGGCACCCTAGTTAGGTGCATAAATATTTATGACTGTTATTTCTTCCTGGTGGATTGTCCCTTTTATTAATATACAATGGCCTTCTGTATCTCTTATAACTTTTGCATTTAAAGTTTGTTTTGTCCAATATTAGGATAGCTACTCCTACCCTTTTTTGGTTATTGTTTGTGTGGAGTATCTTTTTCTAACCTTTCACTTTCATCCAGTTTGTATCCCTAGGTCTAAAGTGAGTCTCTTTTAGGCAGGATATGGATGGCTCATGTTTTTTAAATCCATTCTGTCAGCCTATATTTTTTGATGGGAGAGTTTAATCCATTCACTTTCAATGATATTACTGTAAATGCATTATTTACTCCCACCATTTTATTCCTTGATTTTCATAACTCATATCTTACTTTCATCTGTCTTTTTACTCTTTCAGTTATCCTTTCTGCTATTGTTTCTTCTATACTCTTCTCCAAGCCTCTCTCTCCTGTCTTTTTCTTTCAGGCTCTAAGGCTTCCTTTAATATTTCCTGCAAAGATGAATTCCTTTTAACAGACTCTCTTAGTTTCTGTTTGTTTGTGAATATTTTAAACTCACCTTCATGTTTGAAGGACAATGTAAAGAATTCTCAGCTAGCAGTTTTTCTCTTTTAGTATCCTGATTGTATTATACCACTGTCTTCTTGCCTGCATAGTTTCTGATGAGAAATGCATCTTACTGGGCATCCCTTGTAGGTGATGCTTGCTTCTCCTTTGTTGCTCTCAGAATTTTATCTTTATCTTTGACATTGGACATTCTGAGTAATATGTGTCTTGAAGTAGGTCTATTCAGACTGACTCTGATTGGGGTACATTGTGCTTCTTGGATATGTAAATTAATTTCTTTCATGATTTTGGAAAATTTCAGCAATTATTTCCTTTCTGCCCCTTCTCCCTTCTCTTCTCCCTCTGGAACTCCCATGACACATATGTTGATGTGTTTTGTGTTGTCATTCAACTCCCTAAGACTCTGCTCAATTTTATTCTCTCTCTCTGTTCTTTTCTCTCTTCAATTTCAGCTGGTCGGTTTGGTAGCACGTACTCTTTCTTCTGTCTTTTCGGGTCTGCGGTTGTATGCTTTTAACGTGTTTTATTTATTTATTTATTTATTTTTTAATTTTTTTTTTTATTATGGGTAAAAATCAAAATTCTCACAATACATACAAACATTTGCAAAATGATATACAAATATATATGCATATATGTGTATTTGCTTACAAAAATGTTGTTTATATATATATATATATATATATATATATATACATATATTTTAAGAGGTGCTTAGATTACCCAAAATATTACACGGAACCCACTGGGATTCCCATGTTGCACACCTCCCACACCTCCCATCACATCCCACACAAACATCTCCCACAGTGTGGCCCACCACCCTCAATGAGCTTACACATCCTGGAGACTTGCCACCAACCATAGACCACAGTTCACACTGTAGACCACACACTCTCCCACTCAGTTCTGAGTGGTGTGTGCTGATTTAAAATGGCCTACATCCGTTGCCACAACAGTACTCAGGACATCCTCCAACTCCCAAAGAAGCCACTGTATTTCAACTGCTCGTCCCCTCCCTACCCCAAAAGTGTCAAGTGGCCACTGGCTCCACCTCATTGTTATAATTTCTTGCATTGCTAGAATCACCATATGTGAACAAGAGAATACCATCAAGTCCACTCTAGTCCATAGTTCTCCCCCCAATCCTGAGGGGACTGGGATGACGATGTCCACTCCAACTCCAAGTGAGAGAGGGCTTATATCCCATGGATATGGTGGGTGGGATGATCCTGCCTGCAGATGCAGGCTCTCTCCATTCCCTGGGATGGCCATTGCCCATCGTTGTCTCCTCACCAGGTGACTTGGATGAGTCCATTGAGCTGTAGGGTAGGAGTTGCAGCTCCATCTAGATTTCATGCACATCTGGCACATAGGTAGGCGGGAGGCTCCAGTCTCTGGAAGTATACCTAAAAACTCCAGCATCGCATATAGGTTTGAATAGAAGGGACTGGTGAACCATGTGCAGGGAGGACTTATTTGAGTCTAATTCTGTCACTCTCAGGAGCACAGATTCCAAAATAGAACCCACTGATAAGGCATCAGTCTCTGGGGATATCCCCCCTTATATAGGACCAGGGTGTCTCCGGAGCTCTCAGGAACCCCACTGAGTGGTGTGATAGGCACTTAGATGTTCTATGAACTCCTACTGAGGTGTGCATAAGAGTTACCTCTGGGATGACCTCCCAACTCTCTTTGAAGTCTCTTAGCCACTTGAACTCATTTGTCTTTACCATTTCCCCCTTTTATTCAAGGTCTTTTTCCAGTTGTGTTGCCAGTTGGCACTTGGGAAAAGTTTTCAATTAGCAATATTCGTGCCTCGGATAAACCTCATTGGCTACGATACTGCCACTGTGCAAAGCTGCCAGTTGGCACTTGGTATTAATCCCTCGTTGCCAGGGAGGCTCATCCCCGGGAGTCATGTCCCACGTTGGGGGGAAGGTAATGCAATCATATGCTGAGTTTGGCTTAGAGAGAGGCCACATTTGAGCAACAAGGAGGCTCTCAGGTGGCAGCCCTTAGGCACCCCACAACTGCAGGCTAAGTCTCACTTACAAGAGTAAAGACTCACAAGGGTAGTCATCAATAAAAAAAAAAAAAAAAAAAATCAGTGGGTCATCCTATTTTGACAGGCACTGTCCCTACACTCAGAGGACTATTGTTGCTCCCTTGGAGACTGTGACAGAGCTCTCCAGGCTAGGAATTCAGATTCCCTCATTTATTGTGTGATTATCCACCCATCGTGACCATGCCCCATCCCCCGATCCTTTGAATGATTTTGTATATCTTTCATGTATATTCGGATGAACCAATCCCCACGTAACCCCCCCCCCAATAATCCCCCGCAGTACCCATTGTAACCCTTCTGTGATCCAAATCCTCCATGAACATTTAGTCCATAAAATAATCAAATACACTTACTAGGAAAAAGAAACAAGTGTGATAAGCATACATGCAAGAGACAAACATAAGGAAACTCAGGGGAATAAAAAAAAAGAGAAGGAAAAAACACAAATAATCAAGCAAAGAACAAAACAAAATAAAACATAATTAGTGGATTGGGACATTCAAAAAATGGGCAAAAAAGCAAAGAAAATGCCTTTAAAAATATATATATATATTCATTTTTTTTCCTTTCTCTTTTCTTTTTTTCCTTTTTTCCTTCCCTTTATCACTGGGTTATCGGATGTCTGGTGTGCCATGACACCTTCCTCCTCTCAATCCCCATTGTCTCCCAATTTTTCATTTAATTTTCAAAGAAGTTTAGGTCACAGCAAAGTCACACACGGAGTGCCGGAGACTCCCAGATACCAAACCACCCCCCCTTCCCCACCCCATATTAACTCCGCCCCCTTTTTTTTTGGTTGTTAGCATTGTTATAACTGTTATGCAGATAGCAAAATATAGCAACTAAACATTGTCAGTGATTTACATTAAAGTTTACAATTTAGATGATACAGTTTAATAATTTTGATGATATTTACCATGTCCTGTGTCCATTACTGTAAGGTAATGAAAAACCTTCCCCATGACCACCAAACAACCCATTAGATCTTGACTGCTCCCTTCTCCCCAGCCCCCCAGGGCCCACGATACCCCCCTCTCCCAACCCATGGAATGTCAAGATTCACAATTACATGCCCTGGGGATTTGAACCAGCCCTTCCTAATCCACCCACCCCCCAGTGCTGCACCACCAAACCCAGGAACACCAACACTCATCTGCCCCATCCCCCAACATGCAACCACACTCTATCCCTTTACCATAGATTATGTCCATATGGGTGATGGCTCAAAGCCTGCACTTCTCTTACTCTCCTTTGTTAACCTATCTTTCAGACAATGGTTCTCAGAGACTGCTCACTTTCCTCAGTTCAGATCAGTGAGGTCATATACTGTTCATCCTTCAGTGCCTGGCTTGCTTCACTCAACATAAGGTCTTCAAGATTCATCCACGTTATTGCATGTGTTAGCACTTTGTTCCTTCTTACAGCTGAGTAATATTCCATTGTATGTATGTACCACATTTTGCTTATCCATTCGTCTGTTGATGGGCACCGGGGCTGATTCCAACTTTTGGCAATGGTGAACAATGCCGCTATGAACATTGGTGTGCATATATCTGTTTGTATTTTTGTTTTCAGTTCTTCTGGGTATATACCCAGCAGTGGACTTGCTGGATCATACGGAAGAAGATCTATTGCTAGTTTTCTAAGGAACCGCCAAACTGTCCTCCACAGTGGCTGGACCATACTGCAGTCCCACCAGCAGTGGATAGGGGTTCCTATTCCTCCACATCCTCTCCAACATTTAGTGTCTCCTGTTTTTTTAATAGCTGCCATTCTGATGGGTGTAAGATGGTATCTCATTGTAGTTTTGATTTGCATTTCCCTGATAGCAAGTGGTGCTGAGCATTTTTTCATGTGCTTTTTAGCCATTTGTATTTCTTCCTTGGAGAAGTGTCTTTTCAGGTCACTTGCCCATTTTTTATATGGGTTGTTTGTCCTTTTATTTTTGAGGTGAAGGATTTCTTTATATATGCAGGATATTAGACTCCTATCAGATATATGGTTGCCGAATATTTTTTCCCATTGGGTAGGTTGCCTTTTTATTTTCTTAATAACATCCTTAGAGGTGCAGAAGTTTTTAATTTTGAGGAGATCCTATTTATCAATTTTTTCTCTTGCTGCTCGTGCTTTGATTGTGAAGTTCATGAAACCATTTCCTATTACAAGGTCCTGTAGATGCTTCCCTACATTATCTTCCAAGGTTTTTATGGTTTTGGCTCTTATATTTAGATCTTTGATCCATCTTGAGTTGATTTTTGTATAAGGTGTGAGATGGTATTCTTCTCTCATTCTTTTGGATATGGATATCCAGTTCTCCAAGCACCACTTGTTAGAGGCCACTCTCTCCCAACTGAGTGGGTTTCGTGGCCTTGTCAAATATCAGATGACTGTATATGCGAGGATCTATATCAGAATTCTCAATCCAGTTCCATTGGTCAGTAGGTCTATCCTTGTGCCAATACCACGCAGTTTTGATCACTGTAGCTTTGTAGTATGTTTTAAAGTCAGGTAATGTGATACCTCCAACTTCATTTTTCTTTTTCAATATCTTTGGCAATTCGGGGCCTCTTGCCTCTCCAAATATATTTTGTGGTTAGTTTTTCCAGTTCCTTAAAAAATATAGTGTTGACTTTTATTGGGATTGCATTAAATCTGTAGATTAGTTTGGGTAGGATAGACATTTTGATGATGTTTAGTCTTCCCATCCATGAACAGGGAATATTTTTCCATTTATTTAAGTCTTCTTTGATTTCCTTTAACAGTGTTGTGTAGTTTTCTGTATATAAGTCCTTTACATCTTTAGTTAAATTTATTCCTAGGTATTTGATTCTTTGGTTTACTATTGTAAATGGTATTTTTTTCCTGATTTTCTCCTCAGTTTGCTGGTTATTGGTGTACAGAAATGCTACTGATTTTTGAGCATTGATCTTATAGCCTGCAACATTACTGAACTCCTTTATAAGTTCTAGAAGCCTTGTTGT
>JAKSZT010053770.1:4577786-4648873 GCA_026826555.1 Tolypeutes matacus | reverse complement strand
TTTTCTACAATCTCTTTGATTTCAACTGTATTGTCTTCCATATCACTAATTCTTTCCTCTGCCTGTTCAATTCTGCTGCCATGTGAGTCCAGCGTCTTTTTCATTTCTTGACTTGTGTCTTTGTTCGCCATCATATCCATTACGTTTTTAGGTGTGTTAGTTATTTTTTCAGTATGTTCTCCCAGTGTCTTCTTTATATCCTTAATCTCTTCCTTCAGTTCTTTAAGTTGGTCCATGATATTTGTTTGGATAGCTTTGATTAGTTGTTCGATGTACTGCATTGCTTCCTGGTTTTTATTTTGTGCACTGGACTGGTCCATGTTTTCCAGTTTCTCAGAGTCATTTGTATTTTTCTGTTGCCCTCTGGTCATCATATTATCTTGATGGGTTTGTTCAGTTGATTAGCTTTTCTCTATGCTCTAGAATTTTATTTAGCTGTTGGTTCTGTGTGTGAGTTAAGTTTTCTCTTTGGCAGTTTTTCTTCTTATTTTATTTCCTTGCTTCTTTCTATGTTCCCTTGAAGGCAAAAGGTTAGGGCCAGAGGAATCAAAAGATGTAAGGAAGGCAGAAGGATAATAGAAATATTGATAAAAGTTAGAAGAGGGGCAAAATGAGACTTAATGAGATGAATATTTAAATTGAGTAGGCAGTGTAGAGTACTAGGAAAAAATATGGAGTTCCTACAATGGACTGGGAAAACAAATGGAGGAATATATATATATATATAGTGATTTAGAAGGCTAGAATTATGAGGAGGGAGAGAAATAGTAGAGAAAGGTCTGAAAGGAAAAAGTTAATACTAATAAAAAAAAAAAAGAAAAAAGAAGAAGAAGAAAACAAAATAGTTGGAATAGAAATTGACACCCTTAAGTTGTGGGCCTATGAAAAAATGTTGTCTCTAAGAGCCACAACAGAAAACAGAAGGCAGAAAGATGCAGGAAGTATAAGCGATAGTTTGTAATACAGAATCAATATATACAGCGAGTGGGAAATTACTGAATAAGAAGCCCAGCAAATAAGCGCCCAGCTGGCAGCACCTATTTAAAAAAAAAATAGAAGGAAAAAGGAAGATGGGAGGAAAACGAGAATAATAGCAATAGACCAGAAAGTAACAGAGAGAAACCAAAGATCCACACAGGCAAGCAGTCAAACAGAGCTAAGGGGGGTCAATGATTCCCCTAGGGTCCACGTGGATCCTTCCTGCCTACTTGTGTTTATCAATGAATTTCCCCACAGCGTTCTATATGCAGGTCCTGAAGCAGCTTTTAGCTATTAAACTAAATTAAAAAGAATTTATTTTTCATTTGTTGAGGTGACCTCACTTTTTATTTTTTAGCCAAATGCAGGACCCAAAATAATTCCTCCTCTAGACCAACCCCCTTACGGAAGGGACCCTAGCTGGGCCCGTGGAAATTAATCAAGCACGTCCCACTTTCCAGACTCCCCAGGTTAGCTGAAGCTCTGATGTTAGTCAGTGAGGAGTGCTAAAGATGGCGGATTCCGCCCCTTCTGGCGCCGAGCTCCAGCGTCACCGGGTTGCTCAGTAAATCAGTTTGAGTGCAGATTCGCGTCTGCTCTCAGCCTGATGCTGCTTCAGGTCGGCTTATCTGCTCCCCAAAGCTATGGGGCAGTGCAGGCAGCCAGATCAATGTCTAAAAATATAAAATACCCTTCCCTGTCTTCCAACCGTACCCTCCCTTTTTTGGGAAGTGTCCCTTCCTCCTGGCTCCGCAGCGGCCCGGGTCTTATCCCTGGATGGCTAGGGAAATCAGCTGTGTTGCCCGACCAAAATCCCCCCTCCGGTTCACTGGGTGCTGATTAGCTCGTTTGCTCTGTTCACACAAGGTCCAAGGGGCGCCAGGCAGCCAGATCCCCAGAAAATAAAACTTTTTCGCCCCGTCCGCGGCTCAAAATGGCCGTTTTATTTTATTTTTTCCCTAACCGCAGGGCTCAGCCACCTGTGCTAACCTCCACCGGCAGCCTCAAAACTCACGAATCTCTACCGTTCAGTCCACGCCGCCGATCCGCTCAGATAGATGTCCCAAGCCTCTCACTCCATGCGTGCACAGCACAGACCCCCGGGCAGGATCCCATCCCCAATCCGCCTTGCTCTGGGAGCTTGCAGTGTGCGCCCTCCTACACTAACGCCATCTTGGCCACCTCTCCCAATCTTAACGTGTTTTTTGACTCACCTATTGTGTCTTTCATTCCCATGAGCTCTATTATTATTTTTTTATTCAGGTTTTCAAGTTATTCTTTGTGTTCACTCATTGTCTTCTTGATATCCTTTATCTTTCTAGCCATATTGTCTTTCAACTCATTAATTTGATTTTGGAAATTTGTGTGCGTCTTGTTGATAAGTTGTCTCAAATCCTGCATCTTTTCTGGGGTTTTGATATATTCATTTTCTTCAGCTATTTCTACCATTTTCTTAGTATAGTTGTAAGTATTTGCTGCTGTCTAGGCATCTGATTAGGGTGGTGAGTTTTCTCAGATGCTTGATTTCTCTTTCTTTCATGGGGCTTTAGTGGCAAGAGGCCGTGTGTTACTGCTGTTCTTTGATTCTTGGTTCAACATGTCTAGGTTTTTAGGATTGTCCCTGTTAGTTGCTCAAATCTGAGTCCTAGATCCACTTTCTAGGGCTTTGGAGAGGGAAGATGTAAAGGCCAGAAAAAGCCTCTTTTGCTTATTTAATTTCCTCAAATGCACTTATTTGGCCTGCCAAAAGATGGCGCTCTTTGGCAGTCCTCTCAATTCAATGCCTGGTCAGAGTGTGTTTCCTGCAACACTGACCAGATCCAGGTTTCTGCCTGGAGGCTAAGAACCTCATATTTCAAACTTTCTCAGTGGCAGTTCTCCAATCTTTGCTGGCAGCCCCTTCCCTTTTTCAGGGTAGGAAATAATTGCACTCCCCTCTGCATCCTCAACAATCAGTCCCAGTCAGTAGAGAGGGAGATTGAGAGGGTCAGATCTCTTATTCCTTGATCTCTTTAGTCCTGAGCCAGTTCCCAAGGCAAACAACAGTGCAGTCCCACAGCACCTGGAAAGGCTCATGGAACAAAGCAGACCAAATCTGTGGGTCAAAAGCTGAGTCAGCCTTAGGCTGTGTCCCTCTCTCTCCTTTCTTGAGTAGGTGGATCACTTGGGTCCCCTTTGTAACAGCCATCCCTGAAGTCTGAGATTTCAAAAGTGTCTAGAGGGTGGAGGAGGGTGCCAGCAGTAGCAGCTGTGGCTTTTAACTCAAGTATTCCTGTCACATTTCTTTTCCTTTGTACCTCTCTCTTCTGGACAGTGTCCAGCCTTCCCCTGATATCCTATACTCTAGAAGATTTTTTCCAGGCCATTTCTGCCTGTCCTCTAGCTATTTTTTTTTGGGAGAGAAGAGACTGCTAGGTCTTTCTAGTATACCATCTTCCTGGAAGTTCTCTTCATAATTCTTAAATATAAAACATGCTGGGGTACCAGGCTGCAGAATGCTCTTAGAATTCGAGGATTTCATAATTAGCAGCAAAAAGCTGCAAACCTCACAGAAGAAATGATGTGAATAAAACCAAAGGGTAAGGACTCAGCTCCCTTATGAGGGGCCTTCCTCACAAGCATAATCAACCTGTTATCACCTGGACAGGGACTCAGTGAGATCAGAGAGTTCAAACACAAGAAGAGTGGAGCTTGGACCCAAGAGGAACTCACTGATGACTATGGTAACAGAGAGAAAGGCAATGAACACAGTGGGCTCCAGTGGGTGACATGCCTGTCATTCAGATTTTTTGCAGAATCATCAGCAGTTTCCTTTGGGTCCCTTCATTGTCACCCAAATAACTATTAAAATAAAAATTTGAGAAACAAAAGAGTTAGGTGGCTAAACTAATATCAGATAAAATAGACTTTAAGCCAAATACAATTACAAGGGACAAAGATGGTCATTATATACTGATAAAGGGGGCAAGTCAACAGAAAGATGTAACAATTATGAATATATATGCACCTAACAGCAGTGCTCCAAAATATATGAGGCAAATACTGACAGTTTTGAAGGGAGAATGTCACAGTAATAGACATTAACAAACAACTCTCAATAACAGATAGAACAGCTGGTCAGAATCAATAAGGAAGTACAGGACATGAATGATACACTAAACCAACTAGAACTAAGAGACATATATAGAACACTGTGCCTAACAAAAACAGAATAAAAATTCTTCTTTAGTGCACATAGGTCATTCCCCAAGATAGACCATATATTGGGTCACAAAACAAGTCACAATAAATTCAAAAATATTGAAATCATACAATGCATATTCTCTGACCACAGTTACATGAACATAGAAATCAATAACAGAAGGGGAAATGGAAAATTCACAAATAATTGAAAATTAAATTTAGTATGTGGAAATTAAGCAACATACTCTTAAAACAACCAATAGGTTAAAGAGGAAATCACAAGGGAAATTAGGAAATATCTTGAGGTTAATGAAAATGAAAATACAACATACCAAAACTTATGGGATGCAGTGAAGGCAGTGTGAAGAGGAAAATTTGTAGCTCTAATGCTTACACTAAGAGAAGAAAGACTTCAAATCAGAGACCTAACCTCAAAACTGGAAAAATTAGGAGAAGATCAAACTAAACATAAAGTGAGCAGAAGGAAGGAAGTAACAAAAATTACAGTAAAGATAAATGAATCAGAAAAAGAAAACAATAGAAAGAATCAACAAAACCAAAAGTAGTTTCTTTGAAAATATCAATAAACTGACATACCTTTAGCTAGAGTAAGAAAGTGAGAAAAAAAAAGAGGATAAAAATAACAAAAATGAGAAATGCAAAGGGGGACATTACTATCAAGCCAACAGAAATAAAAAGAATAAAAGTATACTCTGAACAAATATGTGCAAATAAACACACAACCTACCTGCATTGACTCAAGAAGAAACAGAATATCTCAACAAACCAATTACTAGTAAAGAGAGTTATTCATTAATCAAATAGCTCCTAACAACAACAACAGCAACAAAAGCCCAGGACCAGATGGATTCACATGGGAATACTACCAATCATTCCAAGAAGTATTAATTTCAATTCTGCTCAAATTCTTCCAAAAATAGAAGAAGAAGCACTCCCTAACTCATTCCATGAGGCCAGAATCACTCTCATATCAAAACTGGGAAAAGATACTACACGTAAAGAAAACTACAGACCAATATCTCTTATGAATATAGGTGTAAAAATCCTCAACAAAAAATTCAAACTAAATTCAATAACATAGTAAAGGAATTATACACACATCATCAAGTGGGACTTATCACTGGTATGCAAGCTTGGTTCAACATGAGAAAAATCAATTATTGTATTACATTGCAATAACAGAATGAAGGGAAAAAAGCACATGATCATCTTAATTGATGCAGGAAAGGCACCTGACAAAATACAGCACCCTTCTTGATAAAAACTCTTAGAATACTAGGAATAAAACCCTCAACACAGTAAAGAGAATAAATGAAAAGCCCACCAGTAACATGCAACCTAATGATGAAAGACTGAAAGCTTTCCCTTTAAGATCAGGAACAGGACAAGGATGTCCACTCTCCTCACTGACATTCATCATTGTACTGGAAGACTTGGCAGAGCAATTAGACATGAAAAGGAAATAAAAGGAATTGAAATTGGAAAGGAAGAAGTAAAACTTTCCCTATTGACAGATGATGTGATCTTATATGCAGAAAATACTGAAACCTCTACAAAAAAATTCCTAGCATTAATAAAATAATTCAGTGATGCAGTGGAGTACAAATCAAAACCCCCAAATCATGAGTATTTCTAAACAAAAGCAATGAACAATGAGAAGAAGAAATCATGGGAAGAATTCCATTCACAATAGCAACTAAAAAATCAAATATCTAGAAATAAATCTTATGAAGTATGTAAAGGACTTGTACACAGAAAACTACAAAACATTGCTGAAAGAAATCAAAGAAGACCTAAATAAATGGAAGGACATTCTATATTCATGTATTGATATATCATTAAAATGTCAATCCTACCCAAAGCAATTTACAGATTCAATGTGATTCTAACCAAAATTCCAACAACCTTCTTTGCAGAAATGGAAAAGCCAATCATCAAATTCATATGGAAGTATAAGGGGCCAAGAATAACTAAAGCCATCTTGAAAAAGAATAAAGTTGGAGGACTCAAACTTTCTGGTCTTAAAACTCACTACATAGCCATAGTAGTCAAAACAATATGGTACTGGCACAAAAACAGACATATAGACCAATGAAATTGAATTGAGAGCACAAAATCAACCCTCTCATTTATAGCCAACTGATTTTTGACAAAGTGGCAAAGACTACTCTATGGGGAAGGAATAGCCTCTTCAACAAATGGTACTGGGAAAACTGGATATCCATTTCAAAATGTATGAAGGAGTACCCCTGCATCACACCATATAGAAGATCAAAAGGAATCAAAGATCTACATGTAAGAGCCAGAGGTCTAAAACTCCCTGAAGAAAATGTAGAAAAGCATCCTCAAGAACTTTTGTTAGACAATGGTTAGATTTTAAACAAGAAGTATATGCAACAAAAGAAAAAAGAGACAAATGGAACCTTGACCAAAGTAATAACTTTTGTGCCTCAAAGGAGTTTTTCATGAAAGTAAAATGCAACCTAAAATTATGGGGAAAATGTTTGCAGACTACACATCAAATAAGGGCTTAATATCCAGAATATATAAAGAAATCTTCCAACTCAACAACAAAAAGGCAAACAGCTCAATTCAAAAATGGGCAAAAGACTTCAACAGACATTTCTCCAAAGATCTACAAATGCACAAAAAGCACATGAAAAGATGTTCAATGTCATTAGCCATTAGAGGAATGCAAATCAAAACCACAATGATATACCACTTCACACCCACTAGAATGGCAACTATTAAAAAAAAAAAAAAAACAGAAAATTTTTAGTATTGGAGATGATGTGCAGAAGTAAGAGCATTCATTGCTGTTGGTAATGTAAAATGGTTCAGTGGCTGTGGAAGACAGTTTGCAAGTTCCTCAGAAAGCTATATATAGAAATTCCATTTGACCTGTCAATCCCACTACTAGGTATATACCCCCAAAAAATTGAAAGCAAGGACTGGAATAGATATTTGCACAATGATATTCATAGTGGAATTGTTCACAATTGCCAAAAGTTGAAAGCCACCCAAGTGTCCATCAATCGATGAATGGATAAATAAAATGTGGTATATACATACAATGAAATATAAATCTGCCCTCAAAAGGCATGAAGTCCTGATATATGCAACAACATGGATGAACCTGGAAGATATCATGTTGTGAGAGTAAGCTAAACACAAAAGGACAAGTATTGTGTCATCTTATTGATTTGAAACATTTAGTCTACGGCCTTATCACCCTGAACACGTCTCATCTCATCTGATTTGAAACGTTTAGAATAAGCAAAGTCATAGAGCCAGAATCTTCAATATACTTTATCAGGGGATGCAGTGGAGATAGGGAATGGGAAGTTAAGGCTTTAAAAAACAGGGTTCCTATTTGGAAAGATGGAAATGTTTTGGTAATGGATGGTGGTGATGGTAGCACAACCTTGTGAACCCAATTTAACAACACTATTAGTGTGTTGTTAATTTCCCCTTTTAATATGATTAAAAGGGGAAATGTTGGCTTGTACAGAACTTTTAAAAATCTGTAGAACTGCTCTATACAAAGTGAACCCTAAAACTCTAAGTTAAACCATGGACTTTAATTAATAGCAAAATTATAAAAATGCAATATTATCATTTGTTCCATATCAATGCAAGTTGTTGGTAGGGTAGTTTATGGGAATCAGATTGAAATGAACTTAATAATTATGTTGTAATCTTTACTATTTTTTATTACCTCTCATATTCAAATTTTTTCCTCCCTCACCCCTTCTTTGTCGCCCACACCACCTCTGTCCCTCCTATAATGAATTCTACCCTCTTTTAAAGTCCTCATTCTTTCCCTTACTCTCTCTTCCTGGTCCCTTGCCATTCACCATCTTTTTTTCCCAGCCACACAAAAAATTGCTGAACTAGGCAATCTATCAAATTGCTAGGTCTATGCAAATTTAGACTCCACAGAAGGAACACAGTTATTGGCCACACCTATAAATATTCAAACCCAGATAAGCATTAAAAACATCAAAGAGAAAATTCAAATATTACATAAACTACAGGACTCGGAAGTTTGGGAGTTATTTAGTTAGCTAACCAATTAGTTAACTAGTTAGCTAGAACTTGGGGAAATAGATTTGTAACATTTTTCAAACCTTGCTAATCCTTTCCTTTTGTTATAGCCTATAGCCACTACAATGTATCTTATTCATTGTCTCATCTCAAGAACAGCCACAGCTCCCTCCCAAGTCATGCTAATGCACCAAATCTTGATCTTGAAGCTTTCATTTATAAAACTTATTTCTGTAATGACAAAATGAATCCTAAGTATAATGTCTAAGAGCAGACTCCTGAAAACCTCCTTGTTGCTAAAATGTGGCCCCTCTCTAAGCCAAACACTGCAAATAAACTCACTACCTTTCCTACTATGTGGGGCATGAGGATGTGCCTCCCTGGCTCAGAGAGATTAATACCGAATGTTTATCAGCCATACTTTTAGAGAATGATCTTGATCCAAGGGAGAAATATTCAAAGAAATAAAACAAAACAGAGTTACTATGGCTAAGAGATTTAAAATGGAGTTGGGAGGTCATTGTGGAGGTTATTTTTATGCAGGTCTCAGCCAGATATCACAAACTGTTCATGTGTGTAAAGCCTCAAGCAACAATGTTCCTGAAAAGCCCAAGGACATCCAGAGCATAAAACAAACCACAAGATAAAGAATGGTTAACTATCTAACCTGAAGACAAACATAGTACCCTAAATATCCGTCAACCACAAATAACCTGTCTAATTTTCTTTTCCTTTAAAAACCTTGACTTGAAATGCCAAGATGGGACATTATTTGTATTTCTGCCTGAATTTGTGCTCCACAAATTGCAATTCTAAGACCCCAAATAAAAACCTTTGTTGTCTTGCTGCTTAGTTTATTATTTCTCACTTGACATACCTAAATTCAGTTCTTAATTCAACTGAGATGTTATATAGGTAGATTCCTCACTGGAAATGGGTTTACCAAAAGGATGGACTCTGGAGATGATTCATAACTGATTTCTAGATCTGTTAACTGTGATTCTTTAGAATGAAATAAATAAAATAAAACATTTGTTGTGAAAAAGAAGAAGGAAGAATGGAAAATTAAGCCAAGAAATTTGACTCTCTTGCTTGGCTTTTTCTGTCAGTGACTCTTTTCTCCTTGCCTCAAAATGCCAATCACCAACTTCTCTTTCAAAAAATAAAGCAAGAACCCCTTGTGCAAGTTATCTGGTAAAAAAAAAGAAAGAAGGTAAACGATAATTCTCCCTTCCCTGCTGAAGAGAGGCTGAACTTCAAGTCTGTCGTGGCAAACCACTGTCTAACATTAAATTTTATTTTGCTCCAACTTTTGGGAAACTATGGTAGTTGAATTAAAGAAAAATAGAAGACACAAAATATATAACTATCCTTGGAAAATATCAGTATTCTTCTTTCTGAATATTCTTCAATCCCTTAAGTACGTGCTTGCATATTTTTGTATAGATCAATTTATTGTGTATATTTTTGTAATGTATTTCACTTAATATTTAGACAAACATCTTTACATGTTGCTTCATTATCTTTATAAGTAGTTTTTATATCTGCATAATATTCCCTCAGGATGAAATATTGTATTTATTCAACCATTTCTTATCATTGGGTATTGACGTATTTAATATTTTCTCATACATAGTAGTGAATATCACATATGTGTGTGTATATGTGTGTGTGTGTGTGTGTGTATATATATATATATATATATATATACTTTTTATTACAAAATTATTTTGAATTCATCCTCAGCCATGCAATTCCTGGCTCATAGCATTTATCTAGCAGGATGTTCTGGTGGTAAAATTCTTTTACAACAAGAATGAAGAGTTAAATTTCAATGAGACTTTAGAGGTATTCAGATCTTGTATTTTTAACTCTACCTTGAAGGGGAAAAAACTTTTTTAACGGATGCTAATGAGGTTCCAATGCCCTAGGACAACAATGAGTCCAGCCCAGTCCTTGCCCTTATACTTTTGAAGGCAGGTTGGGCAGGTGGGCTTTAAAAGGGCTCCAGGGTGTACCATTGTTGGTCTTGGGAGGATAGCAAATACTTAACAGGGGTGCTTTAAGAAGCAATAATCCACACAATGGTCAAGGAAGACACTTGAGAAACAACCTTAGGAGATATAAATTAAGTCCAGAACTTATAAATTCAAGTGGAGAGATAAGGGCTGGTCTTAATTATGTAGGACTAGATCAGTTAAGGTTTTCTGAGGAGATGAAGTTCATGTGCAAATTTCTCTACTAGGTGCTTTTAATTAAAAAACAAAAAGATTCTGGCTTTCTATTATTTTGGTATGTCCTCCAATTCTGTGCCCCAAGGCAGTGTTTGAAGAGATATGCTAAAGAAGGGATATGTCCTTCCCTCGGAAAAAATTCATAAATATATTACAGCATCTTGACTTAATAAATTCATCTTTTCTTGGTGAAGTTGATAAAAAATGAATTCTATGCAAAATATTCAATGATTATTTCATCTCACTGGTGTTCTTTGGTCCTTTTGTTGTTCTTGTGTTTGAACAAAAATTTTACAAAGAAATTCTCTTCAATATCAAGCATTTGGGTTCCACTGAATATTTCTCATTTTTACTAATAAATCAACATATTCTTAGGCTTTTTAGGAAATTGAACTATATGCATTGGTATGCTTCTAAAACAAAATAGGAATAGAAAAATGTTATTCTGTAATCTTTTAAATGATTAAATGAGCTCTAATTAGTAGTCGTAAATTGAACTGAAAAAATATTTCACGCGGAGAAAAAAATCAAATGATAAGGAGTTGAAACAGTGTTGAGAAATTGAGGTTCCAACATTTAGATTTCAAGAGGAAGTGTAAGTGATCTTAAGTTATGCATGTCCAAGGTCTGGTCTTCCTCACTGAAGATCTTTAATACTTTAATTTTCTCCTTTGCCTGAGCCATCACTTCACATTTATTTGTATGTTCTGTAATCTTTTGTTGAAACCTGAACACTATGATATTTTAATATTGAATATTACTGAAATGAAGATTTTGAGGTGTTTGTTCCTTAAGCTTATATCCAGCAAGTGTTATGATAGAGATACTCTTGATTGCCAAGAGCTAACAAATAAAAAAAGAAAAAGAAGGGAAAAAAGGAAACAACTTTCCCACTCTTTGTAGATTGACCAAGGAGTTTACAAAATAGCTCAAGGCCAAAGCATAAGGGCCTCCCTGTCTTTTCTATGCATGTGTCTTAATTTGGGCATGCACATGTGACCCTAAGAATTCCCCCATTACAAGGATATGAATGTCCTCTCTTCCCCAGGGAAATGGTTTCCTCAAGGTCCTAGGCACTGCACTTTTTGTCTTGTAGCTAGCAATCCCTTGCACCAGGTAGCCATGACCTGGTTGCTCTCCCACAGCTTCTCCTTGTAGGGGAAGTTCTGGAACAGCACACCTGCAACAAGTTTCCTTGTTCAGTCTCTCAGGCTGCCAAAATACAGATTGGACCACACAAACATGCTCCCCTATGTATACAAGGGTCACTCTGCTCCCTTTGGAACTGGGACCTGAAACCTACAGTAGGAACATGGTCTGCCTGCACTCTGAACCACTGAGGGGATAAAGGAGGGGCCAGCCAGGGTTCTATGAGATCCTACCATCTTTTCTTTTAACATTTATTTTATTTATTTATTTCTCTCCCCCCCAACCCTCTTTTATTGTGCTTGCTGTCTGCTCTCTGTGTCTGCTTGTCTTCTCATTAAGTGGCACTGGGAACCGATCCTGGGACCTTCCAGAGTGGGAGAGAGATGCTCAATCTCTTGCGCCACCTCAGCTTCCAGGTCTACTTCATCTCTTATTGTCTGTCCTTTGTGTCTCTTTTTTGTTGTGTCATCTTGCTGTGCCAGCTCTCTGCTCAGGCCAGCTTGCCTTTCACCAGGAGGCCCTGGGAATAGAACCCTAGACTTCCTATATGGTAGATGAGAGCCCAATCTCTTGAGCCACATCCATTTCCCAGATCCTACCACTTTTAAGTTGACTTTTTCTTGATTCAGCACTTGATATGGCAAACATTTAACTATTTTCTGGACCTTGTATAAAGATGTTTCTGCAAGTTCTTGCTGGTTGTTCAAAGCTGTGGAGGGATGGAGTCCTGAAGCCTCTCATTCTCCTATCTTGATTGAGGCAGGGTTAGACATAACATTTTAAAAAGAGCTTTTAATATTTATTTCAGAAATATAACATATTTTCTTTTTTGCTAAGAAATTTCACTTCTATTATCTTCTATCAACATCATTACAAAAACTTTGTGGTTTTAAATATTTTATAGATGAGGTATTTATGAGTATTAGGAAAGAGATTGCGGGACTGATTGTTTTTCTGACTCAGTCTGGTTCCATCTAGCCATCTAGGCGTTCAAGCCAGAAATTAAGGAGTCATTGTCTACTCCTTTCTTACTCTACCAAATAAATCCTTTTATTATCAATGACAGTCAATCCCTTCTTGTTCTCTCCATCCTCGTCACTCTAAATAGTCCACTACTCTCCTATTTATTTACATTACCTCTAATCTTGTCTCACTCTAACTGCATCTTCTTTAGAGTGGTTACAGTGATTTTTTCTAAAAAAAAATCTGATCATGTCACTATCCTAACAAAACACTCTGTGGGCCAGAGATGCTTAATTGACAGCCCCAGGCTGGTTTGAGGCTAGAGAAGGAGAGTTGTAGAAATTTCAATCCTTTCTTCTACCACTAGTGACTATCCTCTTTTAAATGTCAATATTACTTATTACTTTCAAATTTTTCGAATGTAAGTTCACAATTATCAGGGACAACGGTGTCCATTCTTTATTGAAGATTTCTGGGTAAAGATCTTTCTAATAGGCACATTCGGCCCCATATTTTTCTTATTTAAGATGACTGGAAATTAGATTTGAATGTTAATTATTTCAGAAGTTTAAGCCAATCCTTTCCCTGAGATATAAGGAAATATGATATTTTCTCCATTCTCTGTACTTCTCCCACTTCCTGGTATTCAGACATTAGTGTTGGTGGTTTGTGAGACTACCATGAAATGAATGCATTTTTAGCCTCTCAATGTTATTTAGGCCAAGATTTACTAGGTCCTGGGTAAAGAAGTTCATAAGGGTTAAACAATAAACATCTTTAGCTCCTTTACATTTTCTTAACATTAGGGAAAATTCATTATCTTCCGAAATATGAGAATTAAATGGTGCTTAGGATTTTATTTTATTCTGACTATGGAGTTCTCTTTAGGGTCATATTTTTTTCAGGGATGGGAATGAATTGAAAATTTTCCCAAGGTAAGGAAACGTGTTCCTGGGAGCAATGGCACAATTACTGTACCTTCACATAGTGGTATACTACTAATCTAATGAAAGAGAAAGGTTCTAATTTCCTCCTAGAATGACAGAACATTTAAATAACTTTTTTTTCAAAGGTAAGTTTTGTCAATACCAAATGCTAAATGATATATAGTTTAATTCCTTGTCTTAGACTCAGGCCGTTTTAAAATACCAAAAATTTGTTGTAACCCTTCACATTGTATCAATCAGAATGACAAAATTTCATGCATCAAAGACTATGTAAAGGCCAAAATTTATTTACTGCTTTTATTATTAAGGCAGACCAGAATCGATATTTTCAGAGGAAGATATGAAATAGTAAGCATCTCTATAACTTCTTAACATGAGAGTACATTGGAATATAATTTCATAGACCAATGTTTCAAAGGATCTTTTGATTGATGCAGTAGTTTTAAGCAAACTTTGGCTTATTACTTCTGGCAAGAGTGAGTTTTGCTGCGTACCTTACCTGCCCCTTTCAAAAAACATAAAAAGAGGAAGAAAAGATGAGATTTTACAATTCTGAGAGGTTGTTTTCTGTATTTGGTAGACTACTATGAAATGCTTTCAAGAAGCAACAAACAAGAATGAGAGTATAGGTTTTAAATTTCTTTTCATCCAATAGTCTTTTCTTAAGTTACTTTTTGTTGCAGTGTTCTGCACACCTAGGAAGACAATAAGAAAAATGGCTGCATTCTCCTCTATACAGGCATAGAGATTATTTGGAAGACAAGAAAAATGCTAGCTATAAAAGAATTTGTATCATATGTAAAAAGGAATACTTTTATTGATTCAAATGGTGGGGTATGTTCTCCACTTTCTGAAACTGAACTTAAAGTTGAGAACTTGTTAAAACATACAATCTCTGATACAGAAATGAAGTATAACAAACAATGTATTCTATATTTCTTTTTTTTTTTTTTCAGTCGCGAAACGTTCCTGAAACAAGAAGCAAGAATATTTGTATGCGACATAATCATTGTAATTCTTTATCCATCAAAGTGGCTGCATTCCACTACTTTTCTTCTGTGCAATTTAGTACCAAACATTGGGTGAACTATAGTGTGTAAGTAGAGAGAATTGATATCCATAGCAATGGGAGTGCTAATGTTCAAGCACGTCTTTAGGAGCTTCCTTGGTTTCAATGGAGCATCTCAAGTAGTATTCACTTTCCTTCTGATTCCATGCTGCCTGGCTCTGAATTTCACAACACCTCCTCTTGTTGCAAATGTTCCTTTCCTGTTGGCCTGGAATGCCCCTACTGAACTCTGTGAAAAAAGGTTTCAAGTGCCAATAGACCTGAGCCTTTTCACTTTTGTAGGAAGTCCTCGAAAAGATGGCAAAAGGCATGATGTTGCCTTGTTTTATGCTGATAGACTTGGCCACTATCCTCATATAAATGAAGTGACAGGCACAGTTGAGAATGGAGGAATCCCCCAGGCGGGATCTATAGAAGGGCATTTGCATAAAGCTTCTGCTGACATTGCCCAGGCTGTGCCAGACAGTCATGTGGGCTTGGCTGTCATCGACTGGGAAAACTGGAGACCTACCTGGGCAAGGAACTGGAAGCCAAAAGATATTTACAAGAACATGTCTATTAATTTGGTTCAGAAACAAAATCCACAACTTAATCTCATAGCGGCCACCAACTTAGCCAAAGAGGAATTTGAAAAGGCAGGAAGGATGTTCATGAAAGACACTTTAAAATTAGGAAAGTCACTTCGGCCAAATTACTTATGGGGTTATTATCTTTTTCCTGATTGTTACAACCATAATTATAATAAACCTGGATACACTGGAATTTGCATTGATTTAGAAAAGAAAAGAAATGATGAGCTTGATTGGTTGTGGAAGGAAAGCACTGCCCTTTTCCCATCCATTTATTTGAATCGTCACCTAACTTCTACTCCACACGCTGTTCTCTTTGCACGTAATCGTGTTCAAGAAGCCATCCGGGTTTCTCAAGCAAGTAATGCTAAAAGTGCAATTCCAGTTTTTGTATATACCCGCCCAGTGCTTACTGACATTTCTTCGAGATACCTTCTTCTGGTAAGTAAATCAGCACATGAGCTCTATGAAATGGTGTCCACAAATGGTGTTTAGTGGAATTTAACTACATTTTTTTGAAGGGAATAAAATTTAACTTTTAATATCATTCAGAAATGTGCACACACACAGCTCTACATCATTATCTGAGGGGAAAATAAGAATATGTTTCCTTTTTTAATGTAATCACATAAAATTTTAGCACCCATGGAATTAGATAATATTAAGTATCATAATCATGGACAATGTATTAACTCGGGTTTTATTCCCCATGGCCTGCTCTCTTGTCAAAAGAAGTATCTGTTATAGTATGGCAGTAGCTGAGTAAAAGATAGAAATAAATAGTGAGCAAATGTTTAAATAATTATTATTAGGTCAGCAGGCTTAGCTTTGGTGCTACTGTCCAATGACTAATCCTTTCATTTACGCCTACTTGCTAACTCTCTCACACTTGCCAGGAAGACGTTGTGAGTACATTTGGTGAAAGTGTTGCACTGGGTGCCGCTGGAACTGTAGTATGGGGAAGCCTCAATTTAACCCAAACTAAGGTAAGCTGAATTGATAGAAAATGGTTGAACACATTTCTACCTTTAATGTTTTTGACGTATTGAATAAGAAAATAAGTATCATGCTTAACACACAGTAGTAGGAGCTTAATTATACTGGATAAATCAAAATTATCTTGCATTTATGTGGTCATGTTATAAGGCAAAAAATACTATACCTGTTTTTCAGAGAGGAAACAAATTCAATGAGGTTAATTGAAATTTTCAAGGCTACATGAATAGTAAGTAGCAAAAACAAGACTATAATCTCAGTCTTTGGAAAAATAACATAGGTATTTTTCCTCCTAACTCACACTATGTCTCTTATAAAAAGAGCTCCAACTAGTCAAGTAGCTTTCACGAATTCTTTTCTTATTCTTTCGTCCATTCAATTATTGCTTATTGAACACTTTCATTTACGCATTCATTTATTTAAGCATTGTTTTTTGCAGGGATCAGCAAACTAAACTCATAAGCTTAATCAGTCCTACTGCCTGTTTTTAACAGTTCATTAGCTAAGAATGGGCTTTATAGTTTGAAATGACTGAAAAAAAGAAAACTGATACTTCATAATGTGTAAAAATTATGTAAAATTAAAGTTTTCATGCCTGCCAAAATTTACTGAAACAGTGCCTCAAGGCTGTTGCACTGACTGTTCTCTCTACCTAGAACACTCACTCTCTCCCAAGTATGTGCTTGGCTGACACAGATACAAAGACATTTCAAGAAGGCCTACTCTGAGCACCCTATTTAAAACTGCAGCTCATCTCTATAACACCTCCTTCTCTGCCCTGTTGAACTTTTACTCACTTTATAGTACTTAACCACCTCTTATCATTATGATTGCATTATCTCTCCCTGCTACAGGAAGTTAGGGATCTTGCGCTGTTTTATTACTGATATAATTCAAGTACCTAGACTACATTATTAAAAAGTAATTAATGATAATAGAAAAGTTGATTGGAACATAGTCATGCTCGTACATCTAGGTATGTGTCTCTGGAGGCTGTGGCACTTCAAAGGCAAAGTTGGGGAGATATGACAGAGATTATATGGTCCACAAAGCCTAGAGTATTTCCTGTCTGGCCATTTACAGAAAAAAGTTTGCTGATGCCTGATTTTTTGAACACCTGCTGTTAGAGTAGAAATATAAATTATATAGATATAATGCGTTCGGTAGTGATAAATGCAGTGAAAAGCAATGAAGCTATGTAGGAAGGGTGGAGAGGGACGGGGTAGCACTATTTTAGATGGGGTGGTCATAGATGGTGTCTTTGATAAAGTTTTCTTTGAGCAAGTTTCTTGGACACCTGGGGACAGTAAATACAATGTCCTTGAGGCTGGATGTGCTTGATATTTTCAAGAAAGAATGAGAAGGTGAGATATGACTGAGATGCAGTGAGCAAGGGAGAGAGTTGTAACACTTGTGGGCTTGTGAGCTAGCAGGAGTCAGATATAGTGTTTCATAGGCAATAATGGGTTTTTACTGTAGATGGAAAGCTATCATAGGGTTTTGGGCAGAGAATGACAATTTCTAATTAACATGTTAGAAGAATCACTTAACTGAGTTGAGATTAGATTGTAAGAGGACAAGAGTGAGAGAAGGAAGAAAAGGCTATTGGTGATAGCATGGACCACAGGGTTATCGATGGTGGTTCTGGCTATTATTTGAATGAATTATGAATTATGAATTTAGTCCTATATTAGAGGTAGAAGGATTGGGTGTAGGGTGGAATAGAAGTGGTTAAGATGATGCCAAGGCTTTTGGTGAGCTGTTGGGTGGAGGCTGGGGAAAGAGGAACAGGGGCAATCAGGAGTACAGTTTTGAAAATATTACTAAATACACATAGAATTATACAAAGCATCCTTAAGGGCAAGGGAAAAAAAAGCCCTCTTTTTTTCACAGCTTATTTTTAGTAGTGTGTATTTCAAGTAAAATGTTAACCAAAGCTCTCTATCTGAGGGAAAAATTGTCTAGGTGTAGTTTCAATTGTATTTATTCTTTCCTAATGCATTTCTTAAGTGTCCTGGCCGGCGGGACAGTCAACCGGGGCTAGCGCCGACACAGCGAGAGGGATGTAAAGACAATTGACACAGACACACAGGAGAGATTTTCTACATGCTTCTGCTTTATTAAGGGAGGTGGTGATATATATATATCATGAGAAAGGGGAAGTATGTGTAAGGCATATGCGGCAGGCTGGGATTGGACACAGTTGGTTGCTAGGGAGGATTTGCTATTTGTGGAAGGCGGGAAGGTTTCCCGCCGGGGGAGCAGGGTAAGCTACTTCCTCCAAGAAGGCTAAATATGGGATCGAGCTTGTTCTTTGTTGTTGGTCGGCCATTACGTGCATTTTTAGCTTCACCTCTTTCTGACTGCCTCCAACACTTAAGCTCAAAAGACCTGTAGTCATTATGACCTACACTTTTTCTAACTTCCTTTACTTACATCTTTTTAATTCTTTATATCAGAACTCTTCTACCACTTCTTCAAATCTTCTTGTCTCAGTGCAAGAGTAAAGCTGTTACATGAAAACTGCTGAATTGGAGTGGAACTTTTCCTTCTTTGATGGATGTGGAAATCCTAATGACTCATGTGCCATGGAAACTATCTAATGGAGCTAATAGCTCAGGAGTCTTAACCAAAGACCTATGGAGAATACACTTTATACTCTTAAGACCAGAAGAAATCTTGAAAATGATCATATTTGTCTCTAGTACTTCAGATAGTGTAGCTATACTCTTCATTTAAAATATTTAACAGCAATCACTTTTATGAAATTGTTTCAAGGTAAACTGAATCCTCCCTACCTATTTGGTATAATTCTGTTGTCTGTGGTTTGATCACCAATGAAAAGAAATAACAGAAAATACAGGTACTGAGAAAAGTTTATATCCCTTGGGAAAATCTTTTATATGTTATAAAATTGTTATTTAAAAAGTATAATCCTCCCAAATATACTTCTAGTTCTCTTTAATTGTTTTCCCAAAGCCATAAGCTCCAATATCAAGGGTCCTTTTAATGCTATGAAGTACCATTTATAAATTCTCTATATGATTTTTTTAAAGTGAGAACTCCACCCTTTCTCTAGTGTGGAATGAATCAGGCTTTTCCCAGTGAATAGAAAGTGTATTAGTTAGCCCAAAGGGGTGCTGATACAAAATACCAGAAATCTGTAAAGGGTATTTGGGGTAGAAGCTCACAGTTACCAGGCCATAAAGCATAAGTTACTTCCCTCACCAAAGTCTGTTGTCACGTGTTGGAGCAAGATGGCTGCCGATGTCTGCAAGGGTTGAGCCTTCCTCTTCCTCTTAAGGCTCCGTGGTCCCAGCTTCTTCCAATACCAGCTGTAGGCTGGGATAAGTCTTGTCTCTCTCCTGGGGCTCCTCTCTGGGCTCAGCTGCTCTGCTCTCTCCACAAAGCCAGCTGTAAACTATCAGGTGAATGGCTTGTCTCTCTTCCTGGGACCTCTTCATGTCTAATGGAGCCTTCTCTCTTTCCTCACGTATTTACTTCTTGGTATATTTACTTCCCAAGGCTCCAGCATTAAAACTCTATAAATGTCTCCTCTGCCATGTTGTTTTCTCTGTGAAGCCCCACCCACCAAGGAGGCAGGGACTCAAATGTCATACTGATGTGGCCCAATCAAAACCTTAATCATAATTTAATCAAGTAGGAGTGAAACCTCTGAATCTAATACAATCTAATATACTCAGAGGAACAGACTAGTTTACAAACATAATCCAATATCTATTTTTGGAATTCATAAATAATACCAAACTGCTACAGGAAGATATACCATTTAAGCACCATGCTTGCTTTTTAATGGGATTTTAATATCAGATTCACATTCTTCTACCATGTTTCCCAGCTCATCTTTAGTATCAATCACACAGTGCCAGTTCTTCTCCAACTTTTATCTTAGAACTGTCCCATGTGGGACTTCTTTCTTTATATTTATGCTGTCGTTTTCAGTTATGATCACTTTGATCTATCATTAGTTCCCCTTTTTCCTATTTCATTCATGATCAATAGGATCATGGAATATTTTTCATGTTTTCTCTGACTCACTGACATCTTGAAAAACTGGTAATTGTAGGTTTACATGCAGTTTTGGGGATTGGCTTAAAACAATTGTTTTCAAATGTACGCAAACCATTTAATTCATTTCCATTCCATTTGTTCCAGTAATGTGCTGGCGGCATCTCCTACTGGTCCTAGTATGCAAGACATATTTGTTAAATTTTTAGAAATTTTTAGAATTGTTAAATAAAATCATCAATAAAAATTAAATTATTAAAAACTAAAAATTAAATTATATTGAAAACAAAGTTAATAAATACTCAAAAAGTATCATCTATTATTTTCCATTTTACTATTTTCCATGCTTTTGATGTTACTTACATCAGTTGTATCCGTACAGTAGAAATAATGTGTAATAGCGTGCTACTCCACACTATACTATCATACTTGTTGCACAATTGTTTCCCAATTCTGCATTCAGTGATGTCAGATTTGTAGCTTGAAATTGGCCAGTAGTATTTACACCATAGATATCAGGAAATATTGTGAGCCCAGCATTAACTTTTGGGGTGCTAGTTGTTAGATCTTTCCACAGAATACATCATATGTAGGCTTTATGATTCTCAAACTATTCTCAGTCCTGTATTTCCTATTTTGCCTAACCCTAGCCTCTGGACAATTGAAGAGGCAACTGTAATGTCTTAGTATAAATTCTCATATATCTTTGGCAGTGGGGATAGTGTTGGAGATGTTGACATTGTCCATTAACTCATGGAGTTTATGTTCAAATAGGAGTAATAATAGGCAGTACACAATTAAGAAAAGTGTTTGTTGTAATAAGTGCTAGGTAGAGAATTAAAACAGAAAGATTTGAGAATGGACAGAAAAGTTGTCTGAAGGGTTTTGTATAATTAAAGCTGAGGTCTGCTTGAGAAGATAGAGCGAAAACATACTAAAAATCAAAGGAAAAAGCATTCCAAACAGAGGGAATAGTAGAGACAGGAGTCCTGAAAGCTTGAAATGAAACTTGCCATGATTATGATACCACCAATACATCTGAGGCATAGTGAGTAAGGGCTATGCAAGAGAAGGGAAGAGTTATACCATGTCAGGCTGTGTATAAGTCAAGCAAGAAGTTGAATTCTATACTAAACATCATGCAGAGTCATTGGAGAGATAAGAAAGGGGATGGTGAGTTGATTTTCCATTGCTGTTATAAAAATTCCCACACCTTTCCGTAAGTAAGAAGTCTGATATGAGTCTCACTGGGCTAAATTCAAGGTGTAGGATTGTGTTACTTTTCAGGGAAGAATTCATTTCCTTGCTCATTTGGGTTGTTGGCATTATTCATTTCCTTGTGGTGCTAACACTGAGATCTGTGTTTAGGTACTGGCTGTCAGTGGAAGGCCATTTCTAACTTCTATATGCTGCTAGCATTCCTTAGCTTGTACCCCGTTCCACTAACTTCAAAGCCAGAAATGGTGGACTGTGTCTTTCTCATGGTTTGAATCTCTCCTTCTTCCATCTATCTTTCTATTCCATATGGGAAAGTCTCTGTTTTTAAGGTCTCATGTGATCAGATGGGGCTCACTCAGATAACCAAGATAATCACTCATCTCAAGGTCCATATCCTGAATCACATCTGCAAAGTCCCTCTTGCCTTATAAGGTAACATATTCACAGATTCTGTGGGATTAGAGCATGGATATTTTGGGGGGCCATTGTTCTGCCTACCACACATGGCATCATTCTAAGGAAGGTAACCACGAATAGGTTCAAGTGTGAGATTCCAGGATTCCTTGACTTTTGCCTGCTGACCTACCACCACTACTTCCTTTGTTCTGCTGAAGGACTAACACAGCCAGCTCACCCAATAAAACCGTTGATCATGAAGAAAGCAACTATCATCCATGTGTTTTAAAAGCCAGGGTCCAAGTTTTAGAATGCACTAGTCTCACAATGAATCTTTTCATTTACTCATAACTCATACTCTGCCATGTGTTTGTTAAATAGCTGTCACAATTCACCCATAACTTGAATTATACATAACATTTACTATAAATTCTTAGATGAACATGTTTAGTTGTTTTGAGCAAGCAATTTAAAGACACTCTTTCCAAACTGTTTAAACTTGTTTGCTGAATGTGATATTTATTACATTTGTTTATAGTTTATTGAGGCCTAACTGATGATATGATAGGTAAGCATTTTAATATACAGTATATCTTTTCATCTTCACAACACCCTATGAAGTACATGCTATATTTATCCTTGTATTACAAGTGATGCTGCTGAAGCATAGGCAAGTTAATTAATTTGCCCAAGGACACAAAGATTGGAAATTCATACTTAGTAAATTTGAGAGATTCTATAACTCACACAGCTAGTCATTGATGGAGCTGGAAATCCAACAGGGCAGAGTCCATGTTCTAACTGCTCTATCATTCTGCCTTCCCTGATTAGTTTATGAACTATTGAGGAACACCAAAGCTAGGGTATGTCAAGCTTCAACTGGTTAATCATTCAATGATGAAATGGCATCTAAGCTTATTTATAAATGTTTTTTTTTTTTTTAAAAGAAAGAAAAACCCACAATTGGAGTAATTTTGCTTATTAAGGTAAAAATTATTAAAATATTTTCTACCTCACTGCATTTGTTTTTTTTTTTTTTTTTCATTTTTCCATAAAGAATTGCTTATTGTAGTGAATTAATTCACATATGAACTAACTTGTCTCTTGATGTTCTGACCTTATAATTTCTTACACTTTCATAGCAAACTTGCACGGACCTAGACAATTACATGAAGACTATCCTGAATCCTTACTTAATCAACACCACTTTAGCAGCCAAAATGTGTAACCAAGTGCTTTGCCAGGAGCAAGGAATATGTGTAAGGAAAAACTGGAATTCAAGTGATTATCTTCACCTGAACCCAAAAAACTTTGAAATTCTGTTAGGGAAAGATGGAAAGTACAAGGTACAGGGGAAACCCACACTTGAAGACCTGCAGCGATTTTCTGAAAAATTTTATTGCAACTGTTTCGCCGGCACCAGTTATAAGAAGAGAGATGATATAAAAAACATCAATGCTGTTAGTGTGTGTATTCCTGGAGGTGTTTGTATAGACTCCCCTGTACACTCAAGAACCGCCCGTAGTCATGGGAAACCTCCTCATCCTTCCTGTAATGGCTCATTCACCACTACACCAGCTACAAAGCGTCCGTGTATAGTACGGGCAAATTTCAGTGACTATTTGGAAGGCACTTGTAAAGCTAATGAACTTTCTAACAAGGCTCAAGAGGGCTTTCAGAATGCTAACTGGAAAAACACGTTCCTGATTTATATCATTCAAGTACAAGTTCAGTTCTTATTAAATTTCCTACATCCATACTTTATGTTTTGCTATCTTTTAATTTTTTTATGTTAAATAATTTAGTTTTTCAGTCAAGTGATAATGCCTATGGACTTGAAGTTTTATATTTGAAATGTGAACCAAAACCCATGGTCAAAAGAGTATTTTGATCTTTTTTTTAGCAATGATCATTTTCTTATGGTCAATATGAACTTGAAATTATTGACTGGAAAACAAACAATTTTGGTTTTTATCTTTAATTTTAATATCATCATCAGGGCATTGTTACCACTAAATCCATTATTGCCACATTTTCCTTGATAAACTCAACATAAAATGTTGATTTATTAATATAGCATAGAATTTGTTTTCTAAGATGATATCCAATTTTGTATTTTCTGATTGCCGTGACCCTATAGCAAATATTTCAAATGCTGTGAATGCACATATAGAATTGAGAGGCACTTATTATGTTCTTGGCTCTATCAAAGACTGAAAGGCCTATACTACTTGTAGGCCTTTTTATTCTGAGAAAAGTAAATATTTGAAAACATCAATCTTCTGCAAATGAATAATTTTATAAGTAATATGTATTAAAAAGGCCAAGAAAATATGAAGAAAAAACGTTATCTGTTTAAAATATAAGATTTTAAGTGCACTAGTCTACCTCAAGCATAGAACCTATCACTTTTAGCTTTTTTATTCTAGTAACTTGTTCCAGTGTGTTTTATAAAATTATGTCCTTTTAAAAGTGTTTATCTTTTCATGTTTTCTACATGGCTTTATTATGTCTTCAGAATTTATCATACATATAAAGTCTTCTAATTTTTTTCACTCTCTTGATACTCTAATCTTGTGTATCTAAAATTCCTTATATCAAATCCAAGCATCTACTTATGCGACCATTCACATCCATCATTCCATCATATAACATTTATTGAATTCTTTTTCTCTGCCAGGCTCAATATTAAGTGTCACAGATTCAAGATGAAGTGGTATGCTACTTGCCATCAGTGAGTTTGTTGTATATTTTAAGAAGAGAGACATTGAAAGTGGAAAATGACAATATAGTGTGGTAAATACTGTGAGAGAAATTCAGTATGTACTTGCAAGGATGGTTTCAATATAATCATTCGGAACATGATAATGACATTTAAAACAATTTTTAATAGAGAAGTTATGGTCTACATAATGACCATGCATAAAGGATTCCCATTCACCTCCTCACCACTAACACCTTGCATTTGTATAGAACAATTGTTACAATTGATGTTAGCACTTTTTAAAAAATTGTACTATTTTTTTAATGGTAGTAGCCAGCATTTATTTAGATTTTATGTTCTATGTACTGTGTGTAGCAATTTACAATGATTACCTCATTTAAAACACCCAAAACACAGGGCTGTGAAATATATCCTAATATAGTTATTATTATTATTTTAATTAGAGAAGTGGTAGTTTATAGAAAAATCATGTAAAAAACATGGTGTTCCCATATAACCCCTATTATTGACACCTTGCAATAGTGGGTACTTTCGTTACAATTTTTTTTTTTTTTTTTTTTTAAGATTTTATTTATTTATTCATTTATCCCCGCCCCTTGCTGCTTGTGTTCGCCGGGTCAGCCAACCACGCCGTGCGGGCGGGCCCACCTTCACCAGGAGGCCCCGGGAACCGAACCCAGGGCCTCCCATATGGTAAACGGGAGCCCCACTGATTGAGCCACAGCCGCTTCCCACTTTCGTTACAATTGATGAAAGAATAATTAGTGCTATTAACTCTAGTCCATAGGTACTTTAAGAGTATGTTTTTCCCACATATCACCCTATTATTAACACTTTGTATTATTGTAGTGTATTTGTTATAATTCATTAAATAATTTTCTTATACTTGTACTATTAACCCAGTCTATCATCCAAAACAGAGTCCACTACGTTATATCTTCTTCCTTTCATTCTAGTAACATACATGACCCAAAACTTCCTCTTTGAACCATATTGACATTCATAATTCAGCATTGTTAATTACACTCACAATAATGTGTTACTATCACTACTACACATTTCAATCAAAATAGAAATTCTGTACAAATTAAGCATCAGCTCCCCATTATCTACTCTCAATGTATCCAATGGTAACCTATATTCCAGACTCTAACTTTTTGAGTTTACTTATTATAATTAGTTCATATCAATGAGATCATACAGTAGTTATCCTTTTGTACCTGACTTACGTCACTCAGCATAATGTCCTCAAGTTTCATCTCTGTTGTTGCATGCATCAGGACTCCATTCCTTCTTATAGCTGAATAATATTCCATTTTATCTTTTGACAGTTTGAAGCTAGATGGATTCTCAAAAAATCATGTTCTTAGAGCTAATCCATTCCTGTGTATGTGAAACTGTTGTTATGTGGGACCATTGGCTAAATTACTTCAGTAAAGCATTACTCAGAGTGGGTCTCAATCTTCCAACTGGAATCCTTTATAAATTGGATGAACACGGAAAAGAGAGAGAAAAAAAGCCATAGGAGCTGAGAAAAACCTACAGAAGCCAAGAGAGAAAGCCAAAGAAAGCCAGAAGCTGACACAACAAAACTCAGAAGAGAATGGAAGCCAGTAGATGCCACCATGTGCCTTGCCATGTGCCTTGCCATATGACAAAGGAGTCCAAGATTACAGAGAGCCAGTCTTTGAGGAGAAAAGCATTGTCTGATGAAGCCTTGATTTGGACATTACGTGGCCTCAGAACTGTAAGCTTATGAGGTAATAAATCCTCATTGTAAAAGCCTACTCATTTCTGGTATATTGTTTTGGGCACCTTTTAGCAAACTAAAACATATGTATATACCACATTTTGTTTATCCATTCATTAGTTGATGGACACTTGAGTTCCTTCCATCTTTTGGCAATTGTGAATAATGCTGCTATGAACATCGGTGTGCAAATATCTGTTCTAGTCCCTGCTTGCAATTCTTCTGAGTATATATCCAATCGTGGGATTGCTGAATCATACGGCAATCCTATATTTAGTTTCCTGAGGAACTGCCAAACTGTCTTCCATAGCAGCTGCAGCATTTTACACTCCCACCAGCAATGAATGAGTGTTCCTATTTTGCCACATCCTCGAATACTTGGATTTTTTGTGCTTTTAATAGCAGCCATTCTAGTGGTCGTGAAATGATATCTCCTAGTAGTTTTTTTTGTTTTGTTTTGTTTTTTTAATTTATTTATTTTTTATTGTGGGTAAAAATCAAAATTTTCAAAATACATACCACTATTTGTAAAATGATATATAAATATATATGCATATATGTGCATTTGCTTACAAAAATGTTATTTATATATATATAAATATATTTTAAGAGGTGCTGAGATTACCTAAAATATTACACGGAACCCCCTGGGATTCCCATGTTGCCCACCTCCCACACCTCTCCTAGTAGTTTTGATTTACATTTCCCTAGAAGTTAGTGATGTTGAGCATCTTTTCATGTGATTTCTTTCGGGGGAAATGTCTATTCAAGTCTTTTGCCCATTATTTAATATTGGGTTGCTTATCTTTTTATTGTTGAGTTGTAGGGTTTTTAATATATTCTGGATATTAAACTATTATTAGATATGTGGTTTCCAAATATTTTCTCCCATTGAGTAAGTTGTCTTTTCATTTTTGTGGCAAAGTCCTGTGGTGCACAAAAATTTTTAATTTTTAAGATGTCCCATTTATCTATTTTTTTCTTTCATTGCTTATGCTTTTGGTATAAAGTCTAGGAAACCATTGCTTAACACAAGATACTGATGATGCTTCCCTACATTAACTTCTAGGAGTTTTATAGTACTGGCTCATATATATAGGTCTTTGGTCTATTTTAAATTAATTTTTGTATCTGGTGTGTGATAAGGGTCCTCTTTCATTCTTTTGCATATGGATATCCAGTTCTCACAGCACCATTTATTGCAAGGATTATTCTGTTCCAGTTGAGTGGACTTGGCAGCCTTGTCAAATATCAATTGGCCATAGATGTGAGGGTCTATTTCTGAACTCTCAGTTTGATACCATTGCTCTAATAGTCCATCCTTGTGCCAATATCATGATGTTTTGACCACTGTAGCTTTGTAATATACTTTAAAGTCAGGAAGTGTAAGTCCTCCAACTTCATTCTTCATTTTCAAAATGTTTTTGGCTATTCAGGGCCCTTACCCTTCCAAATAAATTCGATAATTGGCTTTTCCATTTCTGCAAAGAAGGCTGTTGGAATTTTGATTGGGATTTCATTGAATCTGTAAATCATTTTAAACAATGTTGGATAGACTTGACCTCTTAATGGTGTTTAGTTTTCCAATCCATGAAAATGGAATATCCTTCAATTTATTTAGGTCTTCTTCGATTCCTTCTTGCAATGTCTTGCAGTATTCTGTGTACAAGTCTTATACATCCTTGGTTGATTTATTCCTGGATATTTGATTCCTTTAGTTGTTATTGTAAATGGAATTTTTGCTTTGATTGCCTCTTCAGACTGCTCATTGCTAGTGTATAGAAACAGTACTGATTTCTGCATGCTGATCTTGTACCCTGCCACTTTGCTGAATTTATGAGTACTAGTAGCTTTGTAGTAGGTTTCTTTTTGGCATATTCTATATATAGGATTATGTCACCTGCAAGTTGTGAAAGTTTTACTTCTTCTTTTCCAATTTGGATGTCTTTTATTTCTTTTTCTTGCATAACTGTTTTGGCTAGAACTTCCAGCATAATGTTGAATAACAATTATAACAGAGGGAAGAGTGTCTTGATCCAGTCTTAGAGGGAAAGCTTTCATTTGTCTCATTACAATTGCTTCACCATTGAGTATGATGTTAGCTGTGGGTTTTTCATATATGCCCTTTATCATGTTGTGAAAGTTTCTTTCTAATCCTCTTTTTCTAAGTATTTTTATCAAGAGAGGATGCTGAACTTTGTCAAATATCTGTTCTGCATCAGTTGAGATGATCAAATGTTTTTGTCTTTGTTTTCTTAATGTGGTGTATTACATTAATTGATTTTCTTTTGTTCAACCATCCTAGCATACTTGTGATAAAACCCACCTGATCATGGTGTATAATTCTTTTGATGTGCTATTGGGATTTGATTCATAAGCATTTTGTTGAAGATTTTTGCATATATATTCATTAGAGAAATTGATGAATAATTTTCTAGTATCTTTGTTTGGCTTTGGTATTAGGGTGATGTTGACTTCATAGAATGAGCTATATAGTGTTCCCTCCTCTTCAATTCTTCGGAAGAGCTTGAGCCAGACTGGTATTAATTCTACATGGAATGTTTGCTAGAATTCACCTGTAAAACCATCTGGTCCTGGGCTTTTCTTTGTTCAGAGATTTTTTTTATCAATGGTTCAATCTCTTTACTTGTAATTGGTCTGTTGAAGTCTTCTATTTCCTCTCGAGACAGTGTAGGTTGTTCATGTGTTTCTAGGAATTTGTCCATTTCATCTAGGTTGTCTAATTTGTTGGCATACAGTGGTTCATAGTATGCTCTAATGATCATTTTTATTTCTGTGAGATCAATGGTAAAGTCCCTCTTTCATTTCTGATTTTATTTATTTGTGCCTTCTCTTTTTTTCTTGTCAGTCTAGCTAAGAGTTTGTAAATTTTATTGATCTACTCAAAGAACTAACTTTTGATTTTTTAGATTTCCATTATTTTTTTCTCAATTTCATATATTTATGCTCTAGTCTTTATTATTTCTTTCCTTCTGCTTACTTGGGTTTAGTTTGCTTTTCTTTTTCTAGTTCCTCCTCTTGTGCAGTTAGATCTTTGATTTTAGCTCTTTCTGCTTTTTTTAATGTAAGCATTTAAGACTATAAATACCTCTCCGCACTGCTTTTGCTGCATCCCTTAAGTTTGGATATGTTGTGTTCCCTTTCCCATCCATCACAATATATTTACTGATTTCCCTTGCTATTTTTTCTTTGACCTGCTGTTTGTGTAAGACAGTGTTATTTAACTTCTATATATTTGTGGATTTTTCAGTTCCCCAACTATTACTGATTTTTAGCTTCATTCCATTATGGTCAGAGAAGATGCTTTGTATGATTTCAACCTTTCTAAATTTATTGAGACTTGTTTTGTGACCCAACATGTGATCTTTCCAAGAGAATGATCCATGTGCATTTGAGAAGAATGTATATCCTGCTGTTTTTGGATGCAGTGTTCTGTATATGTCAGGTTAGTTCATTAATCATATTATTCAAGTTCTCTGTTTCCTTACTGATCTTTTGTCAAAATGTTCTACCTATTGTTGAGACTGGTGTATTGAAATCTTCAACTCTTATTGTAGAGACATGTATTTGTCCCTTAAGTTTTGCCAGTGTTCGCCTCTTGTATTTTGGGACACCATGGCTAGTTGCATAAATATTTAAGATTGTTATTTCTTCTTGGTGGATTGCCCCTTTGCTAATACATAGTGTCTTTTTTGTCTCCTGTAACAGCTTTTGGCTTAAAGTCTATTTTGTCTGTACCCCAGCTATTTTTTCATTACTATTTGCAAGGAATATATTTTTCCATCCTTTCACTTTCAACCTATTTGTGTCTTTGCGTCTTAGGGAGCCCTTTGTAAACAACATATAACTAGATCATGATTTTTGTCCATTCTGCCAATCTGTGTATTTTGATTGGGGAGTTTATTCCATTAGCATTCAGTGTTATTACTATAAAGGCAGGATTTACTTCAGCTATTTTGTCCTTTGGTTTGTATATGTCATATCTTTCTTTGATCTCTCTTTTCCTTTATTGCAACCTCCTTTTCTGTATAGTTGATTTTTGTGATGTACCTGACTGATCCTTTTCTTATCTCTATTTCTGTATACTTTTAAATACTTTCTTTGTGGTTACCCTGGGGATTATATTATACAACCCACCTCTATGACTTACTAATTTGAAAAGATAACAATTTAGCTTCAATAGCATACACATTCTCTGCTCCCATATCCCTGTTTCCTCTCTTTATGTTGATTTTGTACCACTTTACCACTTTATATTTTGCATGTCTATTATCAGAAAATATGCCTTTTTCTTCTTCAATTGTATCTGATTCTTATAGGAATACTGAGGATAAAGTACTATTGGGTTTTGCATTTATCCATTTAGCTACCCTTACTGATTATCTTCATTTCTTCACACTACTCCAAGATACTCTCTCTTGTTTGCTCTTTTCAACCTGCAGAACTCCTTTTAATAATTTTTGTAGGGCTGGTCTTTTGTTGACGAACTTTCTCAGTTTCTGTGTATCTGTGAATATTGTCAGGTCTCCCTTATTTTTAAAAGACAGTTTTTCCAGATAAATAATTCTTGGCTGGTAGATTTTCTCTTTCAGTACCTTAACTATATCATACTATTGCCTTCTTACTTCCATGGTTTTTTGATGAATAATTGGCACTTAGTCTTACTGAGTGACCCTTGTATGTAATGAGTCACTTTTCTCTTGCTGCTTTCAGAATTCTCTCTTTGTTGTTGGCATTTGACATTCAGATTAATACATGTCTTGGAATAGGTCTATTAGGATTTATTCTGTTCAAAGCAACCAGGGTTTGTCCTAATATTTGCCAAATCTCTGTGGAGGGTTTTCAGGGGATGTCTTACATCACCATGTTAATGAAATTTCACTTTGATAATGACATTTGGATGACACTAAAATTTGTGATGGTGTGGGCAAGTATTTGAAATTGAAAACCCATTAGTGGAATTTAAGGAACTTGGATATTTGTCTTTCTCTTCTGCTTACAGAGAGAGTGAGGGAAAGGACAAACAGGGTGGGAGACAAGGTGGGGGTAAAGGAAGGGAGAGATAAGGGAAAATAACTCGAATGCTTCCCTTTTTCTGGTTTCATTGAGGACTTTAACTTGCACAGGATTGAAAAGAACATCTGATGCAGATAAAATTAGCCACTTGAATGCCCTACCTAGTCAGAAAGGCACAAATATCACTGCCTCCTTTTTTTCCTTAGACACAGATTTCCTTTTTTTAGAAACAAACAGAAATGAAGCCACAAAGTGGTAGTGGTGTTTGAAACATGCCAAATCTAGAGCCTGCTATATACTGTGAGATTATGGTACATTTAAAGTTGCTAAGATCTTAAACTCTTTGTGTACCTCAATTTCCTATGAGGAAAATAAAAACATTTTATTTGTTAAAGATCTTATTTCTCTCTGTTTAAGCTTTGTTTAATATCTGAATTGAGATGGAGCTGCAAGAGCAATTAAAAATAACTACATTATTACACATTTTTAACCTCCAGTAACTTTTTAAAAATGAAACACATTTACAATGGTTTATATTATGCTTATTTAATATCTTTTTCATCCTTACAAAGTTGCTGTTATTCATGGTAAAATAATTCAAAGTTACACAGTCGAATACTAAAAGCTCCCTTTCCTTCTCCCTAGACAAATGATACCTCCTGATTACAGTTTCTTAGATAAAATTCCAGAAGTATCCTAGGAATACAGAAGCGTGTGTGTGTGTGTGTGTGTGTGTGTTTGTATTTAGAACAACTAGGCTTTTGATGTCCATAATTTTCCACTTGCTTCTCCCACATGACAATGTATCCTGGGTGACTATCCATATCAGTACATATTTTTAGTGACCACATTGTTCTCCACTGTATCACTGTATGACCATATTGTAGTAAGTTCCTATTGATGGACATTCAATTTGTGGAGACTTTTTCACCCTCTGTCAACAATATTGTAATTAGCAACTGTGTGCATATATAACTTGGCACAATGTTGTTAAGATGAAATGGAATTGCTGATGCAAGCAGTGTATATATTTCAATTTTAGATAGGTAATCCAAATTATCTTCCAAAAAGTTTGTTTCAATTAATGATCTTAGCAATATGTATGAGAGGGCCTGTTTTCCTACCAACACTGTGCATTATCAAATTCTGTAATTGTTCCTCTGGCAGGTGAAATGGCATCATGATTTAACTTGGTTCTTAAATAGTAAAGTTGATATTATTTTCATAGTTTGTTAAAGGAATTCTTTTTTTATTGTCAATACATTTTTTAAATGAATAAACTTTGTTTTGCTTTTCATCTACTTCCAAATTCTATTTCTAGGAGACTGTCTCCATTTCCGAATATTAAGATATGCCTTTTCAGATATCAATAGATTAAATATGAAACCAGGAAAACAAAGCCAGCTTTAAAAGAACATTTTATTTCTTTCTATGTGTCTTCTATGTGATATTCAACCATGATTATCACTATTATATTTTTTAAATACATCAATCACAAGGCAGTACAAATTCATCTATCCACTGAATTTCAAAGTTTTGGCAAATAACTCTTTTATAAGAAGTATCGTTTAAATAAACTTCTAAAACTAATTCCATGCGCTGGTGGTTTTCCATGGGAAATCTAATCCTTCTTAGTAGGGTGCAGTAGAAAGAGCAAGCCAATGCCAGTTTTGCTTTTTGCAAGCTGTTGACTTTGGTCAAGTTGTTTCCCCTCTTTCAACTGTAAAATGTGAAGTGTTGAGAAGACTAGAGAAAATAAACAAAAGTCAGCTAACACAGTGCTTGCTTGGCATAAGGATAGTAGGTGCTCAATTATTAGCAATTATTATTATTTGAAGCTTTTATATGCTCTTCAGAGATTTCTCCCTATTAAGCTGATTTAAGGTTTACATTTGGAATCTAAAATTAGCCTTATACTTGTTATTTTGGGGAATAGAATATTTAAAAAATACATATATAATTATTCTTTACTTGAAAGGGGTAAGTAGCCTATTTATTTTGGCTGAAAACTGTAAATGATGTCATTCTAGCATAATGTGCAGTTTTATTGACATACAGCTGTTTTCAGAAATAAAAAACTTAATTAATTCCTGCAGGGTTTCTCTGTTTCTGATGTGCAACATTTGTAATTTGATCCCATACATTTTAATATATACTTTTTCTTAGAAAAATTGTAGGTTTACAGAAAATCATGCAAATGCAAAGTTCCCATATATCCACATCTATTATCGACACCTTGTATTAGTGTGATATCTTTGTTACAATTGATGAAAGAATATTACTGGAATTGTACTATTAACTATAGTATATCATTTACATTACAGTTCACTGTTTGTGTTGCCCAGTCCTATGATTTTTGTGTTTTTAATTTTTTTTTATTCTAGTAACATATACAATCTAAAATTTCAATATTCAAATATGTAATTCAATGCTGTTAAGTATGTTCATAAGGTTGTGTTACCATAAATTCATAAAACATTGTGTTAATACCACTTTGTCACTTTTTTGGTTTCAAATCATCTCAATACAGCACATATTTAATAACAAAACTAAGAGTTGTAGTTAGTACATATACTTTTTATTGAAATATATTACTTCCCATACTCCAGTTTGGTAATTATGGATAAAAGATATAGGGGCAAAGATGGGTTTGAATATATGAATATATATGCAACAATGTAATCTTTAGAGTGCAAATCATTATGGATGATTTTATTTTTTCCCTGCTAGGTTTTAATTAAAGTTTAGAGGTAGAACAGATTCCTGGATTTAATATTTATACTGTGCTTTCCATTTTGTAAAAGTAAGAGAAAACATTAAGACTCCAATATATACTACCCAAATATTTTCAAGAGCTGAACAAACAAAAATAAGTGCATATTTTATATCCTGTAGAAAACTTTAGATCTTGAATGGTGAGAGGTAACTTCAGTGACCAATGATTTTAGTGATGCCCTCGATGTTGATAGGTAATCTGGCTGAAATTGTTTATCTCTGTTCTATTACATCTCATAAATAAGAAGAGCTTCCATTTATTATTCAACACTTAATTATGTGCTATACATACAAATTCTCTTGAATTATGTGCTTTCTACAGATGAGGAAACTGAGCTTTGGACCTGACCAGGGTCACACAGCTAATATTTGGAGACATAAGACCTGGGTGGCTGATGCCCAAGCCTGTGCATTCTACCATTACACAAGACTGTCTCCACAAGGTTATGAATTAAAATAATACTATGTAAAGTTACCAAAAACATTTGGAATATGATAAATCTTATTGTACTATATGCTTGGGAGTGGTTAGAAATAGTAAACTTTGTGCTGTATGTTGTATGTATGTTTCCACAATTTGAAAAAAAGACAAAATAGACAAATAACAGTTAAATGCAATACATGATCCTGGACTGGATCTAATAATGGAGAAGAAAATGCCCAAAAGGACATTACTTTTACATGTGAACAAATTGGAATATAGACTATAAACTTTATAAGTATCAATTTTTAATTTCGTGAGCTTAACTGTATTTAAGGTGGTTACATAAGTGAAAATCATTGTTGCCAAGGAATGTACATAGAAGTATTGTGTTCAAAGAACATTATATAAAAAAATTATCAAAAAAAAAAAAAAGCACAATGCATACAACTTACTCACAAATGTTTAGAAAATAGAGATACATTAGATGCATGATAAATAGTGTATTAGTCTGCCAAAGGGGTGCTGACACAAAGTACCAGAAATTTGTTGGCTTTTATCAAGGGTATTTATTTGGGGTAAAAGCTGACAGTTACAAGGTCCTAAAGAGTCCAAGTCAAGGTTGCCTTCTCAACAAAGTCACTTGCCAGGTGTTGAAGCAAGATGGTCACTGATCTCTGCCTAGTCTCTCCTTCCTGGGCTTCCTGTTACTCTTAAGGCTCCATGTGTCCAGCTCCTTCCCCATCTCAGCTATAGGCTGGCATAAGGCTTGTCTCTCAGGCTTCCTATATCAGTCCGGGCTCTCTTCCCAAGGTTAACTGTAAGCTATCAGGCAAATAGCTCATCTCTCCCTGGGGCCCCAGGATCTAAATGACAAAGTTCTCTCCTCTTTCCTTGTGTCTTCTTGATTGAGTGTCCATTTATGTCAGTCCACCAAGGGGTGGAGACTCAACCTGAGTTACTCCTTACTGACATTGCCCTATCAAAAGTCCTAAATTGATTTTATCAAGTGAACTTAATCAGAGGCCCTTCACTGAATTTAATACAATCAAAGGGTATCATACCCAGAGGAATAGATTAGTTTGCAAATATAATCTTTTTCTTTTTGGGATTCACAGAAATAATCTCAAACTATCATTCATAGATAGATAGATAGATAGATAGATAGATAGATAGATAGATAGAATGATAAAACTGGCAAAATGTTAAAATTGGTGGTTCTAGGTATCTGGGTGGGGAGTCTGTTGGAGATCTCTATATGAATTTTGTATTATTTTTGCAACTGTACTGTAAGTTTGAAATTATTTTTTTTTAAAAAACATAACACTGTAACGAACTTAGAATTAGTTCTTATTTTCACTCCAGGCTCTAAAATAAAATCTGCTTGTGGGTGTCTGTCAGCTGCTGAGAATTTTTTCTGAGTGCTAGAGTATAGGACACAGGTGATTAAGGGGCACTTAATTTTATATACATTTCACTATGCACCTTTTCAGGATTAAAAGAGAAATGTAAATGAAAAAAAGAAGGAATTTAGATAGAGGTTTGTATCACCTTAAATTTTCCTTGGCCTCAGCCATGTCACACCATGATAAACTATACATTTAGAGCAGCAGGAAAAATGGTGTCCATTCCCCTGATTCTTCAACAAAGTCTCTATGTCTTTGATGCCTTTTGGCTTCAGCAAACATAAACGACAACTAGTCACATGCTAGCACATTATAGCACCAGGAGAAAATCAGCCAGCTTATCTTTCAGATTAAAAAACAGGTATTATGACAGTAAAAGCAGAATATATGAAGAATATAATGAAGTGCTGTTAGTTTGTGATTTTTGGAAGTTCTATGTCTTTGAAAGATGACTTATAATTTTTTTGCTTACTTATAAAACTGATTTAAAATGATTATTAAAAAATGAATAACATTTTTTTAATGGTGGCTCTAATATACTAGCTGTGAAACAGCATGGTGTGTGTGTGAGAGAGAGAGAGAAAGAGAAAGGGATGGGAGAGGGAAGTGGGGAGAGAGAGTACGTGAGCAGCTAAATAGATACATTAATCTTGAATCGAAAACAAGAGTCTTCACATTTCCTAATAGATTTAATATATCATGAAGGTATTTAAAACTTAGAACCCCAGAACTGCTGATTTATTTCAAGTTCTAAGAGCCTTCTCCCTTTCCTGGGCAGAAGACACAGGAATTAGAAAACATGCCTGCTTGGTGTTCTCCAGTTTAGTGTTTCCAACAGGGTCCCTTAGCTCTGGATTCAATCTCTTTGCCTGGCGTCTCCAGGATTTATAAGATGTGTAACCAAGTGTCACTGGGGTTCTGTTCACAAGATGCCTAATGAGGCTTACTTAGAAAAGAAACTTTTTAGCATTTCAAAGATGTTGATGAACTTTGAAGTTTCAAAAAAGACTTGCTAAATTGAAATCTATCCCTGAAGGCATCAGCTGGTTGCACAAAGAACCCTTCAATTCCTTTATCACAGGCCTCAAAATGTTATTTTTAAAAAGTCAACAGTAATGGAATAGATTATTTCATTTTTAGGCACCACTTTATCCTGCCTCCTCTGCTCCAAACTACACACTGATAGACTATTTCTGGAGTATACAGCTTTTTACCAAAGTACTTTATTGCTATCTTAATATATGTGTTAGGGCAGATGGAATTTTTGTAAAGTCTTATCTTTTTAACTCCAGCCTTCTTTGCATGCAAAGTTTTACACTGATATATCTTTGGAACAAAGATGTATAAGATGCTTCTTCAACATTTTCACTTCACGCGCTTTACATGGGCAAGAATGCCATCATACAAAAACCACCGGAGTTTTGTGTTCCTTTACACACATTAAAAAGCAAAGGATCTTTGGTGTTTCTTCTTGATTTTCCTTGACATTTTCCAACTTAAGTGAAGCCTAAAGTAAAGACAGATGCTCATCCTCATAATGGCAGGGCACATTTCTTTAATTTCTATCAGTGGGAAGCTGTTCTGATGTATCATGACCACACTAATGAGTATACAGTGCCTTTCAACAGCAGCGTTCTATAGCGGGCATAAAAATTATGTGTTCACCAAGATGATTTCATAAAAAATTACTGCTGTGTATGCACATTCATGTCTGCACATGTATGTATGATTGTGTGTACGTGTGTGTTGATAGCCATATGCCTGATTCACAGAAGCTCCTTTCTGTTGCTAAGGACCTGATGTAGAGGAGTGGACAACAGCTTCAACTAAACCCATAATCTAATGTGATGACAAAGATCAACATGAGCTCAATGGTGGGAGAAACCTGTTTTCCTGGGGGTCTTAGAGGAAGCTTCACAAGGATCCAGTGACATAACATTTGAGTTGCAATCTGAACTCTGAGTAAAAGTTTATTAGGTTGAGAAGAAGAAAAAGGGCATTCCAGATAGATGAATAAAGGGGCATGTTGTCCTCCTAATTATTGAGGTAGGTCATTATGTCCATTACAAGGAAACTGAGTCTTATACAGGATAAGTGACATACCCAGAATCGCACAGAAAGCACCAAGAGATTCAGTACTCTAACCAGGTTATTTCCTCCTCTCTGCTTTAAACTTGTGCTGGTTGTTTCTTCAATCGTGTCCCATGAGCTCCATGCCTGGACTCTCCCTCTCTGCCCAGCCCTTCAGGTAGATGCCTCCCTTGGGTGGTCTGCTCACATTTGATTGACTTCTTTACAGGAGGGTGCTTCCCAGACCATCCCCCTGGCTCCACAATCTTCAGAGTGGAACAAGTGACATGCCCCTGCATGACCTGGATTTGAGGATACTGTGCCTTAGCCAGGCCCCAGGACAACAGGCCCATGCTTGTCTGGGAGAGACAATGTGATGCACCAGTGAGCTATCCTCAGGCTTAAATGAAACATTTTCATCTGGAGTAGCATAGAAATTTGTATCCCTATTAGGGAATGAAATTTTGCTAAGCAGAAGTGGGGGCTGCCATGTATCTCACTTATTTTCAGGAAACTGAGTGTGGGGTGGACCGAGAAATACCAAATAACAAAACAGAAAACAGGGTAATCTTGGAGTGCTTCTCTGCGGTCTATATGTTCTGGGATCTTTTTCATTCCTTCTGAGGCATTTTATCAGGTTACAATCAATGGAGACAATTTATTCTTAGGGAAATGACTCCAGCTGGACCTGACTTGATTTAACTGTTGGTTACATTTCTACATTTCCTCTGTAAATATTGTTCCCTATGAAATTGTCTTATCCATATCAAGGTTATAGAAAGCAAAGTTATTAGTTGAGTTCTGACATTTTTATTGATTTAGGTTGATTCTGTGAAGTAACAAAGAGTAAAAAAGAATAGAAGCAGAAGATGAGGCTTGGTGCTTGCCTAACTCTTACTTCACCATGAATTTGAAAGTTAATTTCTGAACTCTCAATTTGATTCGATTGTTCTATATATTTGTCCTTGTGCCAGTTCCACGCTATTTTTTATTACTGTGACTTTTTAATAACTTTTAAGATTGAGAAGTGTGAGTCCTCCTACTTCATTCTTCTTTTTCAAGATGTCATTGGCCATTCATGGCTACTTTCTCTTCCATACGAATTTGATGACTGGTATTCCCATTTCTGCAAGGAAAGCTGTTGCAATATTAATTGTGTCAAATCTGTAAATCACTTTGGATAGAATTGACGTCTTAACACTAGTTTCAAAACCGTGAACTCAGAATATCCTTCCATTTATCTAGGTCTTCTTTGATTTCTTTTAGCAATGTTCTGTAGTTTTAGAAGTACAAGTACTTAACAGCCTTGGCTAGATTTTTTCCTAAGTATTTGATTCTTTTAGTTGCTATCATAAATTGAATTTTTTTTCTTGATTTTTTTTTCAGATTGTTCATTACTAGTGCATAGAAAAACCACTGATTTTTGAGTGTTGATCTTGTATCCACTACATTTCCTAATTCATTAATTTTTTTCTAGAAGGTTTCTTGTGGAACTTTCAGAATTTTCTGTATATAGGATCATGTCACATGCAACTACAGAAAGTTTTACCTATTCTTTTCCTTTATTTTTTTTCTCAAGCCTAATTGCTGTAGCTAGAAGTTCCAGTAAAAGGTTGAATAATAGTGGTGACAGTAGGCATCCTTGTCTTGTTCCTGGTCTCAGAGGGAAAGCTTTCACTGTTTCACAATTGAGTGTGATGTTAGCAGTGGATTTTTCATATACACAGTTTATCATCATGTTGATGTTTTCTTCTATTCATAGTTTTCTTAGTATTTATCAAGTTGGGTGGTAGATTTTGTCAAATGACTTTTCTGCATCAATTGAGATGATCATGTAGCTTTTGTTTTGTAAAAGTGGTGTATTACATTAACTCATTTTCTTATGTTGAATCATTCTTGCATAACTGGGATAAATCCCACTTAATCATGGTGTATACTACTTCTTTTAATGTGCTATTGGACTTGTTTAATATTTTGTGAGGGTTTTTGCTCCTGTGTCTATAAAGAATATTGGTCCATTATATATATTTAGGAGGTACCAGGGATTGAACCTGGGACCTCATACATGGGAAGCAGACGCTCAACCACTGAGCTACTCCTGTTTCCCTTGTGGTATCTTTATCTGGCTTTTGTATAAGGGTGATGTTGGCCTCATATAATGAATTAGAAAGAAATTCATCCTCTTCAATTTTTGAAAGAATTTTGAGCATGATTGGTGCTAAATTTTTTTGGGAATATATGGTAAAATTGCCATATGAAGTCATCTGGACCTGTGATTTTTGCTACTGAAAGATTTTTGGTTACTGATTGTAGTGGTTTGGAGTAGTATATACCTCAGCAAAATCTGTTCTTAAAGTTATTCAATTCCTGTGGGTGGGAAGCCATTATTAGTAGGACATTTTGATGAGATTACGTCAGCTAAGATGTGGCCCACCTAAATCAGGATGGATCTTAATCATATTACTCGTGCCCTTTATGATCAGAATGAAACTCAGACACAGAAAAAGCCACAGAAGGAGAAAAAAAGTCAGCCAGAAGGTGAATATCAATGGAACCTGGAAAAGAACAGAGAAACCAGGAAATACCACCATGTGCCTTGCCATGTGACAAGCTAAGGACCAAGAATTGCCAGCAGCCAGCCCCAGAATGCCAGTCTTTGAGGAGAAAGCATCACTTTCATGATGTCTTTTTTATTTTTCCTGCCCCCCTCCCCCCATGGCTCCCTCGTCTGTTGCTCATTGTTTGTGCTCATTGTCTGTTTGTTTGTTTTTCTTAAGAGGCACTGGGAACTGAACCCGGGACCTTGCGTGTGGGAGGTGGGTGTTCAACTGCTTGAACAATATCTTTTTTCTGCTCATTTGTTTTTGCTTGTTGTTTGCTCATTGTTGTTGTTGTTGTCGTCTTGCTCGATATCTTCCCATTGTCTGCTTGTTTGTTTTTCTTCTTTAGGATGCACCAGAAACCAAACCTGGGACTTCCCATGAGGGAGCAGGCATTCAACTGCTTGAGCCATATTTGCTCCCTTCATGATGTTTTGATTTGGACTTCTGTCTTAGCCTCAAAACTGTGGATGGAAGGTGGAACTTGAAAGCAAGAAACTTGGATATTTAGCTGAGGAGATTTCAAAACTAAGTGTGGAATGTGCAGCCTGGTTTCTTCTTGTAGCTTTTAGTAAAACACAAGATGAAAGAGATAAGCTGAGATCTGAACTCCTAGGCACAAAGAAACCAGAAATTGATGGTTCAGAAGATTCAGAGCTTCCATAAAGTGAATCTCCAGAGAATAATGTTCTATGTGAGGGTATAATTGAACATGGAATGAGTTAGCAATTTCTGTAGAAGCCGGATTGAAAATGCAATTAGCTGGGGAGGATCTATGGAGAGTCCTTTTGTCTGATGGTTTGGACCCCCCGTGGACTATGTGCAAAGATAACACATTTTTTGCAAGATTTTATGAGTGGAACCACTGACAGCCTGCACTGAAAGGGACAGAGTTGGGACAAACTGACAGAAGAATAACTTCAAAGGCAGAAATTTGGAAGCCAAGGTCTGGACCAAAAAGATCTCCATGAGCAAGAGATGTGTGTGGAAAAGTGGAGTCTGCCCAGAGCTTGGAGGTGAAGGGCTTGTTTAGGGAAAGTATGGCCTCCCTAATATTCAGATATAGTGGGGCCTGTGCCCTAGAATTCCTGAGTCTGGTGTTGGGGAAGGTTGGGTGTTTGCAGAGAGCCTGGCTGCCATCCAGGTGCTTGGAGAAACTTCACCCCAGTGTTTGGAGAGGGCATGACCACTAGGCAAGCACTTGGATGTGGTGGGGCTGCTGCTCCATCAAGCCAGGAGGACAGAACATTGATCTATAGATGACTCTCAGACCTTGAAATCTAACAGAGTGTTCACTGCTAGAGCTTGGAATTGTTTGGGACTTGTGACCCCTGTTTTCCTTCCAATTTCTCCCTATTTGAATGGGAATGTCAATGCCATGCCTGTCCCTCCATTGTATATTAGATGCATATAACTTGTTTCCTAGATTTCACAGGTCCACAGACAGAGAGTTGTGCGCAGACAGAGGATAGACCACAACTATGACCGATTTCGATGAGATTTTGTACTTAGCATTGTTTCTGAAATGACTTAAGGCTTTGGGAATATTTTGATAGAATGAATGTATTTTTCATGTAGATAGAACATGCCTTTTCAGGGTCCAGATGGTGGAGTGTGGTGGCTTGAAGTTTTGTGTATCACTAGACAAATGTGTTCTTAAACAATACATTCCTGTGTGTGAGTAGGAACTTTTGATGAGATTACTTCAGTTAACGTGTGGCCCACCCCAATCAGGAAGTGTCTTAACCTTCTACTGAAGTCTTTTATAAGAGAATGAAATTCAGACAGGAAGAGAGAACCAAGAGAACCACAGAGGGAGCAGCCAGAAGATGAACATCAACAGAGCTCAGAAGAGAAAGGACAGACCTGTAGACAGTCATGTGCCTTGCCATGTGACAAGCAAAGCACCAAGACCCACCAGCAGCCATCTTGAACAATTCATTCTGTAAATTAATATTGTAGTTACTGAAGATGATAGCTAAAACCTCACTAAAAGTCAATTATTCCATTGTCATCAAGAACAATGTGTTAGAATATTTTTAAAATAGTACATATTGTAGTACTTGACCTCTGTTTTTTCTTAATCTGGAATTCCTAAACATACAGTCATTTTTACCTCCCAATTTTCCAATGAAATGCTCACAGTTTCTTTCTTCCTTAAATCACTGAATTCAAATTGGACATTTTCAGAAAGCAATGGTCACTTATACCAAGAGGCTTTTAAGAGAGTCTAACTTCAGTTATAAAGAGATTTAATGCAAGACTCCAATTTAACTTGGAGGACTGAGTCACTGTAATAACATGTTTCTTTGAACCACAAAAGGGTATTGTTTGCCATCCAACCTCTACTTTGCATCAGGTGATGAAAGGACCGGCAGGAAACAAAAGCAAAGGTAAAATATACTTTTGTTCTATTTGTAAATTTTAAGAATTGGTTTTCAAAATATCCTTTCTTAGGGGAATTAGAAGAAAACTATTTTTATTTTATTTTTTAACTTCTTGAAACACCACAATTTCTTTCTAGCACAATTTATGTAATTGACTTGTAGAAAGTGGTAACTTTCAAATGTGATTGCTTTTATAAACCTAGTACCCTAAAAGATAATTTGTTACTGAAAGTTATAAGTTAAATTTCAGATAATTTTCTATTTATTATAAATTTGTATTTGAAAATGATTCTTATTTTAATGACTATTCAAAGCTTGATTCATTTCCTTTCCTATTTTACTACATGCACAGCTTTTCTGTAAAGCAGCTTTTTGAAATATGTTGGATTATCATAATCTAATATTTACCTTGTAATAGCATCAAAATGTATTCCCCAAAGCTGGTTAGTAACTAACATTAATTCAGCTATAGGAACAAATGACTTTATGAAAGAGCTAATCTTTAATATTTTTATAGATGATGACTTTGAAGAATTCTTCAAGCTAACTTTATAGTCATAAACATTTGCTTTTTAGAGTATAAGTGCATTTTTTACTTGATCAAGATTTTTGCATAATCTGTGATGAAGTATGTTTTAAAAGATGTGTTCCATAGTTGTCATTCTGACTATGATGTATAGTATTGGAAGGCTGTCATTTAGAACAAATATTGCTGTTTTAAGGAACTACGTAACATTTTTCCTAAATGTCCATAAAATGAATAATTTTGGTTATAAAAGTAAGTTTTAATTTTTTTCCAATACTAATATAAATATTTATAGATGATAGTCAACAGGTACTTCAAATCAGAGTATTTTTTAGGAACCAGGAAGAAGAGATAAAATAATGATAGATGATAGATACATTCATTCATACATACATACATACATACATACATACTTAGATACATAGATAGATAGAGATTGAGATCGGTATTTTCCAGAAAAGAAAGAATAAGTACAAAAACAATATGAAGAAGATAATCCTAAAATCATTTAATTCAATGTAGAGAGAAAAATTTAATCAAGACATTTTCTTAATTATGTGAAAAAAACCTGTCAGCCAATTACATATAACAAAGATAAAATAAAAGATTTGAAAAATTATTAGTTGAATAACATGGCTTAAGTAATCAAACTTGATATCTCTACTTACTTCATAGCTAGACCTTAAGTAACTTTCCTCTACACGTTTTCTTTGTTTTTCCCAATTACCTCACAGTAATACATAATAATGAAAACCTCGCAGGACAAAAGTTTTGTCTCTCCATAGGCATATTTTTAATCTAATTATTAAAAAACAGTTTTAATTCTCTGTTTCACCTGTTTATACAAAACCTCCCTTCCTATACCTCTCTCTCACCAGTTTTCTCTTCCATAGTGGCATGCAATGTTCTTACTGTTCAGTCAGGTCAAATTAGAATGATACTAGTTTTCTTTATGCCTTTCCGAAATCCTCAAATAAATGTGGCACACATTAGCACTGTTTTTACTTGAAACACTTATCTTATTGACATAAGCTATGTCACCAGAAATATCTCAGAAAACATACTCAGACAAGTTATTTCAGTCTTGTTTTTACATTAGAACTCAGTTTGATGATAGTAGGAAGTCTCTTGTTGAGGTATTCATAGATTCTGAAAGTTTAAGTAGAATCATGAGCAAAGAGTTGTAAAGGTGCTGAATGTAGGAAGTTAAGCCTTAAAAAATAAACTGTAAAAGACACATGTGCAGAGATTTAAAGTTCATAGTCTTTATCATATTTTGAGGATCATAATTGTAATGTATTTCTTGAAAAGAGCTTTAGAAAATTCAGTATATTTATGTTTATACTTGACCAGCACATGTAATCTATAATTACTTGTTTATTGAAACCTAATCTCCTTAGTTTAGCACATTCCTTGAATTTTTCTATGTATACTAGAATAGTAGATGCTATTGATTACTAACAAGAACCATCTCCAGTTGTTTTTTTTTTTTTTTACTTTCTTTAAAATTTACAGAATAAACCCTCTTATCTAAGTACAAGTCCAGTTTTCATAACGGATCAAAGTAAATGAATCCTATGTTCCCTCTTATCATGTTTATGTGAAAAGAATAAATCTCATACTTGGGAGCACTTCTTAGACAGTATATTGCATGGTCAAGGATTGATTAGTATCCTATTCTGAGACTGCTTCTGCCCTTGTTATAGGTTTTTCAGACAAACCTTTATTGCAGTATTAACCCAGAATCAGTGATAGGAACATCTCAGAATGATGTTTTAGGAGACCCTCCCAAGGCTTACATTTAGAAATTAAAATCTATTTCAAAATATTTTCAAATTATATGGCTTATATACTTGTACTGCATATAATGAACAGTATTGCAGAGTCTTGAACGAATGAATTTATTTTTAAGGAATTAAAATGCATTTCACATTTATAGATAGTATGTATCACTGTAATTGATGCAGAAACTCAACTCTTTTTTTCCTGATTATTCAAGTGGGCACAGTTCTCTCATTGTATGAATGGGCAACCAAATGCAGTGCTCTAATGCTCTTTTTTAAATTCATGCAGAGAATTGTGGGAAGATGGCGACAGATTAACAGGCAGAACTGAATGCTGTCACAAAAACAACGGAGAAAGAGCCTGCCCGAGGGACCTGCTTTAGGAGTCAGCAGACCAGGACAGTGTTACACAAAGCCCAGGGGGGTAAGGGACAGAAAGAGGAAAAAGCCAAAACAACAAACCTGAGTTACCAAGACCCTGTGGTGCCAAGAAGGGCTCCCCTCACCCACCTCCAAGATATTAAGCTGGGGTAAAACACCTGGCCAACTGTAGGTGACTGAGAGGGGAACAGACATCTTCTTCCCTGTCAGATGTTTCAAGGGAAAAGGGAAGGGATGTTGGAGTGCTTTTCTTCAGTGAATTTGGCCAGCAGAGACTGCTTTGAATCTCTGAGCTGGAGATTCAACACAGGAACACTGGAAAACCAAGACTGAAACACCTCTGGAGAAAGGTGAATTGACCACTGCCATCTACTGGCTGGTCTGGAAATTGCATGGACAAAAACTATGTGCTCTGTGCTCTCTGTATCCAACCCCTGGGGGAAAATCTGCTCCCCACTAGTGAGTATCTTGCCGATTTTGAAAACTTAGGCTGGACAATTTTAAAGACTGATCATAAGTGGAACCAAATATCAAAGAAGAGCTGGGGTGGAGGAACAATAGGCAAGAGAGAGAAATTAGTTATCAGAGTAAATTCACCAACATATTCAGATGTGAGACATCAGCAAAAAATTACAAGCCAGACTAGGAAACAAGAAGAGATGGCCCAGCCAAAAGAACAAACCAAATATCCTGAAGAGACACAAAATTTAATACAATTAATCAGTGATAACCACACAATTCTCCCAAATCACTTCAAAGAATTTAAAGAAAATATGACTAAAGAAATAAAGGATATTAAGAAGATACTGGGAGAGCATAAAGAACAATTTTAAAGCCTACAAAGAAAAGTAACAGACCTTATGGGAATGAAAGACACAATGGATGGCATTAAAAATACATTAGAGGTACTAAGACAGAATTAGTGATTTCAAAGACAGAATATCTGAACTGGAAAAGACAGGAGAACAGAAAGAGAAATAAATGGAAAAAATGGAACAGAGTCTCAAGGAATTGAATGACAACATGAAATGCACAAACATTTACATTATTGGTATCCCATAAAGAGAAGAGAATGGAAAATGGTCAGAAAGAATATTTGAGGACATAATGATTGAAAACTTCCCAACCCTTATGAAGGAAATAAGTTTCAATATCCAAGAAGAAAAACGCACCCCAAACAGAATAAAACCAAATAGGCCTACCCCGAGACACCCACTACTCAGAATTGCAAATATCAGAGATAAAAAGAGGATTCTGAAAGCAGCAAGAGAAAAGCAAAGCATCACATACAAGAGAGACTCAATAAGATTAAGTGCCAACCTCTCATCAGAAACCATGGAGGAGTCAAGAAAGTGATATGATGTATTTAACATACTAGAAGAGAAAAACTGCCAGCCAAGAATTCTGTATCCGGCAAAGCTGTCCTTCAAAAATGAGGGTGAGGGAAGAGGATGTGGTTCAACAAGTTGAGCAAACACCTACCACATGGGAGGTCCCTAGTTTGCATCCCAGTGCCTCCTAAAGACAAGCACCTGCCATAACGAGCTAGATGCTACACTTGCCACAATAAGCAGAGGTCTAAATGAGCAGATGCCATAAGCCAGCAGAAACTGCAGCCTGCAGTAGGGAGTGGATGTGGCTCAGGCTGTTGGGCACTCGCCTCCCATGTTGGAGGTCCCAGGTTTGGTCCCCAATGCCTCCTGGAGAAGGTGAGCAAACAATGAACAGACAGACAAGGCAACCGTCTGGGAGAGGGAGGTTGTAAATTTTAAAAAATAAATTAAATAAATAAATTAATCTTTACCAAAAAATGAGAGTCAGCTCCAAGTCTTCATAGACAAACAAAAACTGATAGAATATGTTACCAAAAGGTCAGATTTGCAAGACATGCTAAAGCAGGGGGTGGGGGGTGCCACAGCCTGAAAGGTAAAAAGAGTGAGAGATTTGGAGAAGAGTTTAGAAATGAAAATTAAGAAGGGTAAAATAAAGGTTAAGAAGACAGACAATAGAACAATATTACAACAGAGAGCCAAAGGACAAAATGGATGAAGTAAGCAATGCCTTTACAGTAATAACACTGAATGTTAAAGGATTTAACTCCCCAATCAAAAGACATAGACTGATAGAATGGATAAAAGTATATGAGCTGACTATATGTTGTCTATAAGAGACCCACCTCAGACATAAGGACACAACCAGGTTAAAAGTGAAAAATTGGAAAAAAATATTCCATGCTAATAGTAACCAAAACACTGGAGTAGACCAGATAAATGTAAAATAAAAACATTATAGTATATGAACAAGAATCACTCAGTGTAACTGGCAAATTTTTCCTGTGATCAGTATTCTTTAATTTTTTTTCATGCAAAAAAATACTTGCTTTTAATTAAGGAGGGCTAGAGAAGAGATATATTTTTGGAAACTTCATTTTTCTTTCTTATTCATACTCCTCAATTAAAATAATCTATATCTGGATCAATAATGATTTAGCATGACTACTGTTGAAAAAGATTTTGAGTTTTTCTGCCTCATAAAATTATGAGTTGGAAAATTGCTATCTGCTGAGTAATTCATTCCAATAAGATGTGAAGAATTCCCAAATAGGAATTTGATTATCTAGAAAGAATTATGGCCTAAATGGAAATTAAATAAATAAACCAGTAATTTTTTTCATTCTTAGAGATTATTATGTCCAATAGTTAGAGCTGTAATATAAAAATTAGAATTATTATAGTTAATTTCTATTATATTTGAATTATATCTATCCATATCAGACGGATTTATAGATGTTTGTTGCTATGCTATTTTTTTTAATTGATTATATTAAATCTAACCTGGACTTGCACTCTTTTTTAAAATTTGTAATTTCTTTCCATCTTTTTTTCTTATTTATTTTATAATTTTACAATAAGAGATTTTTTAACAGCTAAAAATACACTTTGGATAGATCATATGGTATGTGAACATATCTCAATAAAAGTTAATAAACAAATAAGTGTGCAAAGATGCAAGAAACAGCAGCTACGTACAGCAGGGGAAACAGATTCAGAGGTGAAGAATTTTGTCTGTTTTTTGTTTATCATTATTATTATTATTGAAATAATGAAAATGCTTTAATAATGATTGAAATGATGAATGCACAACTATATGATTATACCAAATACCATTAATTGTACACTTTGGATAAATTGTGTGCTTTATTAATATGTATCAATAAAATTGATTTGTTTAAAGAATAAAAATTTTAACAATTCATGCAAATTAATGATTAGTTAACTACTATATTTGGCATTTAGAAAGTTTGTTTTTTAAAAACAGAAACAACAGTGCACTTGACTACATGATAAACTATACCATCTTATTAAAACCTGAAGAAAATCAGACTGAATGATTCAATTGCAACATAAAGAGCTTGATTATTCTCCCAGTCCTGTACCTGAAGTGGAATTCTAGTGCCTTAGATGAAGAAACAAAATATCTTCATAACTAGTGATATAAGATACAATCTTAAAAAGGAAGGAAAATATGCAAACACAATTCCAACACCTCTTATTTTCATGTGCCACATTTTTTAGATTGCTTAATTTTAATGGGCTTGATAGCTTTTAGTCAGGTTTACTGAAGGCTGACAGGGATATTTCAGGTTGGAAACATTAGTTCAATTTAAAGGGTGATTTGCTTCATGAATGTCAACTAAGTGGATATATGACACTGGTGGTCAACTCTGGCTGCACATTAAAATTACTCAAGGAGCTTTGTTGAAAATGCTGAATCATAGGGAATAGGGAGTAGAGTGGCCTGGCTCAGGGTTTTGGGTCCTGACTGGGGTGAGGAGGGTGCTATGCGGCAGTGTGTGGGTGAGGAGAGCATCTCTGTGGCCAGTGCAGAATGTCGGAGCCTCAGCAGGGTGAGAAAAGCATCTGCATGGGTGGTAGGGGATACAGTGCCAGGGATGGAAAAGTGGTGTCACACACAGAGCAACTGATCAAATAAGTAAATATATGGAGGATAATGGAGCCCAGGTTCTCCCTGTTGGGGGGAGGCAGGGGTAACAACTATGTATGTGTGTGTGTGTGTGCGCGCGCACATGTGTCCTATTTCTCCATACATTTTCATTTGTTCTAACTAGAGATTTTCCATGTTTACAAAGGGCTATTATTCCACAGCATATTTTTCCACTTGTTATAAATAATGTACTAGTATAGTTCACTGCAATTTGGGGTGCTTAATTATAATAATTAATTTCTTTAAGCCTATCTTCAATGACCCTACAGAATACCTACTAAACCATTAGCCACTGTTTACTTTAGCACATATAATTTACCAAACCATAATTAGCTATTAACACACCCCAGTCAGAATACATCCCTGACTTAAAGTTCTGGCCGGTAGTGTTCATTCCCCCTATCCCCCAAAAGAAAATCTTCTTATTTCCTGAGAAAAAATTTCTTCTTACCAGACTGCAGAAAAGCATACCACTTTTCAGGTAACATTATAAAACGATTATCTTTGTAACAAAATCCTACTCAGATGTTACCTTTGTTATGCAGCCACAACTGATTCTCCACAGTAGGAATCAATTTGAATCTTCCTTTGGTTTTCAAAGGATTTTATTCATTTTTCAAGGAAATTAAATTTCTTGAGTTGGTAATTGTGATGGTTAAGTTCATGTGTCCTCTTGGTCAGCTTATGGTGTCCAGTTGTGTAATCAAGCAAGCAAAATATTTTATGGACTTAAATCATCAGTAAGTTGATTGCATCTATGGCTTATTACATCTACAATCAACTAAGGAGGTTGTCCTCAACAATGAGAGAAGTTTCATCCAATCAGTTAAAGGCTTTAAAAGGAGAGGTAATAATTTCAGCAATTAGGAAGAAGAAGAGTGAGCAAAGCCCTGACATCCTCTGCAGATAACTACTTTCTTTTTGAGAAACAGCTTTTGGCCTGTGGGCCTTAGTAGAGAATGAATGTGTAAAGACGGGCCACCAAGTTACCATGAGACTTGACTTGCCTATCATGAGCTGAATATTGTCTAACCCTCCAAATCATAAAGTTGGGGCTGCACAGCAGCACTCCATCATAAAGTAGAAGTGGTATATATGAGATAGGGCTCTAGCAGATCCTGAAGGCACAAGTAAGTTACATGAGAAAGTGGCTCAAATGTCCATGGTCCCACTCCTTTCACATTATCTTCTCTTTCCCAGCCCACAGCTTTGGCTTCTTGAGGAGTTCTTTACAATCAGTTGACTGAAGAACAGAAAACTTGAGCCTGGTTTAGAGGTGGTTCTGCACAATATACAGGTACCACCCAAAAGTGGACAGTTGCATCACTACAGCCCTTTTCTGGAACATCCTTGAAGGACAGTGGTGAAGGGAAATCCTCCCAGTGGGCAGAACTTTGAGAGGTGCACCTGGTTGCTCAATTTGCTTGGAAGGAGAAATGGCTGGAGGTTCATTTGTACACTGATTCATGGGTTGTCACCAATGGTTTGGCTGCATGGTCAGGGACTTGGAAGGAATGTTTGGAAAATTGGTGACAAAGAGGTCTAGGGAATAGCTTTGTGGATAGATCTATCTGAGTGGGAAAAAACATGAAGATATTTGTGTCCCATGTGAATGCTCACCGAAGGGTGATATCAGCAGAGGAAGATTTAAATAATCAAGTGGATAATATGACCTGTTCTGCATATACCATTTGGCCTCTTTTCCCAGCCACTCCTGTCATTGCCCAATGGACTCATGAACAAAGTGGCCATGGCGATTGAGATGCACAAAGCAACATGGACTTCCACTCATCAAGAATGATCTGGCTACAGCTTTAAGGGTCCAATCTGCCAGCAGCAGAGACCAACACTCATTCCCTGATATGGCACCATTCCCCGAGGTGATCAGCCTGCTACCTGGTGGCAGGTTGATTACATTGGATCACTTCCATCATGGAAGGGGCAATGATTTGTTCTAAATGGAATAGACACATACTCTGGGTATGGGTTTGCCTTCCCTGCATTGTAGTTAAAATTACCATTCATGGACTTAAAGAATGGTTTATCCACCATGCTAGTATTCCACACTGCATTGCTTCTGATCAATGAACTTATTTCACAGCAAATGAAGTGTGGAAATGGGCACATGGTCATGGAATTCACTAGTCTTACCATGTTCTCCATCATCCTGAAGCAGCTGGATTGATAGAACAGTGGAATGGCCTTTTGAAGACTCAATTATAGCACCAACTAGGTGGTAATACCTTGCAGGGCAATTTTCTCCAGGAGGCTGTGTGTGTTCTAAATCAATTGTCCATTCTATGGTGTTATTTCTCCTGTAACCAGTATTCATGGGTCCAGGAATCAAGGGTTGGAAAAGGGAGTGGCACCACTCCCTATTACTCCCAGTGATCCACTAGAAAAATTTTTGCTTTCCATCCCTGCAAACTTGAGCTTTACTGGTCTACAAATCTTAGTTCCAAAAGGACGAGTTCTTCTACCAGGAGACACAACAATGATTCTATTGAACTGGAATTCAAGACTGTCACCTGGACACTTTAGGCTCTTCATGCCTCTGAATCAACAGACAAAGAAGGGAATTACTGTAGTGGTTGTTGTGATTGATTCTGACTATCAAGGGGAAATAGGGCTGCAATTACACATTGAAGGTAAAGAAGAGTTAGCCTGGAATACAGGATATCCCCTAGGGCATCTCTTAGTTCTACTACACCTGGTGATTAAAGTCAATGGAAAACTGCAACAACCCAGTCCAGGCAGGAATACAAACGGCCCAGAAACTTCAGGAATCAAGTTTTTGGTCACCCTACCAGGCACAGAACCATGGCCAGCTGTAGTACTTGCTTAGGTTAAAGGGAATATGGAATGGGTAGTGGAAGAAGGTAATTATAAATATGCACTACTATCATGTGACCAGTTACAGAAACGAGATTGTAAAGGTAATGAATATTTCTTCCTTTCTTTTGTTACACATATGTTTGTATATATACATAAAGCAAATATCTTCTTTTTCTTCCTGTGATGGTTAGACTAGTGTGTCAACTTGGCAAGGTAATTGTGCCCAGTTTTTTTGGTCAAGCAAGCACTGGGCTAATTGTAATACAAGGACAATTATGGGCTTTCTTCATCAGTGAGTTTACTGCATAGATGGCTGATTACATCTACATTGACCAGGAAGATTGCTGTCAGCAATGCGTGACACTATTCAATCAGTTGAAGGCCTTAAAAGGGGAAGTGATTTCAGCATTCAGAGAGAATTTCCCAGCTTGTCTTTGGACAGCCAACGTCTCTCGGAAACTCATCAAGGACCCTCATTGGACTTTCATCGGAGACCCTAGTTTGCAGCCTGCCTGTGGACCTTGGCCTTGTACATCCCCACAGTCATGTGAGAGAATCTTATAAATCTCATATTATTTACAGATACCTCCTGTTGATTCTGCTTCCCAAAAGAATCCTAACTAATACACTTACCTATCATACCCTTATCGTGTGGCCTAAATTGTACTAGCTTTTTGTCTTAGTTATTTAAATTATAGGATATCAAATTTAAGAGTGAATATTACCCAAAGACTCTCCTGGGGAGAGTTAGTGCTTTTCCAGTTTACAGTTGAGTATTGTTAGGTGAAAATGTGTCTGTTATTGTTTTTATTTAGAGATTAAGTATGGTTTAAGAAGATGTATATGGGTGCCAAGTTGACAATGGGTGGACTGCCAAAACATATAATATTTGTTTTATACATGTGTACATATACTTCAAAATTTTAAAAGTTATAAAAGCAAGATGTGTAGAGAATGTTGCCATTTTCTAATGATGTGTCAAATGGGCCAGGTCATGGTGTCCAGTTATTTGATAGAGTAAGTACTAGCATGATTGTTACTGTGAGGATATTTCATGGATTTTAATCGTCAGTAAGATGATTGCATCTATGGCTGATAACATCTATAATCAACTAAGGATATTGCCTTCAATAGTTAGAGAAGCTTCATCCAATCAGTTGAAGAAGACCTTAAAAGGAGAAATGATGGTTTTAGCTGTCAGAAAGAAGAATTTCTATCTCTACTTCAGCCAGCCAGCTTCTCCTGGGGAATCCACTGGAAACTTTTATCAGAGTTCCCAGGTAATGGCTTGCCCTACGGAATGGAACTTGTGATCCCCACAGTTGTCATTTGAGACATTCTTATAAAGATCTCATAATATTTACAGATATCTCCTGTTGGTACTGTAACTGTCCTGTGCATTCACCCCAGGATTTTACCCTCACATTCAGATCCAGGTCTGTGACTCCAGCAGCAATTTGTCCTGTTTAAATGTTGTTCCAGTTTTCCTGTCTAAGTTTCAGCCTCAGTTCCCCAAATCCTAGTTTCTGTCTGGATACCATGCCAAGTATCCCAGCTCTCCTAATAAGTCCCTGGGTCATTTTAGGCGGAAGAGAGGGTGTTTTAGGTTATAGTCTTGTCAATGGACTTTGAAAAAGAGCAACTTTTTCACAGCCCATTAGATTGCTTCATGGTTCAAAGACTTTAATTGAAAAGCTGAAGATTTAAATCAAATAATATTATTTTAAGGATCTTAGTTAAACACAGGTTGACAGAGAGCATTTTATTTGAAATACGGTCTTAAGGTTGTATGCTTTTCCAAAAAAAGCTGTTGCTCTTGGCTGCAAGAAGAAGTAATTATTTTTGACAAAGACTAAGTATATATATATTCTTACATAAAAACGATTAGGTTCTCTTTCAGATTGTATTTCTCAACAACATTTCTGTTTTTGCTTCATTAAAAAAATGCAGCCTTTCACATTGAGTAATAGTGAATTTTCCATTAGCACAAGTGACACTGAAATAATAATTTTCTTATATTTATAAACTTCATCTTGTTTCTAAAAAGATTGGAAAGGAAGTAGTTTTCACAATCAAGTAAACACAGTAGGTCTAAAATTTGTTCAGATGGAGTGACAATAGTCTTCTTTGCTAATGACATGAAATAGAGCTATAATAAAATTTGGTAACTAATGACAAATTGTGGGATTCGAAGTGATATTATAGTTTATTATATTGTAAACCAATAGACACTGAGCTTTTGAGAAAACTTTATGGGAAAATTATAGAGAAACCTCTACCATTAAATATATCTAAATATGTATTTTATTTCCTCTTGCAGGACTTAGAGCCAGCTTGGAGAACAATGCAATTTCAAGAGGGAAGAATATAAAAACAATCAGGATAGGACTTTGCTGAACAATTAGACTTAGACAGTAGCAACCATCAGAGGCAGTGAGAAAAAAGGCTGTCTATTTATTGGCTGTTCTAAAATCTTTTTATTAGAAAGCAGGTTAAGAATTAGCTTTGCAAAATTGAAAGTAGAACTTTAAACCTGATGAATTTGCTTTTTCTTCCATTCTGATAAATAGTCATCTTTTTTTATTATTGGCAACAAAATATCACAATGATTAGTACTTTCCTTGAGCTCTTTGGAAATAAAGCATTACATTTATTCACTTCCTTTGGAATCATGACCTTTAGAATACCTTCTTAAGCCCTTATGGACTTAGGAGCAGACACTTAGAATCTTAAAGGTTTTTTAAAACAAAATCCCAACATGGTGAACAAAAGAAACAAAAAAAGATATAGATTTGGAAAATTAATTCCTTCTACTAGGACGTTAATTTTAAGAGATGTATGTGTTAAAAAGCCTGTCCACAGTATTCACTAAATCTTAAAGCTCAGAATGGATCACCATGCTGTGTGAATTTCAAAACTACACTGAATTACAAGAACAGAATTTAGAGTTATAATCAAAATGAAAACATAACTAGTTGATTAAATTACTGACTAACAATATTGTTCCTTTCTAGGTGGTGACTGTTAAAAATATTATGAATCTCTTCTAAATCACTGATCCGAGCCACTCTCATCTCTGCCTGGATTATTGCGAGAGCCTCCTTGTTGCCTTCCTGCTCCTCTCTTGTGCCCCTTCAGGCTTGCCTCCTCCAGTAGCCAGAGTCAGATCATGTCATTCTTCTCTTCAAACCCTCCAACATTTCCCATCTCATTCAGAGTGAAAGCTGGAGTCTCTACAAGGCTCTAGAGACCCTTCCACTTACCTCTCTGTCTCCTTTTACTTAGTTACAACCTCTTTGACGTTCCTCAAACATGGCAGGCATGCTCCTGCCTCAGCACCTTTGCATCTGTTCTGCCCTACCTTCTCCACACAGGCTCACTCTTCACCTCCTTCAGATCAGTGAAGACCATCACATCTGAAAACAAATCCCACTTTATTTTTCTTCTTTGCTATTACCACTTTCCAATATGCTGTACATTTATTTACTTATCTGGTTTATTGTCTGTCTCCCCTACAAGAATGTAAACTCTGTGGGGGTGGAGATTTCTGTCTGTTCTATTTTTTATTGTTATCCCAGACCTTAGTATGGAAATCTAGTACATAGAAGGCACTCAGTAAAAATGTCCTGCATTTATATATGAATGACACGATGTACCACTGCCTTTACACAGTGCCAATGTCCCAGAGACCACCAGAAACACACCTATAGATAAACGAGTTGGGTTTATTACCTGCTGAAGTGAAGGAGAACACTCACCCTGAAGAACCCTGGAGCGTCTCAGTAAGATGATGTTAGGATTTGGGTTGGGTAATTTGGAGGAAGGTCTAAGAAGCAGGGATTTGCTCTAGATTAGATGTTGTCAGAAGGCAGGGACAATTCTATGACTGGATAAAGAAGACATATTGCCTCGTTTAGCAAGAAAGAAGGATGTTTGGTATTCCATGAAGTGTACAGTTACTTGGTTTTGTCTGTGCTGAGGCAAAATTATGATATGGCCCTGCTTTGTCTCATTCTTATCATGGCCTAAGAGTAACCTTGACAGAGGTTGTTGTCCTGTAAGGTGGTTTATGTCCAATAGGAGAACTACTTGACATAGCTGTGAGCTCCAGGCCAGCTTCTGAATGCCAAGAGCTGCTTTTTTGTTTTTACTTTCTCACTAGCAATAAAATTTTTGTGAGAAAGGAAAGAGAGGTGAATTGGGAATAATTAGGGGATAGAGATTTCTTTGAAGACTCTTGTATCTGTACATGACAGGCCTGCCTCCCCCAGGGGAACCTCCAAACCCACATACCCATCTCTTTTACGGTCAGACGAAGGAACTACAATGATGTGATGACTTAAGGCCTGCTTGGAATAAGGCAGTTCCACCTTTCTGTTCCTTTGTGTTGTTCCCCTGCCATTTGAGCAATGAGATCAGAACTATTGAAGCCAAAATCAGTGCAGCAGGGCTAAGCCTACCTCCCTGTGGCTCTTCGTTCCATCAGTGGAGGGATATGAGGAGAAATCTTCCCTTTGACCTCTGGCTTTCACAGATGTGTCACTTGACTAGGAGTCTTTTGGTCCAGACCTTCAATATATCTTCACTCAAGTTTCCCTGCTGAAGGAAGAGAACTGGTCCCCTTCATATATGTTCCCAAAAGAAATAGAATTGAAAAAAGAATTGAAAACTTGGTGATCTGGGACAAGTATAGGGTAAACTCTTTATTCATCCCCACCCCCAATACTTTACCTTAGCAAATTTTCCTAAAATTCTACCACGTGGAAATTTGTTTAGAGGATCAAAACTTCCTGGGAATTTATGAGAAGGGGGAGGGAAGAAGAAAGGGGAAGTTTGCTCCTGGTGACCCGTGGTTAAGTGTGGATAAAGCATGGTTGTGATACTACAAGATACAGGTAGAGCTCAGCAGTGGGGATTTTGATGGTGTAGGTGAGGTGAGGAAAATGGGTCTAGAGGAGATTCTTGAGCAGAGGGCACTATTGGAAGAGCAGGCCTGGGAGGTTCCTGGTGAAGGGGGAAGGAAGAAGCAGACAATCAGGGACTGCATGGGGGAGAGAGGGTTGGGGGGCTGAGAAAAGTGTCTGGGAGGTGCCAGGTGAAGGCACTCACAGCAAGCCATGCCAAGCTGGGAGAGCAACAGAGGGCGCTCCAGCAGCAGGGACCTGCCTGCATGGGAAGCGGAAACCTGAGCCACAGCCAACAGAGGACACAGGCACAGAATTTTACTTGTTTATTTTGCCTACCTCTGCTATGCACCCAGGCATTTTATCGGGGGCTATGCCTGCCACCTGGTGTGTAACAGGCATCTCCAGGTAGCAGGAATAAGAATATTAACTTTCCAGGCTAGTTACTAATCATTTAGAAACTTTGTAATACATGAGGAGGTTCCACTGCAGTGATGAGGGGTCAAGACCAAAGGGGAAACAATAATCAGCGGAAGCTATGCTTTGAACAAAATGGCAAGCAAGAAGTGTTCTGATAGAATAGTGGGTTTTCTTTGTACATGTATATGGCTTTGTTTAGCAAAGCCTGAGTTTTATTTTTAAAGAAAAGCTTTTCTTTCTTTCTTATCAATGCACCTATATGAAAATCAATCAATTTTTCTTACTCGGGCAGACTGTAATCAATAATCAAAAATTAAAGAGCAGTTTTGTGGACCACATTTTTGTGTATTCATAAAATTAGATTCATTAGAAATACTCTTCTTCAGTCCATAATGTACACATTCAGTACAATATATTTCATGTAACTATGTAGGGTAATCATTTCATCTTTATGTTTTGGAGAAACCAGATATTTATTAAATGAATGAAGAAAATACCTATCTCCATAGCTCTTCAAAGCTGGTGTTTGTTTAATAGATATTCATTTAGTGAAGACTTCTTAAATTATTTGAATAAAGTTTTATAAATTCTTTAAAATTTTTTGTTTATCTCACTAGGAAACCTATGCCTACAAGTGCTGTGAGGTTAGGCTGGTGCCACCTGGTGGTTAAAAGTAATAACTCCATGCACTACATGTCACACAGGCTTTGCAAAGAAGGAATTATTCACACCCCAAAGATTCCATGGAAAGAGTCTGTATAAATCAAAGTTCCCGGTTGTAAGCAACCAAAACCAAACCTCGCTGACTTTAGCATAAAAACACTCCTGTTAGGACAACACTACCTCTTCACATTAGCATCCTGGGCACCAGCTTCTGGATGCCCCCATACACTGCTGCTTCTGGACACTGGAATCACTATTTCCACTGGCACCATCACCCCTCATCTCTTTGATTCTCAAGATTCCAACTCAAAGTCTAGAGTAGGGTGCATCTAAATGGTCTGGCCAAGGTCACATATCAGCACCCTATTTACAGGAAGGCTGAGGAAGCATATGTATATTTTGGTTTATTTAATCAAATATGAATTCTATCTTCCAACAACATTCTTATGGTGGAGATTTTACTATTGAATAAAGAATCCACCTGCTGGGTACTTAGCCAAAGGACAAATGTCTATTGTACACCTTAACCTCACCATGCTAGACATAACCAGAATGCATTTCCACTAATGTAGAAAGCAGCAAAGATTGTGTGCCAATAAACCCTTTAAGGAGCATATAAAAAATGATTATTTTGTGCTAGTTTATTCAAATAGATGACTAGAAAGGAAACTTGACAAGGAAGTGGCTATCCTTTTCCATCTCTTACCTTGCCAGTTTCTACCTGTCTTCCTGGCTCAATTCAGGTGTCAAATCTTCTCCGCAGCATAGCTTGACCATTTTTTCTTCCCACCTACTCCCCCCTCCCAGAAGTAATTGTGGTAGTAAATTGTCCTGTAATACTCATTATGCATTTTGATTATAACAATTTTACTCTACTTGTTTTCTATGCAATGTTACCTCAGTTCTGCCCCTCATCTCCGTAAGCTTCGGTTTCCTCATTTGTAAAATGGAGACGTAATTATAATGACCTTACACAGCTATTACAAGAATAAATGAAGTAAATATTTATAAAGGACTTACACACAGTGCCTGGGATTTGATGGGCTTTCCAAAATGATCCTGAATATTATTTTACATCATGGTTTTGACCATGAGCTCCTTGATAACAAAAACCACTTGGAAAGCAAAGACCACATCTTATTTATTTTCTATTTCTGGTCACAGTGTGTGGAGCTCCATGAATGTTTATTAAATTGCACTGCTGGGTTCCAAATAGGATCAAGGTTACTACACTTGCTACTGAATCTCATTTTATTTTTAGGTCCTATTTTAGTTTGCTAAAGGCTGCTGATGCAAAGTACCAGAAATAGGTTAGCTTTTATTTTATTTAGGGCAAAAGCTTATAGTTTCAAAGCCATGAAATGTTCAAATCAAGGCACCATCAGAGATGCTTCCTCACCAAAGTCAGCTGCCATGTGGGAAAGCAAGAAGGCAGGCTATCTTTGTCTAGGTCTCCGCCTTCGCTCCAGGCTTACCCTTCCTCAAAGCTCAGCTCTCAGAGCTCAGCTGTGAGTAACCAGGCATAGGATAGGGCTTGTCTCTTTCCGGTCTCCTCTCTTGGTCACGGCTGCTCCACTTCTTCCCGAGTTCAGCTGCAAATTATCAGGCATGTGGCTCATCTCTTCAGCTTGGGCTCACCTCCTCAACCTTGAGCTGCTCTGTGGGCCCAGCCTCTTGGGAGCTTTGTGCTTAAGCTCTGGCTGCTAGTGATCCTCCTTTCACATTGCATGTTCAAAAATGGCTGAGCTCCCTTTTTCCGTCTTTCTCTCTCTCTCTCACTTGGCAGGATCAATAAGCCGGATTCCTTTCCTTTTGTGTCTCTCTCTGTTTCTCTGTTTATATTAGCTCCAGTTAGAGGGTGGAGACTCAACCTGAGTTGTGCCTCACTGACATAGTCCAATCAAAAGGGTCGCACGCCCACAGGAATGGATTAGTTAAAAAACATAAGCTTTCCCTTTTGGGATTCATCAAATTTAAACTGTCACAGGCCCCTTTAAGACTTTAAATAAAATGTACTTTATAAAATACAAACACATAATGATTATAATAACAATAAAATCCATTCAATATCCAAGGCTTTGTCCTCAAAATTATCACTAACAGAAAGTTAAATATCTCCACAGATCTTCTGGAGTGAATTAAAGCAAAAGATAACGTGAGATTTTTATCTCACCATGAAAATATTATCTGAAGGAAAATTAAGGCTTTATGTTGTTCAATCAGTACATCTTATATCATGGATGCTCATATTTTTTATTCTGAAGTCTATCCCTTCTCTAAAGCCTGTCCAGCTTCCAATTCACCAAAGAAATCCATAGTAGCCACTTGGAATGCTCAAACAGATCAATGCTTAAGAAAATATAACATAAAGCTAAATTTGAAAATGTTTTAGGTGATTGAAAGGCAAAATGTCACTATATTTTATGTCAACAGATTGGGATACTATCCATGGTATACACCACAGGGGGCTCCCATTAATGGGGGCCTCCCCCAGAACATGAGTTTGCAAGTACATCTGGAAAAAGCTGACCAAGACGTTAACTATTACATCCCTGCTGAAGATTTCAGTGGGCTTGCTGTTATAGACTGGGAATACTGGAGACCCCAGTGGGCCCGGAACTGGAACACAAAAGAAGTCTACAGACAGAAATCCAGAAAGCTTGTTTCTGAAATGCAAGAGAATGTATCAGCTACTGATATTGAATATTTGGCCAAAGCAGCCTTTGAAGAAAGTGCAAAAGCTTTCATGAAGGAAACCATCCAACTGGGAATTAAGAGCCGACCCAAGGGTCTTTGGGGTTATTATTTATATCCTGATTGCCACAACTATAATGTTTATGCCCCAAACTATACTGGTTCCTGCCCAGAAGAGGAAGTTTTGAGGAACAATGAACTCTCTTGGCTCTGGAATAGCAGTGCTGCTTTATACCCTTCTATTGGTGTTAGGAAACCCCTTGGGGTCAGTGAGAAGATTTTGCGCTTCTCACAATTCCGGGTGCATGGATCCATGACATGCCATGATTATGCTCTGCCTGTATTTGTGTACACAAAGCTAGGATACAGAGACAAACCTTTATTTTTTCTTTCTAAGGTAAGAAGCTTTTTGCTTAATGGGGGAGGGGGTTTCCTCCCAACCCCAAAAGTGAAATTCCTTTGTTAAATATAATATTTGAAGAATTCCCAATAAAGAATCTGCTAAATAAGGAAATAATTCTTCTTTTGTTAAGTCATCCACTTACACTCTTCATTGATACGATCTGAATTCTGATTAATTTATTTATTATATTCCTTTTAGGAAGGAAGAAGAGGGATTAAAGTGTGAAATAAGCACCTCCCATACTTCCTGCTTCCCAACTTTGATTGTGCTCCCTTACTGCCCATTTTGAGAGGTTATTGAAGTGGTTGAGGGTAAGCAATTTACAGAGCCAGAGAGGATGTTGTGAAATGGATTGATTTCCATTTGTTCATACATGTGGAAGTGGATTTGAAGACCTGCCTGCTTCGAGTCTCACCCTCTCAAACATTAAAAGTAAAATAAAAGTGTTTGCTTTTTTCTTTATTTTTTATTAGAGAAGTTGTAGGGTTATAGAAAAATCGTGCCAAAACCACAGACTACCCATATAACCCCCTTACACACTCAATTTTCCCTATAGTTAACATTTTGAATTAGTCTGGTACCTCTGTTACAATTGATAAAATGATATTATTATAATTATACTATTAACTATAGTCCATGGTTTGTTAGTTTTCACTGTTTGAATTTTACAGTACTCTTGTTCTTTTTTAAAATTCCCTTAATATACATACAACCTAAAATATACCCCTTCTAACCACATTCAAACATATGATTCAGTCTTTTAATTAGTTTCACCATCCTCCATCATCCAAAATTTTCTATCTCCTAAACAGAAACTCTATACCAATTAAGAATTTACTTCCTATTCTCTATTTCATACTCCTGACTCCTAGTAATCTGTATTCAAGTTTCTAACTCAATGAATTTGGTTATTCTAATTATTTCATATCAGTGAGATCATACAGATTTGCCCTTTTGTGTCTGTCTGGCTTATTTCACTCAACATAATGTCTTCAAAGTTATTCCATGTTGTTATATTATCAGAAATCCATTTCTTCTTAAGGCTGAATAATATTCTGTTGCATGTATATAATGTCACCATGACCATCGGTCTGCAAATATCTCTTCAATTCCCTGCTTTCAATTGTTTTGGGTATGTACCTAGAAGTGGGATTGCCAGGTCATATAGTAATTATATAGTTAACTTCCTGAGGACCCACCAAACTTTTCCTCAGCAACTGCACCATTTTACATGCCCACCAACAATGAATGAGTGTTCCTATTTCTCCACATACTTCTAATACTTGTTATTTTCTGTTTTTTTAATAATAGTCCTGCTAGTGGGTATGGAATGGTATCCCATTGTGGTTCTGATTTACATTTCCCTAATGGCTAATGACATTGAACATCTTTTCATGTGCTTATTGATCATTTGTATGTCTTCTTTGGAGAAATGTCTCTGCAAGTCTTTTGCTCATTATTAGATTGTTTGTCTTTTCTTTTTGAGTTGTAGGATTTCTGTATATATTCTGGATGTTAAAACCCTTATAAGATATGTGGTTTTCAAATATTTTCTCCTATTCAGTAGTTTGTTGTTTAAATTTCATGATAAATTCCTTTGATGCTCAAAAGTTTTAAATTTTGATGATGTCCCATTTATCTACTTTTTCTTTTGTTGTTAGCCCTTTTGTTGTAAAGTCTAAGAAATCATTGCCAAACACAAGGTCCTGAAGACACTTCCTTATGTTTTCTTCAAGGATTTTTTAATCATTTTGTTTCTTATATTTAGGCTTTTGGTCACTTTTAGTTTACTTTTTTTATATATGGGGGGAGGTAGGGGTACACCTTCATTCTTTTGTCTAGGGCTATCCAGTTTTCCCAGCACTATTTGTTATAGACTATTCTATCACCCATGGAGTTGACTTGGCACCCTTGTCAAAAATTAATTGGCCATAGATTTAAGAGTTTATTTCTGAAGTATGAGTTCAATTCTGTTGGTCCATATAGCTGTCCTTGTGCCAGTACTATGCTGTTTTTGTTGTGTGTGTATTTTTTTAAATTTATTGAAGTATATCACTCATACATGAACATACATAAACAATAAGTGTATAGCAATAGTTGTGACCTTACAAAACAAACATACATAACATCATGCAGGACTCTCATACCTCATCCTACCACCAATACCTTGCATTGTTGTTTTGATTATTGTAATTTTGTAATAAGTTTTAAAATTGGCAAGTGTCAGTACTCTAACTTCATTCTTCTTTTACAAAATCGTTGTAGCTATTCAGAGCCCTTTACCTGTGCAAATAAACTTGATGATTGCCTTTTCCATTTCTTCAAAGAGAGCTGAAATTTTTATTGGGATTGCATTGAATCTTTAAGCTTGCTATAGATTGAATTGACATCTTGACCGTATTTAGTAGTGCAATCTATTTACATGGAATGTTCTTCCATTTAATTAGATCTTCTTTGCTTTCTTTTAGCAATGCTTTACAGTTTTTTATGTATAAGTCTTTTCCACCCTAGGTTAAATTTATTACGAGACATTTGATTCTGTCTGTTGCTATTGAAAATGAATTTTTCTTGATTTTAATTTCAGTATGTTTATTATTAGTGTGTAGAAACTCTACTGATTTTTGCTTGTTGATCTATATCCCTTGCTTAATTTGTTTATTAGTTTTAGTAGCTTTGTTGTGAATATTTTAGGATTTTTCTATATATAGGATCATGTCATCTGCAAATAAGGAAAGTTTTACTTCTTACTTTTCAATTTGGATGCCTTTTATTTCTTTTTTCTTGCCTAATTGCTCTGGCTAGAACTTCCAGTATAATGCTGAATAACAGTGTTGAAAATGGGCAGCATAATCTTGTTCCTAATCTTAGAAGGAAAGCTTTCAGTCTTTCACTGTTGACTCTTGTTAGCTGTGGGTTTTTCATATATGCAGTTTATCATGTTGAAGTTTCTTTCTATTCCTAGTTTCCTGAATGTTTTTATCAAGGAGGAGTGCTGGATTTTGTCAAATGCTTTTTTTGCATCAATTGAGATTATTGTGTTTTGTTTTTTTTTTTCATTGTTCTGTTAATGTGGTATATTAAATTAATTGATTTTCTTGTGTTGAATTCCCAGGAAAATTCCACTTGGTCAGGGTGTACGATTCTTTTAAAGTGACACTGGATTAAGTTTGCTAGTATATTGTTGAAGATTTTTTCATCTATATTCATAAGGGATATTGGTGAATAATTTTCTTTTTATGTGATATCTTTATCTGGTTTTGGTATTTGGGTGATGTTAGGTTCATTGAATGAGTTATGGAGTGTTTCCTCTTTCTCAATATTTTGGAAAAGTTTGTGCAATATTGTTGTTAATTCTCCTTATAGATTGGCAAAATTCACCAACGAAACCATCTCATCCTGGTCTTTTCTTTGCTGGGAGGTTTTTGATTACTGATTCAATCTTTTATTTGTTATCATTCTGTTGAGATCTTCTATTTATTCCTGAGTCGCTATAGGTGGTTTGTGTGTTTCTAGGAATTTGTCCACTTCATCTAGGCTATCTAATTTGTTGACAGAGTTGTTCACAATATCTTCTTATAATCCTTTATATTCTATCGTTAGTAATGTCCACCCATTTCTTTTCTCTGTTTAATTATCTGTGTCCTCTCGCTTGTTTTCTCTGTCAGTCTAACGAAAGAGATATTGATTTTATTGATCTTTTCAAAGAATCAACTTTTAATTTTGCTGATTTTTTCTGTGTGTTTTAAATTACTTATTTCATTTACTGCCAGTCTAAATCTTTGTTATTTCCTTCCTTCTGCTTTCTCTTGGTTTAGTTTTCTCTTCTTTTTGTCGATACTCCAGTTACTAGGTTAGTTCTGTTATGAGGTCTTTCTTCTTTTTTAATATAAGCATTTAGAGCTATAATTTTCTCTCTCAGCACTGCCTTTTCTGAACCACATAACTTTTATTATACTTTCATATTCATTCGCCTCCAGATATTTCCTAATTTTCTTTGTGATTTCTTCTTTGACCCATTGATTGTTTGAGAATACATTGTTTAATTTCCACACATTTGTGAATTTTCCTATTCTTCTTCTGTTATTAGCTTCTAGGTTCATTCCATTGTGGTTAGAGAGATATATTGTATGATTTCAGTATTTTTTAATTTATTGAGACTTGTTTTGTCACTTAACCTATGTACTCTCCTGGAGAATGATCCATGTGCACTAGAGAAAAATATGTACTTTACTGCTACTCTAGGGTGAAGTGTTCTATATATGTCTTGTAGATTTAGTTGTTTATCATTCAAATTTTATATTTCTGTGTTGATCTTCCATATAGATGTTCTACCCATCATTGAAAGTGGTACATTGTTGTCTACTACTATTAATGTAGTATTGCCTATTTCTCCCTTTAAATCTGTCAATAACTGTTTCAAATATTTTACAGATCAGTCATTATGTGCATCTATATTTATAATTTCTTTTCTTCATGTATGCCCCTTTATTAATATATATAACCTTCATCATCCCTTGTAAAAGTTTTTAACTTAAGTCTATTTTATCTAATATTATTATAGATACCTCAACTTTCTTTTGGTTATTATTTGCCTGGTATATTTTTTCCATCCTTTCACTTTCAACCAACTTGTATCTGAATTTTAGAGTGAGTCTCTTGTAGACAACATATAGTGGTGTTTGTTTTGACACCAATTTAACTTCAATAGCACACACATCACTGTTCCTTTCCCCTTCTATCCTCCCACTTTTTTGCTGTATTTGCTACAAATTATATCTTTATATAAAGTATATCCAAAATGATATACTTATAATTTGCATTTTAGAACCTGTAAGAAGTAAAAAATACATTATAATAGTATTGGTATTTATACTTACCCTTATGGGTACTTTTACCAGAGGACTTTATTTCTATACCAACTTGATCTACTGTCTAGTATCCTTTACTTTCAGGCTAAATAATACCCATTAGTATTGCTTGTAGGGAAGGTCTACTTCTGATGAACACTCTAATCTTTTATTTATCTGGTGTGCTGGTTTTAGCCTTTTGTGGACCTCAGAAAAATCCTGTTCTTAAAGTGAATCAATTCCTATGCCTGTAAGCCCATTGTAGGTGAGACCTATTAATTAGATCACTTTGGATTAGATAGCTTCAGTTAAGGGCCCTTGACTGGATTGCAGGATCCAGGGTGGGTCTTAATCCTCTTACTGGAGTCCTTTACAAATGGAGGACTGAAAAGCTGCGGACACAAAAGAGCAGCAGAGACAGAGAAATGCTGAAAGGTGATTGAGAGGTCCCGGAAACCAGAGGCTGGAATCAGCAGAGCTCAGAGACACGAAAAGAGGCCCCTAAGAGGCTGAAACAGATGAGGCTCAGAGGAAAGGAGAAAGCCATGTCTGATCATCCACAGCTGAGCTCGGGGAGAAATTATACCTGGAGGAGAAGGCAGAGATCGGCAGAACCATCATTACCTGCCCTGTGCCTGATCACCTACAGCTGAGCTTGGAGAAAAAGCATCTTTTGATGACACTGCCATGTCATGTTTCTTATACTACTATAGTTGTCTGCAAGCTGATAGTACCTGCAGGTCAATTTTTGAGAGAGCAAACCTGAGAAGAATTTCCAGCTTCCATCTTTCTGGCTGCCTCCCCATAGATTGGCACCAGTATACAGACACTCCACTATGAGCATAAGGGCTACTCTACCTGTAGAAAAGGACCTGGGAGCCACAATGGGAACCCAGAATGAATCCACACCACAAAGGGGGAAGAGGTTGGGCTAGCAATGATGCTATGAACTTTTCCTATCTTCTAAAAGGCTGTCTGCTCTTGATTTGGCACATGCTCAGTTACTGCAACCTTTAAAATGTTTTCTGGAAGGTGACTGTGCCAGTTTTTGCTAGTTGTTCACAGATTGTATGAGGGAATGGCACCCTCGAGTGTCTTATGCTGCCTTCATGGTTGACCAGAAGCCTAAGTTAAAAGGTGTTTTCCTTATAAGGGTTAATACCAGCTTTGGTAAAAGGCTTAAGGGGAGAGGAAAAGTTGTAAATCTGTTCAAAATAAGTGGTTCCTTAATCTATATATTCAGCTACCTGTGTTAGTCTTGCCTCTACAATCATAACTAATTGAAAGTAGGTCATAGGGATATAAGTTTCTCAATTCAATACTTTAATCACTAGTAGATGGTATTTTGGGGTGGGTCAAAATTTATGAATAGAAATTTTAATTGTCTTTATTTTTACTCATGTCATATATTCTGCCAAAGACCTCACAGAAATCAGGAAGGTGCTTTCAAAATAGGTGGACCTTTAGCCAGATAATCTCCCTTTCTCTCCCTTTGTTACTCTAGCCATGTAAAAGGAAACTTCTAGAGAAAGTAGCTGATACTCTAGTCTTTGGACTTGATAATCATGGTTTAACATTCTATGTTTGGAAGACTTGGGAATTGTCCAGGCCTTCACATTTATGATGTGGTGATGTTTAAACATGTTCTTGGATACCAAGGGTTTTGCATTCTTTAACTGAGACATTTCTTCTTTGCCACAATTAGAAATTTCATCTCGCCAGCATTTATTAATATACAAAGATGTTCTGAGTGTTTCCTAAGGAAGAGTCTCAGGAAACACCAAGGCGAGGGTTCTACTCTGACCAGTAAGCACCTGTAAATCATATGTAAGGAGCGGGTGTAGCTCAGTAGTTGAGTACCTGCTTAACATGTATGAGGTCCTGGGTTAAATTCCTGATACCTCTTAAAAAAAAAAAAAAGGAAGAGAAAGTGTAGCTTAAGTTGTTGTGTGCCTGCTTCCCGTGTACTAGGTGGCTAACCTGCTTCCCATGCATGAGGTCCCAGGTTCAATACCTTGTACCTCCTAAAAACAAAAACAAAACAAATGAAAGAAATCAGCTCTCATTTGGGATCAGGTGTGGAGGTTGAGTGCCTGCTTCCCAGGTATAAGGTACTGGGTTCAATCCCCAGTACCTCCTAAAAAAAAAACTCCCCATCAGAGGGAGAAATGGAACATGTATCAGCTCTTTTCTAGGGAGTGTGGTAAATGCCATACCTCTGACACCATTAATGAGATGAGTAGGGAAAACTGTCATAGTTTAAACTCATAGTCATACTATGCAGAAAAATCAGCAACAAACAATTCAGTGCAGAATGATAAGAAAGCAATGCTATCTAGAAGGTTTAAACACTTATCTAAATCTTTACAAAACATCTCAACTCTGAAATTGAAATTTAAGTACCTCCATCTATAGAACTTCTTTTCCTTTTCTATATTTGGCTCAAACACATTCCTTTCTTTAGTGATAATAACTTTACTTTTGGAAGAAACAATAAACTTTAAGGGACAAAGTGTTCCTTTCAAAATTTTAGTTTAGACTACTGGTACATTCTGCATATTCTGCAAACTTAGGGTAAGTTTCCTTCTTTAGTAGCTACAGCTTTGGAATTGCTCATTTTCCCATAAGTTAGGGTCTCGTTTAGAAAGACTTCTCTTTTGCTGTTCCAAGTTGTCATTCTGTACCCCTTTCCTTTTGGAAAGACACACTATTTCCAAATGCTTTAAACCATTTGAGTACCCAACATTGTACCTTATCCTCCATGAAAATCTGCCCACAAGTGTTTAAAAACCTGATATTCATTAATACCAAACTAAATGAATAGTAATGTCTTCCGGGCTTCCATTTCTAACTTTCCTAAGATATCTGCCTTTTAGAATATATATGTATATTTTTCCTACTACCCATAGTACATGTGTGTGTGTTTGTGTATATGCGTGTATGTACATATACACACATATACAGTTAGTGTAGAAAAAAAAGATTGAACAATAAGTTATAAATCTCTTAATCTCCATGGTCCTTAGTATCTTAACCTATAAAATGAAGACATCCACCTGCCCCACTCGCTCAACAGAAGTATTATGAAAATCAAATGAGAATATACATATGAACATTTGAAGTACCACAGAAACATATGTATTATGGCTATCACTTTTTAGCAGGAATGAAAGGGTTAAACATGGGATATTTTAGAATTGAATGTCAGGCAGCAGCCATAGCTTGAAGGAAAATTGAGAGGCAGTAATAAGTCATCTCACACAGAAATCACCTATACTACCTACATATAAACACAATCCAGATATAACTTGACGTTATGCTTTTTAAAATAACAAAAGTAGTCTTTGATTAGGCTGATGATTTAAAGATGTTTATCCTTGTAATTGATTTCATGTTTCCTCTGAGATCCTGCAAAGGGAGCTGCTGAGTGATGCTCCAGCTCCCCACAGTGGGCACCTTAATTATAGGCCCTGTAGTGAGGATCGGGGAATTGTACCTAGTGTGGAGAATGAGTCCTCTGGGTACCCCTACCCTCCACTTCTGCAACCTAGTCTTTAGCTGAGCATCATGGGTAAGGGCAAGGCAGCCCTACACCTCACTGGGGCCTGGGAGATTTGCTTCCACGGCATCTGCTTTGTTCCTTTATTTCTTCTTTCATGTGCCACTACCCATGAGACTGATGATTTCAGGTGGTGCCAATCCACTCCCAGGGACACCTTACCTGTGACTCCCTCAATGGGTAGTGCCCTTGTTTTTCTGATCCCCAAAACAAGATGTTCTATGATTCACTCAGCACTCTGCTCAGTTAGGAGATGGTAAACTATTTTGACAGAGAAATCTGCACGAGTATCTACTATTGCCTTCCCAACTCCCTTGCCATTATGAATCAGTCCCAATAAATTTTCTCTCTGATAATGACATTAAAGGACATATTGGTAAGAAACTAACGTTCCTCCTGATGTCAACATCAGAAGGTGTGGCTTTCACCTCAAACATGTAGCTTCTTACTTATGAATAAGGATTGATAACCTTAAAATACAATACGAAATGTAAATACTTTGTCTCCCTCCTCCCTCTGGGGACAATGCCTTAACTCAAATGAATTCATGAGAGGCTGTTGGGGGTTCCCCCTTCTCAGATCTCACCCTGTGAATATTACCTTGCCACATTTAGGAAAGCCGCTAAGTGAGCGGACTGAGAGCTTTGAACGCTTATGTCTGCCAAGATGGCCTAGAGAGGCAACAGGTATGGGCCCAGCAGAATCTCCAGTCTGGGTCCTGTACTGATAGCCCCTCCTATGTCTCTTATTCTTCATGCCATTTATAATTTTCAAAGCCCTTCACTTATGCTATCTCATTTGAGCCTCGAAAACCTCCTCTGCTTCTTGCCGTGCTTGCCAGCTCTGACCTATTCAGCTGATACTATGTTTGTAGGAAATATAAATGAATTGAGCTTGAAAAGGAAATTAGCTTAAAGCAAAATCCTTCCGGGAAACAGCTGTGGCTCAATCAGTGGGGCTCCCGTTTACCATATGGGAGGCCCCGGGTTCGGTTCCCGGGGCCTCTTGGTGGGGGCAGGCCCGCCCGCACGGTGTGGTTGGCTGACCCAGCGAGCACGGGCAGCAGGGGGGGGGGGGGGGATAAATGAATAAATAA
>JAKSZT010053770.1:4536199-4577686 GCA_026826555.1 Tolypeutes matacus | reverse complement strand
AAAAAAAAAAAAAATCCTTCCCCTTTTAGAAAATTATTGGAAATGGTAAAAATTTTAAAAACTTTAAAAACTGAGATTGTAAAACCTTTCGTTTCAGTGGACTATAAAAATATATGGTCAGATTTCTCTATCAAGTATTAATATAAAGTGCCTAAGGCAAAATAGTTTAGAGTTCTGCTTTTATTTTCCACCAAATCAACCAATTATATTTCCTTGGAGTGAAAGAATAAAAGATTTAAAAGGTGAATGCTTAGCATCTTCAAGAGTAGGGCTATATATTATAATTTAATAAACCAGGAAACCAACTGCATATATTCAACTCTTATTTTCCATCTGAAGTGACTTAGATCCATGATAATCTTTAAACACTAAAATCAATAATCCTTTACAATTACAAAATCAAAACTTCCCCTGCTGAAATCTTGTTTTCATTTATCTTAACCATTTATAGTGGTAGAAATTCTCTATGGCCTTACCATGGCTGGCAATATCATAAATAAAGCCCATTAAAGCAGGTATTTTGAAATTAAACAAATAATTTCATGTGCCAAATACTTAGGCTAGACCAAATCAGAGCTCACAAGCCCTTAATACAGTGTTTCTTTGCTTGTCCTTGGAATCCAAATTACACTCATCTGTTCGAGTCATTGCAGAGTGAAGTTCTGCAAGGGAATTTGTTGCAAAAGAAAAGGAAACCTGACTAAAAGCAATACAAGGCATTTGGAGAAGGAAAAATTTGAATTATATTTCTCGATCATACAACTATAGCTGGCTTGTGTGGATTTGTCACCGAGTCAATTTTAATTAAACAGCTTTAGATGACTATAGTTCTAGGTTAATTGTCCTCAAAATAATATCCTGTTTGGTAAAATGTAAGTTTTTCTTTTAAAATATTTCATCTGTTTTCATTTGATTATAGGGTGGTTTTAAGCCTTGGTTCATTCAACATTTGTGTTACTCTAAGAACGTGGTGAATAGTTCCTCTATGGAGCAGATGAGCTCTGCCCAATCACCTTATATTGAATTCAGCCTGTAATCCCTGGTAGATTGTTTTATATACAAATTAATGGTTTACTCTACCCTCTTCATCTAGCAAGATCTAATCAGTACCATGGGAGAAAGTGTTGCCTTGGGAGCTGCAGGAATCGTTATATGGGGAAATATGAATTTAACTTCATCGGTGTTAAGTCAGTACCTTGAAGGTATATTTAACAATTTTAAAGTATTTTCTCTGTTTTCCTGAAGAAATCACACCAATCAAAGCTCACATCCTCCCCATGGAAAACAGGCTTTAGAATTAAGGCCCAGATCAGCGCCTGGTACATAGAAGGGACTCTCTATATATCAATGTTTGGTAAGGTAATAATCATGCTACAGGTGTTTGTTGAGCATTTAGTACATGCTGGATAGTGCTAAGTGATTTGGGGGGGGGTGCGGTGTTTTGCTCACTTAATGCTGATTACAACACTATGAGGTAGAGACAACCAACAATTGATAGTTTAGGAAACAGGGTAAGTAAATGCCTAAGGTAAAAGCTACATTGGCTGGTTAGAGTTTGGAGCTGTCACTAACTACAGGCAGTTTTAACTCTGAAGTCCATGTATTTATAGCCATCATATATAGTGAGTTATATCCTATTTTGGGAAGTAGAAACAGGGGTAACTTAATCTCCATATTGAACTTATTTCTCCTCTCTGGAGATATTAGTTGAAAATTAATAGCATTTAAAATAAGATGTATATATTTCTCTTCAAATTTCTCCCAGTTCATATATTATTTACTCTAAAGAAATCTTCCTAGAGTTCCCCAATCAATATTAATCACAATGTCCTAAGTATTTCCTTATGCCATCTGTTTATATTATATGGCTTAACACATTTTGCTTCAAATTATAACATTTATATCCTCAATAATTTTTATTTTATTGAATTTTTTGAAAGTTCAGGTAATCTGATACCCTTAAAATTTCACAGGCTCAATTTGTTGTCAAGTTCTAGCTCAGAAAACTACATATGACAGTATAAGGTTAAGGGTTTCCTTTGTTTCTGTAGAAAATTGGGTAGAAACTGACCACAAAGTAAGTAAAAACTAAAAGGATTAATTCCTGGTTTTCCACTAGTGATGTTTCCACTCCACCTATGTGACTCATGAGAGAAGCTTTATCAGGAAACTGAGTGCACAAATCTTCTGGTCTCTGTTCAGAATACATAAGAGGAACCACAAATAAATGCTCTAGACAACCTTAAAAGCATTCCTGTTTGAATTGTATTAAGAATTAAAACCCAGGGCAGTTGATGTTTGAGTGTAATTAATCAGAAAATCCAGAAAGAGACATGATATTTTGAAAGGAAATCCGTGGCAAAGATGATTCAGGTTCTAGCACAACCATGAAAAGTACCACACACTTGAAAGGTGGCCAGAGGTCCGCAGATAAAAGCACAGTGCTAGTATAATTTCTAATTATTGGTTCCTGATTGGATTCCTTCCTCATCTTTTCACATCCATTAACTTGGGAGCTAGAAGGAGAAAAAGGTCATAAATTGAAAAAAAGGGACGTCTTTTATGTTGCATCAGGGGTCAATTTGCAAGTTCAGTTGCTTAGCCTGATTCTAACCTATTCTCTACTTCCTGTCCCTCAGATCTCTGCCCTTTTCTTATTTGGGACCCCATGTTATAGCGCCCAATAGTCTAAGAGTTTAGTAACTGGAACCAAGCCATCTGATTTCAGTCAAGTCTAAAGAGCTGTCTGTGGGCCTAGAAGCCCTAATCCTGTCACACACACACACCCCCCAAATGCTAATGGCTCTTTGTTTCCTCATTTCTAGAGCAGCTGTACAAAGGTGCAGTTTGTGAGTTCTGACCTAGGGAGCTACATAGTCAACGTGACAAGAGCCGCTTAGCTGTGCAGCCGGCACCTCTGCAGCAATAACGGGAGATGCATCAGGAAGACGTGGAAAGCTCCCGACTACCTTCACTTGAACCCTGCAAGTTACCACATAGAGGCCTCTGAGGATGGAGACTTTATTGTAGAAGGAAAAGCATCTGATACAGATTTGGAAGTGTTAGTGGAGAAATTTTCCTGTCATTGTTATCAGGGCTATGAAGGGGCTGATTGTGGAGAAATGAAAACTGCTGAGGGCTGTTCCGGGGCTTCCCCCTTTTCTGCCTCTCTAATAACTGTATGTCTGCTGGTTGTCGCAGGTCATCTGAGCATTCAGTTGTGAGATAATTGAGTTTAAAGGGAACTGTGTAGTCTCTAGTGTAGTTACTTAGGGAAGAGATGAAAATTGTGATGATTATGAAATCCATTGAGAGGTATTATAAGTAGACTTTAGATATGTCACTGAACATAGATTACTTTTTTTATTCCAATTTGGCTAACAAACCAAATATATGGTATTAAAAAATGCATTCTTCTTCCTTATTGGAATGCTTAAGTTGTATTTCAACTAAAAACTAGTGGATTTTATACCTTATATGAATATACATACATGGAAGTATACATATAAATATTAAATTATTAACTTCAAATACCAGTTTTCCAAGCTGCAGCTTCTTTTAAGGATGCATTAGTAAGTAATTCTGACTCACCAGAAGGGGTCACCTCAGGGCAACCAAAGAGGACCAAATGCTGAGTTCTGTTCCAGGCTCAGGCTCACAACAGGCTTCTGTTCCCAGCACACCCAGGTTCACTGGGTTCCACACTGATTCCTGGCATGACTTCTCATGAGGGCAGGGACTAGATGGAGGGAGCCATTCCCAACTCGTTGCAAAGGCCTCGGTTTCAATATGGTGCTTTTCTCACTGACTATGAGTCCTTCCCTCACAGACCATGGAAATCTCAATACTTTGAAAGGCTTCAGGTTTCAAAGTAAATTTCAAGTTTCAAATACGCATGCTTGCCTAATATTTGGGTTGACACTTCTCTAGATCCCGGTAGAAGTTAGGGCCATATTTGATAAAAATAGGCTTAGTGTCCTTTGTAAACAAAAATAATTAATGAAAAAAATTTAATAAATGGCATTTAAGGGAGCCAGAAGTGCTGTTGGGATGGGGAGGGGGGGTCTATCAAGGAATAGTGGATATTTTTGGCCTCCAAGTGTCAGCCTTGTGTAATGGCTTTAGAGTCCATTTGAATCTAATTTGAATCAAGGTTTCACTACTTCCCTGGTTGCATGACCCTGGGCAAGTTATTATACTCCCCATTTTATTGTCTGAAAATATAATTCCAGGGGAGCTGGTATAGCTCAGTGGTTGAGTGCCTGCTTCCCACATACAAGGTCCTGGGTTCAATCCCCAGTATCACCTAAAACAACAACAACAACAATATGTTTACATATATAATTTGAACCTCAATGAATTATTCTAAGAAATAAATGGAATAACACATCCCAGAATACTTTGGCTCTTAGTACATGTTGCTGATCCTCAACTATCTTCCCTTGGACACCAAAGTAAAGGCAAAACTTTGAATAAAACAGGGTCTTGGGCAATTTCCTTTTTGATATGATGTTGTATTTATAATTAATTATTCATTGTGTTTTTCTCTGTTACATTCAACTGTTAGGACTTTCTTCCCCTGGAGACAGTCTATTTCAAAGGTAAATTCAAGGAAGGTATGATACAGTTATGATACAGTTATAGAAGGAATGATAGTTGAGTCAACCTCCTTATTCTCCTGTCTTTCTAATTTGCAATCCAGGTATGCTCTTTGCTTCACCTCTGAGTCCCTGCTTGTCAGAGGTTACTGTCATTGTTAATGTCCAATTTCTAAATGTAAAAAATAAAATAAAACAAAAACTCTCATAATACAATGAATGAAAGGTAGTATTACATAGATTAACTTAAAAATTAAATGTATTTTTGCATCTATTGTATAAAATTTGTACAATAGAAAAAATACCAAAGGAAATCATCAATAATCACTATAACTTATACTAGTAAGTTCTGGTATATTTCATTCTGGCAATTTCTCCTAAAGACTTTTTTCCATGCTTAATAACATTTGCATATTTTTGCATCTTCTGTTTTTCATTTAACCATATACTATAAGTAGTTTTCATGCTATTTTATAATCCTTATAACTACCATTTTAAGTCCACTTAATGCAGTTCATGAACAGTTTTCCTTATGTTTTTATTTTTAAATGTCAAGATTTTATTATTTGGTCACCTCATCAGAGAAGACTTTTTACATCACCCTCCTAATTCATTCATTTATTCATTTAATCATTAATCAATTCATTCATTGGTCAATTTATTCAGCATTACTTTATATCAGGTACTGTTCTAGGCTTTGGAATATATCTGAACAAAACAGACAAAAATACCTTTCTTGGAACTTACAATCTAGCATAGACAGACAGACACCAAACAGAAACAATTTGCATAATATATTGGGGGGGACGACGACAAGATAAATGGAAAGAAAATAGAGAGCAGAGTAGGTGGTGGTGGGATTGTACATTTGTTGGGCCTTATTGAGCAAGTGCTGTCTGAAGAAAACTTGAAAGAGGAGAGAGAATTAGCCACGAAGACACTTGGGGAAGGGTAGTCCAGGCAGATGAAATGAACTTTTGCAAAGTAGGGAATGAGCTTGTTTTGTTCCAGAAAGGACAAGATGCCACTGGGGCTATAGCACTTTCCTTCCACATTAACTTACTGTTTTAGTCAGCCAATGGGGTGCTGATGCAAACTACCTGAAATCTCTTGGCTTTTATTAAGGGTATTTATTTGGGAAGAAGCTTACAGTCATAAGGCCCTGAAGAGTTCAACTCAAGTTTACTTAAGAGGTACTTTCTCATCCAAAGTCTGTTGCCACGTGTTAGAGCAAGATGGCAGGCAATGTCTGAGAGGATTCAGCCTTCCTCTTTCCTCTTAAGGCTCTGCGGTAGCAGCTTCTTCTGATCTCAGCTGTAGGCTGGCAAAAGGCTCATCTCCGCACTCAGCTGCTCTGTTCTCTTCACAAGGTCAGCTGTAGACTATGGGGTTCATCTCTCTTCCCGGGCTGCAGGATCCTGTCTAATGAGCTGTCTCTCTTCCTCTGTGTTCTCCTTCCCTGTTTGTTTACTTCCTGGAGCTCCAGCATCAAAACTAAAACTCTCTCCTCTGCCCACCAAGGGGGCAGGGACTCACCGTACTATTGACATGGCCAAATCAAAGCCTTAATTGCAATTTAATCAAGTAAAAGTGAAACCTCTGAATTTAATGCAATCTAATACACCCAGAGGAACAAACCAGTTTACAAACACAATCTGTATTTCTTTTTTTGGAATTCATAAATAATATCCAACTGCTACACTTACCTTGTTTATTTTTTTCTGTAGCATTTATCACAGAGTATATATTAATATATTACATATTTGTTTATCCTCTGTCTTCCCTTGCTAGAACATAAACTCCCCAAAAATGGGGATTTCATTTTGTTCATTGCTAGAACAGTACTTGCTACAGTGCCTGGCACATAGCTGATACTCAAAAAGTATTACTGGATGAATGAATCAATGAGTGATTCAGCAACTTGAATCAATGAAACCTATAACTATGTTTTAAAGTTTTTTATTTACTTTACACATTGATAGTGAGTTATTAGAAAGTCATTCACAAGCATTACTGTTCTCCTCTTCTCCTAGCACATTAGCCTCTGAAATCGCATAGTCTAACTCCTTTGTGAAAAGATGAGGCCTGGAGAGAATAAATCATTAGGCAAAATCAAAGAACCAATTTGTAGAAGAGCCCAAGCTAGAATTCCAGATGTCAAGTTTTCTTTCCATCATAACACTTAATTCCTTTTCTCCTTGTAGTGGAACCCAAATATATTCATTCAGTTTTGACTATGAATTTAATGCATTTGTAATTCCTCTTAATCTGGGCTAATACTACTGGTTATATGCAATCAGTCTGCAGCTATTCTAGCAGTGGAGTCTCTGTGCGCCTGGGTAGTATCTCTTAAACTGCTTAATGCTCTCAGCTTCCAGGATCGTCCTAACCTCCTTTTATGGAAACAGCAGAATACTCAGCCTCTCTAAGCATCAGTGTCCTCATCTATAAAAAAGAGATAACAGTGTTATCTTTTGTTCTTTTATATAGATTAATTATATAAGTAAGGTAGGTAACATACTTAGTGTAAAACCTAATACATTAAAGACCCCTAACAAATGTTAGCTATTATTGTCAGGCACTTTCAATATAGGTCCCCCAAAAAGCTGTGGGAGGTGATTTTATACATATTTTGAAGTACAAGAAATGATATATGTCTTAGAGAGGTGAAATGATGGCCTAATTTCACACTGGGAAGAATCCAGGCCTTGAACCCTATTCTTTTGAGCATCAGACTAGTTATCTTTTCATTAAATCTTAGGAGCAAAATACACATGATTCATTTGTAAAGATTTCATTTTATTAATTTACAAAAAATATATAAGCCACAACTAAACTGTATCAGGCAGTGCTATTGTTTTTTGTTTTGTTTTGTTTTGTTGACCCCTTGGAAGAACACTATTAAATTAACCAACCTATGACAATGTTCCCTTTAACACTATACTGAAGTCTCTAAATATCATTTCCCCATAAAAGAAACCATAGCTCATTGGAAAAATATATGATTCTGGGTCTAGTGCAGGAAATGTACAAGTGAGCCTGGAATATCTTGTTATACAAGAAGCCAAGTAAGTTACCAAGGAACATTAGGATTGTATTAAGAAGACACACAAGCAATATAAAGTCTCTTATTGCCAAGATGAGAAAATTCAAGAATCATTGAAGAAATAATGGCACTGGGTTGAAATAGATCAACTATGTTTAGATACATTAATTCATAATGATACTAAAAAAATCTTCATTGGCCAACTTTGAAGGGTACTAAGGAACCCTGAAGACTGGTAAATAAAGGAAAAGAATCAAGCATTTATTCTGTATTTATTCCTTTATGAACAATACCTCAGAGTAATCAAATAGTTGATAAAAGGAAGTTTATTTTTATTCAAGCCATAAATGATAAATTTATGGCAGAATTAGAGTATAACTATTTTGCAATTTCTAAGGAATTCATTGATCAAGGCGACAATCCTCAATGACTGCTAGCATTTAAAAAAAGATAAAACTAGCCATTATATACAACATAATTGAAAGATGTAACATCATTTAAGAATTAATAATTGTAGAAATCAAACCAGAAATCTGATCACAATTTTAAGATCCTACTATCCTTTATCAGGAAGCATACGGAACAAAGAAAAATGCTAAACAATGTAACAGAGATGTAACCGTCAAAATTTAGCCTTTTGCGACTTGGGAATCATCATGAATGACATTACAACGACAGATACAGACCATTATATATCCGGCCATAACCTACAGAGTCAAATGGGAGAGAGTATAACTTACAATGTAAACTACAATCCGTGCTTAGTGGCAGTGCTCCAAAATGTGTTTATCAATTGCAATGAATGCACCACACTGATAAAAGTTGTTGTTAATGTGGTAAAATGTGGGAGATGTGGGGAGGGGGACATATGGGAATCCCCTATATAGTCTCTGTAATATTTATGTAATCAAAGTATCTTTTAAAAAATGAAAAAATGAAAAAAATATTAGCCTTTTGGAAATTCTACAGGACAAATAACAAGGTTTTATTAACAAAACAAATTGCAGGGGACAAAGGAATAAAGAACCCAAATGGCTGGTTAAATAAATTTCATTACATCTGTACAATAGAGTAGTATACAATGTTTAAAAAGAATGAGGAAGTTCTATATTTACTTTATGATGTTGAAAGTCATCTAAAAAATATTGTCCTGTTTAGATTTTGTTTTGACTGCTATCTAATTATATTGTGGGAGATTCATTACCTTATTCATTGGAAATTAATTTTATATAGATTTCCTGGAGATAGTTGGAACTAATGTTTCTTAATCATCTATTGGGTATGGAAGTGTAAGGGATACAGATACCAAAGTCCTAAGTGATTAACCAACCAAGCTCAAAGAAATGATAATTTCATCAAGGAAGTGGAACCAGGAGAAATCATTACTAAGCCATGTACATGAAATATAAATAATATACAGTGCTATCATTTTTTTGGATTTTGCTTATTCTAAAACTTGAAGAGCAACACTATTGCATTATAATTTTAAAATTGTAGAATTAAGATTTAATATTTAGAAAAATAAATATTGTGCCAAAGCAAATATGTTAAAATTATGCTTTTTATTTCTCCCAGAAAACCTAAATAGATAAATTTATAGATACATTTGCCTTTAATGCATGTCTTAAGAACTTGTCAATTTCTAAATTTTACTGTTTTCTAAAGTGGACCCCCATGTTACACTCCCACTAACAATATATGAGTATTCCAATTTCTCCATATCATTATCCACACTTATAATCTGTCTTTTTTATTATAGCTATCCTAGTGGGTGTGAGGTGATATCTTATTGTGATTTTGATTTACATTTCTTTGATGGCTAATGTCTTAGTTTGCTAAAGGATATCAATGCAATATTCCAGAAATATGTTTGCTTTTATAATGGGAATAATTAGGATAAAAACTTACAGTTTTGAGACTGAAAATGTTCAAATCAAGGTATCATCAGAGATGCTATCTCACCAAAGGTCAGCTGCTGGCAGATTCTTAACTCCTGCCATGTGGCAAGGCAAGATAACAGTTGGTCTCTGCTGTTTCCTCCAAGTGTACTTTCTCTCCAGGCTCAGCTGTGGACAATCAGGCACATGGCTCTTCTCACCTCTGGTCTACTGTTCTCTTCTCAATCCTCTGGGCCTCATCTCTTAAGCTTCAGGCTGTTCCATGGGTCTCTCAGGGGCTTCTTTCCATGCCTCTGTGTTCCATAAAAGTTTCCTACCTCCAGGAAATCTCTTCTGTTTCTGAGACTTTTTTCTGTGTGTCTCTACTTTTAGTCGTCTGTTTATAAAGGCTGCAATAAGATTAGGACCCATCCTCATTCCTGCAATCTAATCAAAGGACTTTGAAGCATTCTAATCAAAAGCGATCTGATCAAAAGGTCCCTTAACCAAATCTAACCAACAGGTCCCACATACAATAGGCTTACATGCACAGGAATGGATTAGTTTAAGAACATAATTTTCTGGGGTCCACAAAAGACTGAAACCATTACATTCCACCATCTGGACCCCCAAAATATATCTTCTTTCCACATGCAAAGTACACTGATTCCATCACAGTATTTCAAAAATGCTTAAATCATTTCAGTGAAAATGCTTAAGTATAGAATCTCGTCAAAATCAGTTATAGGCATGCAGTCTGTCTTGGGAAAAAAATCCCGTCAGGCTGTAGACCTGTGAAACTTAGAAAACAAGTTATCTGTTTCCAATATACAAAGGAGGGGCAGTCATAGAATAAATGATTCCATTGCATAGGGAGAAATTGGAAGGAAAACAGGTTACAGGTCCCAAACAGTTTCTAAAATCTTCAGTGTATACTCTATTAGATTTCAAAGTTTCAGAGTCATCTACAGAATGATGGTTTCTTCTTCTCTGGGCTTGGAGCAGCAGATTTCCCTCCAAGGACTTGCCCAGCAACCATCTTCCAGGCTCCATCCTCATAAAGCATCTGGGTGGGAGCCTAGCTCTAGGCCCCACACTCTGAGAACACTGGGGTGGCCACACTCTTCCTGAACAACAGGGCAGGCAGAAGACCTACCCTCTCCAAGCCCCAGGGTATAGTCACCCCCTCCGCACACATGGGTGGTGTCCTCCTTTGGCCTGAGTATATGATTTTAATCTAGACCTCAGCTTCCATGGTTCTGCCTTTGAAGTCATTTTTCTTTCAATCTCTACCTTTTCTGTCCATTTTAGTCCAGGCTGACAAGTGGATATGTTCATACAGATGGTGCAGAAAAAACTTGGATTAGCATGCAGGAAACAGGGGTCAAGTTATCAAACAGTAAGACCATCCATAGATCTTTCCTGGATAACTGCAATCCCAATCCTGACTTACAAGGAAATGGCTGGCTGGTTCCAAGTTTAGTTAAGTCCTCACATGGGGAACTAGCCTCTGGGAACTTGTTTTCTGGAAGTACAGAATTTTCCAAACTATCAGTTTCTGGTTTGTTTATGCCCAGGCATTCAGTTTTCAGCTTATCCCTTTCTTCAGCATTTTGCTATAAACTGCAAGAAGCCAAGACGCACTTCCCACATTTAGTTTGGAAATCTCCTCAGCTAAATGTACATACAGGCTTATCACTTTGGATTTCTGCCTTCCATCTGACATCAGAACACAATTTTATCAAGTTCTCTGCCACTTTAAAGCAAGGATTGCCTTCCTTCCAGTTTGCAATGACACATTCACTGTTTCTGTCTAAGGTCTCATTAGCAGTAACTTTAAGGTCCATATTTTTACCAACAGTCTCTTCAAAGCAATCTAGGCCTTTTCTATAAAGCATTTCACAATTCTTCCTAAATCTTCCCTTTACTAATTTTTAAAAGAGTTCCTACATTTTTGGTATTTGCAATTGAACACCCCATTCTCCTGGTACTAATTTCTGTTTTAGTTTGCTAAAGACTGCCAATGCAATATACTAGAAATGTGTTGGCTTTTATAATGGGAATTTATTAGAAAAATTATTAGAAAAGCTTACAGTTTTGAGGCTATGAAAATGTCTACATCAAAGCATCATCAGAGATTCTGTCTCACCAAAGGTTGGCTGCTGGTGGTCTTGAATTCCTGCCACCTGGCAAGACAAAATGGAGCCTATCTCTGCATTCTCCTGCAGGCTCACTTTCTCTCTGAGCTCAGCTGTGGGCAATCAGGCACATGGCTTGTCTCACTGCTGGTCCACTGGTCTCTCCCCTCTCCTCCAAGCCTCATCTCCTCAGCTTCAAGCTGCTCCCTGGGCCTAGCCTCTCAGGAACTTCTTTCCATACATCTGTGCTGCACTGATTCCAGCCTCCAACCAACCTGCAGGACTCTCCTTCTGCTTCAGAGGCTTTTTTTCTGTGTGTCTCTGCCCTTAGACCTCCATTTAAAAAGGACTGCAGTAAGGAGATTAGGACCCACCCTGGTTCCCACAATCTAGTCAAAGGTCCTTGACTGAAGCAATATAATCTAATTAAAAGTGATCTAATCAAAAGGTCCCTTAACTGAATCTAACCAAAAAGTCCCAGATACAATAGATTTACATGCACAAGAATGGGTTAGCTTAAGAACATAATTTTCTGGGGTCCACAAACCAGCACAGCTAATAATGTTAAGCATCTTTTCATTTGCTTTTTGGATATTTACATATCTTCTTTGGAGAAATGACTATTCAGATCTTTTCCCCATTTTTTTTATTTGGGTTATATGTCTCTTTATTATTGAATTGTATATGCTCTTTATATATTCTGGATAAAAGTCTCTTACCACATACATGATTTGCAAATATTTTCTCCCATTCTGTGGGGTTGTTTTTGCACTTTCTTGATGGTGTCCTTTAAAGCACAAAATGTTTTCATTTTGGTGATATCCAATTTATCTAATTCCTTTTTGCTGCTTATGTTTTTGCCGTTCTTCAGAGAAGATTTGCATTCACTTCACCTAAAAGCCAGATTGCTGATCTGGAATGAGTTTACCTTCCATGCATAATTGAAATGAGAGTTAGAAGGAGATTGGTAGAGATTTGAATTCAGCTCTGACAACATGCAGCTGGCTCAAGGCTTCTGATAGCAGTTGTTATATTATGTGCCCTCAAGGAATCCTGTTTAGCCTTTGTTTGCTATTTGAGCTCACATTCCCTACTTCAATTTGAGGCACTTCTGTCAGAAAGAAACTAATATTGCATTAAGTATTTTTTTATATAAGATCTAATAGTTTTGTAGTTCAAAGATCTTTTAGAATATTTAGTCATTATACTATGAGTCATCATACTACTATACTACCAAAGTCAAGAAAGAGAATCTTTTCCCTATGTAGTCCAATTGTACAAATGTTTATTGACTGTCTACGTTTGTGTCTGTGTTCAAGCCACTCATCAGGTATAATATTCTAGGAGAGTCCAGGAAGTCTAACAGAAATACATGACTAAAGAAAATATTCGAATTATAATTTTAACAATTTTTCAGTTAACATGTCCATAATTTAAAACTGAAGCCTCCATTTCAAAAGTGCATATAAGTGGCTCTTTGTATGTTTAACAAAGTTAAAAGACTTTTTGGCTTATTTAAAAAATAGGTGAAAATATACTCCTCAATCATTTCACTGTGATAGCTCAATTTTAAGGAAAATATAGATTTTTTGCAGTGAAGAAGAAGTAAAATAGCAAAAAATATAGCTTGGAAAATTTTCTTGAGACAATATTTTAAGAAAGGGTTCTGAGTGAATGCTAATGCATATGTAATAATTTAATATCTCCTTCTCTTTTCGTTTTTAATATATTTTACTTTAAGCCCTTTGTTAACTCTTGGTCATGTTGACATTTACCTGATATGTCAAGTATGTACAAAACATTAACTATGCCCTGGTACCTGTAGCATAAATCAAATAATCTTTGAAAATCCATAGTTGTTATCACTTGATTTTGATTACTGTTCTAGTTTTTTGCCAGTCTTCTCCTATGAAACTTTCAAAAGCTTCTGTAATTAATGGTGGTAGCTAATATCTCCATATGGACTTAATAAAATGTGAATCTTCCCATCTTTTCTGAACAATAACCATTTAGACTCATAAAATACAAGGAATTTACAGCTCAGAGATTCCTTAGAAATCTTCATTTTACAAAAGAGGCAACTGAAACCAAAGTGATTAAAGGGATTGCTCTTCTCAAGTTCCCAAAGACAGTTAATAGCAGAAATGAGAATAGTTCAAGTCCCTTGAATACTAGTCCAGTATTTTTCCTCAATATGTCTAAGTTTACAAAGAAAATAGACAATGCACAAATGGAAAAAATTCTAAATGAAATTAGTTTGAATGGATTTAAACTAATAAAATGAGAAGAAAATAATCTTAGGCAAAAATATAATGAGGAATAGATTTATTATGGCTCATTTTGCAGGTGAATGGCAGTAAAGAAAATCCATTGTTCTAGGTAATCTGTAACTGTTTTTCTTGCCTGTGAATATAAAATAGACTAAAGAGAACAGACATATCTTCCATATCAATATCTCTGTTTTAGGCCTGTTTCGTACAGACACATGGGACCCACTACTGTTTTCCAGTCTATATGTTGTCCCAAACTTAATATAAGCTTGTAGAAATAAATATTTAAGTCCTATATCTGGGTTTTATGAGTTTCTGTGCATGCAGGTCTGGTAGTGAGAATGGAGAGAGAGCAGCTATCTGTAATGGATAACCATTTGCCGTTAAAAGAGTCATAAGATCCTTTCACATGCTCTCTTTCCCTTATTTTTGGAGGCCAATTTAACTTTCTACCATTGACCACATCATCAGTGCTCTGATTTTATTCCAAATAACCTTGAACAAGGAAATGTGAACATCTCATGACTAAGAATATGTATTTTCCAAAACAAATTACAAATATGATATTCATTATTAAAATATGCATTGGGAAATCTAAACAATCAAGTTAGGTGCTGTATCCAGCATCTACTTTTGTCCCTTATGTTTAGAAAGTTCCATTCAGCATAATGGTCATTTTTTAAAGTAGAAACCATTATCTACTGGCATCACATCAACAGTGTTTTTTGTTTTTTTTTTTGCTTCTATTTTTCCCTAAATAAAATCATGGCTGTTATTAACCAATACTTTGAGTAGATTTTCCTATCCAATAAAATGTTGATATACACTGACCTACTACAGAAAAATTTGCCTCATTATTAAAAAGATTGCAGTAAGTGGACCAAATAAACTAGTTTCATTGCTTTCCATATTAAAGACCAGAGCATTAGTGTATTTGGGGGCTTACTTTGGGGAGTCAAATTGTTTATTTATTCCCTTTAATGGTTTCAATTTCAACAGAGATTTCATTTGTGGATGAAACAACAGAGCAGAGCCATTTCTGATTACTTGCTTTAGAGGTCATGTGAAATAACTACATAAAGAAAATTTGGCGATATTTAGCTTACTAACCAATGCTGATATACCATAAGTTATAGTGTGCATATTCAAGAAGGATGATAGACTTGCTCTGCCTCTGAGGGATTATATTGTTTTTAAAATGGATAAAGAAATCTCTAGAATATAGTAAAAGCTATAGATTTGCTGTACCCAAGAAGGCTAGGATCTGAAGAATATTTTGGGGTTTTGGTTAAGTGTTGCAGTTCTAATGAAGTGTTTCAGAAATTATAGAAATAATAGTATGGAGGCCTTGAGAATGCTTCCTCAGTGGCAGTAGTTCTCCACTCTGGCTGCTCATTGTAGTCAGCTGGAAGAGTTTGTAAAAGTCAACACCTAGGTTCAGTTTCTGGCATGACAGTGTGGAGAGTGCTATAGATTAGCTCCCCAGTGGAACTGATATAAATGATTTTTAAAAACCAATCATTTAGATCTCTAGAAATGCTCCTAAGAGCACACGGCAAATGAAGAAACACCTCTTCAAGAAATTCTAATAAAACTTGGTAAGAAAAAGAGTCAGTGGGCAGGTTAAATAAGATGCACTCACTTATTGCCCTCTCCCTGCTCAGTAAGATGAAAATTCTACTCCCAGACAGGATTAGTCAAGAATATAGGGCTCCCTGTTTCCTCAGTTCCTAGTCAGTCTGCTATCTTTATAGGAGGGACATGATGTCAGGATTTCCCATCCTTTTCCCTGCTACCTATTGCTGAGGCTAAGTTCTGGGAAAATTCAACTGAGAAATCAGGCATACTTTTTCCAAACAAACACCACTCATAGTATAGAAGCTCTATTTTGGCTCAATGCTGCTGAGAGTACTAGTAGTCCAATTCCCCTTTTCCTGGCTGTAAGGTGGCTATTGTAGAGGTAGGCCAAGAAGACCTCATCCCTGTACCCCATCACCAAGCATAAATCTCCTAAAATGGGACAATCACTCAGAAAGAAGCATGCCATTGTCCCTACCTCCAGCTCCAGAAGTGTGGTCAGAGATTTTGCCCTAGAAATGGGGGTGGGAGAGAAGCAGGTTATAAAATATATAGCTCTTAAGCTCTTCACAAAGGAACTGACTTCAATTGCAATCCAGAATGGAGAAGTTTAAGCAAGGGAACTGTCACAAATAGTGGAGATTATAGTGAAAAACAACTGGGAGGAAATTGGTAGGTTTATTGGAGATAAATGCTAAACTGTAAGCCAGATAATTTGGCAGAAACCACTGGAAAAAAATAGATGAATGAGAGGATCCATCTTGGAGTCAGAATATCAAATTCTGGTTTCAGGAAATATCCTTCAGAGAAGCTCAAATTTGATTGGGCCTATCTGTGGATACCCCAGGGTATTGCTGAAAATAGAGCACTCAGCTAGCATTAGTGGAGCTTAACAACTGGGTGTAGTCTAGAAAAGAGACATTCAAAAAGAGTTCAACAGGGGAGACATTACTACAGACCCCACAGAAATAAAAGAGATTATAAGAGGATACTATGAAAAATTGTGCATAACAAACTACACAATGTAGATGAAATGGACTAATTCCTAGAAAAATTTGAACAACCTACACTGACCTTAGAAGAAATAGAAGACCTCAATAAACCAGTCATAGAGTGATTGAAACAGTCATTAAAACTTTCCAAAAATGTAAATCCAAGAGCCAGATGACTTCATGGATGAATTCTACCAATCATTCAAAGACGATTTAATACCAATCTTACTCAAACTCTTCCAAAATATTGAACAGTAGGGAATACTACAAAAGTCACTCTATGGAACCAATATTATCCTAAAACCAAAGCCAGATAAAGATACTATGAAGGGGGAGCAGATGTAGCTCAAGCAGTTGAGCTCCCGCCTCCCACATGGGAAGTCCCAGGTTTGGTTCCCAGTGGCTCCTGAAAAAAAAAAACAAAAAAGAACAACAAGAAAAACAAATTAAAAAACCAACTCAGGGAAGCTGACTTGACTCAGTGGTTGAGTGCCAGCTTCCCCATGCAAGGTCCCAGGTTTAATCCAGATCCATTTTCCTAATAAATATACTTACAAAATCCTCAGTAAAATATTCATGAACAGAATCTGACAGCACTTTAAAGGAATTATTCATCATGATCAAGTGAATTTTATTCCAGGTAAGCAAGCCTGGGTCAACACAAGAAAGTCAATCAGTGTGATACACCACATTATTAAATCAAAGAAAAAAAATCACATGTGTATCTTGATGCAGAAAAGGCATTTGACAAAATACCGCATCCTTTCTTAATAAAAATACTCTCAACGATAGAAATAGAAAGAAATCCAACATGATAAAAGGCATATATAAATAATCTACAGGTAGCATTGTACTAAATGGTGAAAGACTGAAAGCTTACCTGCTGAGATCAAGAACAAGACAAGGTTGCCCACTGTCACCACTGTTGTTCAATATTGTGCTAAAAGTTCTACCTAGAGCAATTAGGCAAGCAAAAGAAATAAGGCATCCAAATTGGAAATGAAGAATTAAAACTTTCACTATCAGCAAATGACATAGTCCTATATCTAGAAGGTCCTGAAAAATCTACAACAAAGCTACTAGAACTAAAAACAAGTTCAGCAAAGTGTCAGGATACAAGTTTAATATGCAAACTCAGTAATGTTTTTATATACTAGTAAGGAGAAATCTGAGGAGAAAGTCAGGAAAAATCCATTTACAATAGCAACTAAAAGAATAAAATCTTTGGGAATAAACTTAACCAAGGATGTAAAGGACCTGTATTCAGAAAACTTAAAAACATGCTAAAAGAAATCAAAGATGACCTAAATAAATGGAAGGACATTCCATGTTCATGGATTGCAAGAATAAATGTCATTAAGATGTCAATTCTACCCAAATTGATTTACAGATTCAAGGCAATCCTCACATAAATTAATGCAGCTATTTTTGAAGAATTGGAAAAGCCAATTATCACATTTATTTGGAAGAGTAAGGGGCCCCAAATAGCCAGAAATATCTTTAAAAAGAAGAACTACATTGGAGGACTCTCCATGACTTTAATCAGATTACTTAGCTACAGTGGTAAAAACAGCATAGAGTGGCATAAAGATAGACATAAAGACCAATGGAACCAAGTTGAGAGTTCAAAAATAGACCCTCACATCTACAGTCAAGTGATTTTTTACAAAGCTGCCAAAGCCACCCAGCTGGATCAGAACAGTCTATTTAACAAATGGTGATAGGAGTACTGGATATCCATATGCAAAAGAAAGAAAGAGGACCTGAATATAAAATTAAATCAAAATGGGTCACATGCCTAAATATAAAAAGCTAGACCATAAAAATCCTAGAAGAAAATGTAGGGAAACATCAAGATCTTGTAGAAGGTAGTGGTTTATTAAATCTTAAACCCAAAGCATGAGCAATGAAAGAAAAAATGGATAAATAGGACCTTCTCAAAATTAAAAACACTTCTGTGCTTCAAATGGTTTTGTCAAGAAGGTGAAAAGGCAGCCTACACAATGTGAGAAAATATTTGGAAACCAGATATCAGGTAAGCGTTTGATTTCTATGTTATATAAAGAGATCATACAACGCAATGATCAAAAGACAAACAACTCAATTTTTTAAATGGGCAAACAAATTAAACAGATCTTTTTCCAAAAAGGAAATACAATTGACCAAAAAGCACATGAAAAGATGTTCAACATCACTGTCTATTAGTGAAATGCAAATCAAAACTACAATGAGACATCATTTCACATCTTATAAAATGACTATTACTAAAAAACAAACAAACAAACAAACAAACAAACAAAAACCACACAGAAAACTACGAGTTCTGGAGGGGATGTGGAGAAAAAGGAACACTTCTTCAATCTTGTTGGGATTGTAGACTTGTGCAGTCTCTGTGTTAGACAATTTGACAGTTCCTCAGGAAGCTAAACATAGAACTGCCATATGATCCAGCAATTCCACTCCTAGGAATATATTCAGAACTGAAAGCAGCAACATGAACTGAAAATTTCACAACAATTTTCATAACAACATTATACACAATTGCCAAAAGATGGAAACAACCAAGTGTCCATCAACTGATGAATGGATAAGAAAACTATGGTATATACATATGATGGAGTACTATTCAGATTTAAGAAGAAATGAAATCAGGGCACATTTGACAACATGGATGGATCTTGAGGATATTATGTTGAGTGAAATGAACCAGATAAAAAGGAGAAATATTGGAAGATCTCACTGATGTAGACTAAATACAATGTGTAAACTCATGGTGTTAAAATCTAGAGTATAGGTCACTAAGGGATAGAATGAGGGTTGAGAAGGGGCAGCTTAATGGTTAATGTATGTAGCATTTTTGATAAGGTGGATTATAAATGCTAGGAAATGGCTAGAGGTGATGGTAACACATTATACTGAGTATAACTAACACCAATGATTTATAAAGGCAGGTGTTGCTGAAAGGGGTAGTCTATGGCTATAAATGTCAATAGAGAGAAAGTTAGAGGATAATTTGGGATTGCATAACATAGTGAGCTCGGTGGTGGATGAGGTTTGTGGATAGCAGTGCAAATACAATAATGTTCTATGAGCTAGAACAAATGTATGTCACTATTACAAGGTGTTAAGAATAGGGTGATGCATGGGAAAAATACAGCTAATGTAACTTATGGACTATAGTTAACAGTAATATTGTAATATTTTTTCATCAATGACAATGAAGGTCCTATATCAATACTAAAAGTCAACAATAGGGGGATATGAGAGGGTAAGGGATATTTCTTTCTGAAGAAATGAAAATGTTCTAAAATTGACTAAGTTGATGACAGTACCACTCTGTGATGAAACTGAGAGCTACTGAATGTACACTTTGGATGGATTGTACAAGACATAGGACTGTATAACATAGTGAATCCTGTGGTGGATGATGGATTGTGGTTAACAGTACAAATATGAGAGCATTCTTTCAGGAATTATAACAAATATACAGCACTAATACATGGTCTTAATAATAGAGTGGTTTATGGGAAAAATACAATGAATGTAAGCCATAGATTTTAGGTAATAGTAATATTTGAACGTACTTTTTTTCAATTTTAACAAATATTCCACAACAATGCAAGGTGTTGGTGGAGGGGTGGGGTATGGGAATGCTTTATGTTATGCATGATTGCTTGGAAACTCACAACTTCTATAATAAATAAAAAAATAGAATTTTGCAACAACCACTGTCTTCCTCAGGTGACTTTGGGCATACCCAAAGCTGCATCCACTAAGCAGCAACATCAGAGGCTTAACACTTGGAAAAATTTAGGTTTCACTAAAAACAATCCAGTCAGTCACTAAATAAACAATCAAACAACAAAAAATAATGAGAATAACACTCTCCTCAAGGGGTAGGGATGATGCCCAGAGTTGCTACAATATATTTTCTAAAATGCCCAGTTCCAAACAAAATATTATTTGACTCACAAAGAAACAGGAAAGTACCATCCATACACTTGGGGGATAAAGCAGACAACAGAAACTGTCTCTGAGAAACACTAGATGTTGGATTTAAAAGAGACTTCAAAGGAGCTATGACAAATATGTTCAATGAACTAAAAAAACAAACAAACCCATAACTAAAGAAGAAAGTAAAGGAAGGTATGATGGCAATGTCAAACAGAGAATTTCAATAAGAAAATAGAAATTATAAAAAGAACCTAATGGAAATTCTGGAGTTGAAAACTGCAATAATGTAAATGAAACAGTCACTAGAGGGTCTCTCATTTAGATGAGCTATGTTCCCCAAAAAGATATGTTGAGTCCTAATTCCCAGGACATCAGACCAGGAACTTATTTGGAAACAGGATCATTACAGATGGAATTAGTTAAAATGTGGTCGTATTGGATTAGGATGGGACCCTTATAAGAAGGGGATAGGAGACACAGACAGACACAGAGAGAGAAGATGACCACATTGTCTGGCTGGGACCTACAGAATAGGTTCCACCAAAGTTCAATGGGGACTTAAGACTGAAAAATGAAACAAAATAGTAACAGTTTATTAGGGAACTTACAGACCAGGAAGTTGGTTCTGGGTAGCTGTAGGACAGAGTAGCACTTCGCACTTCCCAGCAGGTTACAGACAGTTATATAGGGCAAAACCAAAAACATGAACAGAGCTACGTCAGGATTTGCAAGATCCTAAATATATATCTTAAAAGTTACTGATACATAGCAGGAGTTGTTTAATAAAGATAGCTATGGTGTTTAGGAATGTGCAAGTATATTTTATGATGAATTTATAAAGATTTATTTTGTCTTATCTAAGAACTTATGGCTTCTCTGGTTATGGCCTCTTACATGTGATAACAGAAGCAGAGATCATGTTATTCTACAAATCAAGGAATGCCAAAGGTTGCCAGCCACCACCAGATGCCAGGAGAGAGCCATGGTACACATTCTTCCCTACAAACTTCAGAGGGAACATGGTCTTTCTAACACCTTGATTTCAGACTTCTAGCCTCTAGAGCTCTGAGACAAAAAATTTTTTTGTCGTTTTATGCTACAGTTATGGTACTTTGTCACAACAGTCCTAGGAAACAAGGACAGGCTCAAAAGTAGATTTTAACTAACAAAAGAAAGAATTAGTGAATTTGAAGATGGACCAATAGAGATTAAACAAGCTGAAGATGTGATGACTTTGCTTAGTTTGGGTGTTAGGATAGGATGGGCCTGACAAAAATCTTTTGGGAAGGTTTGTGAAACATTGGTATTAATTCTTTAAAAATTATGAATAGAACACACCAGTGAAACCATCTGGCCCTGAGCTTTTCTTACTGGATAATTTTTTATTAGTAATTCAATCCCTCCCCTTGTTATAGGTCTATTCTGATCGTATATTTCTCTTTGAGTCATTTTTGGTAGTTTGAATTTTTCTAAGAATTAGGCCATTTAATCTAAGTTATCGGATATATTGGCATACAATTGTTCACAGTATTATGTTGTAATTCAACGTGGAGGTAGACGGTGCTGGGAACGATCCAAAGAAAGATTGGGATCAGGGGACCTCACTCCATGTGGAATGCAGGCAAATTTATTTAGGCTGAAGCTGCTTTTATACTACAAAGCTGATAACAAAAGTAGGACATCTTCTGTTAGTTCCTCTGCATGGCACGTAAGAGCACTGCCGGTTCCTGTATCTCTAGATTAGGGATTTATACAATAACTTCTTAGTGGTGGGTTCATTCCGCTCTGCTTCCTCCCTTTGACGTCTGCAGTGTGCAGAGTCCTTGGAGACATTTGCTAATGTTTCTTTTCTAGCAAGCATGCTTTTTAGATGCTTAACCCTTTATGCTCTGACTCTCAGCATCTTCTCCAACAATTCCCCCTTTTTTGTTTTTTGTTCAGGGTGACTGTGCCTGTCTTAGGTTGCCCTCCTCTGAGGGTCTTACCCGTCTCTGGATACCAGCCAAGCTCCATGAACAGGGGTCTTGAGAGTTAAGGGTTTTAAGCAGAATCAAGTTATTGGCATGGCTAGCCTTTTCAGCCCTATTGATGCGGGATAGCAGGGCTTTGCGAATGCCTCCTAATACCATTAAGAGTAGCAGAGCACCAATGATCACCATACTGAAGTTAGCAAGTACAGAGGTTGATTTCCACCAATGTAAGGGGTTTATGTTATTTAATTGATCTGTTATTGATTGCCAAAATTCACTACCTGGAAGTGTAGAGAGTTGATTCTGAGACATGCTCAAAATCCTTTTTTGCAAATCTGTAATTTCTATAGATAAATTTGTGTGATGACCTAGTAAATGATTTTTAATTTTTTCCCATTCATAATGGGAGTCATTGTATGGGAGAGGAGTGATACAAAAAGCACTTTCATTCCAGTCACACTTCAAACCTTGTTTTAAATTTAGATTATATATTTGATCTCCCATTTGTGTAACAGCCATCTCTAAATCATTAAGCCTATTATTAATTTGCTCATCTATATATGTTTGACTATGCCATAACTCACTAGCATTATGATGCCAATTTCTAACATATTGTTGTGTTTGAACATTTTCATGCAGAGCAGTTCCTGCTGTAGCGGCAGCTGTAATAATACCTATAAGCCCTAATACAGCAGCAATAATTAATCCAATCAAACGTTTGGTTCTTTTTAAATAATGATCTAGAAAGTGCCAAAAGATTTGGCTCTCAGGGGAAGACTGCCAGCAGCGATTCAGGCGAACCGGAAGCCATATTCCACGACGCCGTCGTCCTATTAGAACCACAGTAGAATTTTCCTGTAAAACAGACTTTGATATACAAGTGTAAAGGGAACAATTGTTGCAGAAAAACCATGTTTGATTAATATTCACTACTCCTACTACCAAAACAATTGGATCCCGTATACACACTTTATGATATGAGCTACCATTCCAATGTAGGGTAGTATTCACCGGTCCCTTTTTCCCAGTTAATGTATAAGTAGGGGCTAGTCCCAAAAATACTTTCCATAAATTTTTTTTGTTTTTTCTTGGAACTGTTATCCCAAGGGGAGGGAATCAATCGTCCTTGATTGATCCATCGAATTTGCCTATTGCTGGTTAAATTAGGTTCATTTCCTAGCCATGGATATGGGTGTGTTTCAGAGACAGATACAGTAGTTTTATTAATTCCAGTCCAAGTAACTCCAGTGTAATTGCCATTTTCCGGGACCGGCAACCCCACAGGGGTGCCTTCCCAAACTATTCCATAGGAATCATTAAAGACAATTAGTTCACTTTCCATTTGGCATTCATGCCAACCTTCCTCATCGGTTTGTTTGGAAAGAGAGCAAGTGGAATTTTGAGGTTTGTAACTGGAAACACTATAAGCGGGTAATAAAATAATTTTAATTGAGGATTCATTTGTTCGGCTCACAACCACAGTCCGATTTTTAATTGACATGCATGGTGATTGTGGCCCAATGCAGAGTGGCCGACCAAAGAAGGGCAGAGTTAGATTACTAATAGTTTTCCCTTCTTCATTACTTAGGAAAGGTAGTCTTTTATCAAAAGGCCCAGGAAATTCTGAACTGCCATTTAAAAAAACTGAAAATGATGGATCTCCCCATGTAAGTACTCTTATAAGTGGAGGATTAGGTATATATGCCCAGTATGTAAAATTATTAGCTCTTATCCCCAATACTTGCATAATCAATAGAACTGTCGTCCAGAAGATCTTCATTATGGCTCTCACTTGAATCTGCTTCTCTCTGTTTCAGTCTATGGTTTGGCAGCCAAACGGAGACGTTGGAATCTGTAAGCACAAGAGCATACCCTCGTCCCCAAATTTTTACCCATCCTTTCTTCCACTGACCATCATTAACATCTTTCCAATATATAGGTTGATGGAGAGTTGATGCATTCTTTTTTCTAGGTTGCCAATGCACTTCTGCAGGGGTGCAATTTTTTAACTGTTGATAAACATTTAGAAAATTCAAAGTATATAAGGCTTTATTTAATTGATCACAAGGGTTTATCATACCATCACCATTTCCCCTTTTTTGTTTTTGAAGCATGTATTTTAAAGTTTGATTAGCACGTTCTACAATAGCTTGCCCAGTAGGGTTATATGGGATACCGGTGACATGAGTAATATGCCAAGTAGCACAAAAACGTGAGAATGAATGACATATATAGGAGGGACCATTGTCTGTTTTAATTTGTAAAGGAATACCCATTATAGCAAAACATTGCCAAAGATGAGATTGTACAGCGGCAAACTTTTCACTAGTATGAGCTGATGCCCAGAGAAAATGAGAATAAGTATCAATAGTAACATGCACATATTTAAAACGGCCAAAAGAGGGAACATGGGTAACATCCATTTGCCAAAGTGCATTAGGACGTTCACCTCGTGGATTTACACCAAAGGATAATGAAGAATTATGAATTGGGCCACATGTGGGACAAGAACGAATAATATGTTTAGCTTGTTCTATAGTAAGATCAGGAAATTTGTGTTTCAAACCTTTGGCATTCACATGAGTGTTGTTATGAAAATCAACAGCAGTTTGTATTGGAGCAACTAATTTATCTACTATATCATTAGCAGTTGCCAAAGGACCAGGCAAATGAGAATGGGATCGAATATGAGTAATATACAGAGGAGAAACACGACTTTGGACAAGTTGCTGTAAATTAAAAAACATTAGTGAAAGTTCATCATGAGGTACAATATGTGCAGTTTCTATGTGAGATAAAACCTGGCAAACATAAGCAGAATCAGAGACAATATTGAGAGGATCTGAGACTGTTTGTAACAATTTTATTACAGCATCAAGTTCTGTTCTTTGGGCTGATGTGTAAGGTGTTTGCCAGACCTGTTGATGATTTGGTCCAGTAAAACCGGCCCGTCCATTACTGCTTCCGTCAGTAAAATATGTGGCAGCATGTGGAAGAGGGTTGGTTTTAGTAATGGAAGGCAAGACCCATGAAGTACGTTTCAAAAACTGTAACAATTTAGAAGAAGGAAAATGGTTATCAATAATACCGATGAAGTCACTTAAAGCAATTTGCCAAGAAGAGCTCACTGTAAATAAATGAGTAATTTCTTCTTTAGACATAGAACAGAGAATACAGTCCGGATCTCTGCCTATAAGATGACACAAACGAGCTCTGCCTTTTCTGATCAAATGGGAAATCTTATCAACATAGGAATTTAAAGTTTTTAGGGATTTGTTAGGCAAAAAAAGCCATTCTAATATCCCATCTTGCCAAAAAAGTCCTGTAGGAGAATGTAAGGTAGGAAAAATAATTAATTGAATAGGTTTGGTAAGATTCACCCGTGTTAATTGGCCTTCTTGTATTCTTTGTTCTACCAATTGTAACTCAGCTTCGGCTTCAGGAGTAAGAGTTCTAGGACTCGAAAGGTTTGAATCTCCATTTAAAGTGTTAAAAAGATGTGAAAGGGCATAAGTAGGAATTCCTAATACGGGACGAATCCAATTAATATCCCCCAATAATTTTTGGAAGTCATTAAGAGTTAGCAGCTTATCTCGACGAATTTGTACTTTTTGAGGAGCCACTGTATTAGAAGTCACTCGGAAACCCAAATAAGTAAAAGGCGTTTCTCTTTGAATTTTTTCTTCAGCTACTTGTAACCCATAATGTGAAAAAATTTGTAAGCTAGACTGAAACAGGTCTTGTAATACATCTATATTGGGGTGAGCAAATAAAATATCATCCATATAGTGGATTATTAAGGCAGTTGGATATTGTTCACGAATTTTTTGCAAAGGTTGATTTACAAATAATTGACATAAAGTTGGGCTATTCAACATACCTTGTGGCAACACACACCATTGAAATCTTTGTCTAGGACTTTGATTATTAAGAGCAGGGATTGAAAAAGCAAATTTTTCTCTATCTTTAGGATGTAAAGGAATAGTAAAGAAACAATCTTTTAAATCGATAATAATCAAAAACCAATCCTGAGGTATCATAGAAGGTTGTGGCAGGCCAGGTTGAAGGGCTCCCATAGGTTGAATTACTTTATTTATTTCCCTAAGATCTGTTATCATTCGCCATTTCCCTGATTTCTTTTTTATAACGAATACCGGTGAATTCCAGGGGCTAGTGGAGGGCTCTATATGACCAGCTTTTAATTGTTCTTGAACCAAAGATTGAAGGGCTTCGAGTTTTTCTTGAGAAAGGGGCCATTGATCTACCCATATGGGTGTTTGAGTTAGCCAATTAAGAGGCAAAGTGAAGCCCTTTTTATCAATGGCCCCTATTATAAATTTGATTGATCTGGGTCAGTATAACCCAGGCCCCGCCGATCACCAGGTTTACGAGTTTGTCCAAATTGCATTTGATTCATCATATTTTTAACAGGCTCAGAAAGAGTAGGGATATGTATATATGCTCCCCATTGATTTAAAAGATCTCTGCCCCATAAATTCAATCCCACATCAGCAACAAAAGGTTGTAGGGTGGCCTTTTGCCCTTCTGGACCTATTATATCAAAAATTTTTGTACTTTGATAAACATCAGTCATAGTTCCAATACCTGTAAAAACTGTAGGAACCTTTTGTAAGGTCCAAGCTTGAGGCCAATAGCGTTTAGCTATAATAGTGACATCAGCTCCAGTATCTACTAATCCTAAGAAAACTTTCCCATTAATAGTAATAGTTATTTCAGGTCTTTCATCTCCCACAAACGTTTGCCAAAAGACCCTATGGCCTGTTGACCCAAAGCCACCAGTTCTTTTGAAAGGAAGTGCAGAAGGCTTATTATAAGGAAGAAAAAGCAATTGAGCAATACGGTCACCATTAACTATTTGTACTTGTCCCAGAGACTGTACCATAACTTTAATTTCTCCCTGATAATCTTCATCAATAAGTCCCATTTGAACCAAGAGTCCTCTTTGAATTAAACTACTTCTCCCAACTATTATCCCTACTGAATTTTTTGGAATTGGGCCTTTAACTCCTGTAGATATCGTTTGGATGCCCATTGATTGTGTTATTAATTTTGTTTCTGCACTTGGCAGATCTACAGCAGCACTTCCCTTCGTTGCTGCTTTTAATTTGGTAACAGGAGTGAGTGATTTCTCCCATTGCTGACAGGATATTTCAATGGGAGGCTCATATTGTTTGTCTGTGGGCCCTGAGCTAGGCCCGCATAAATGTTTCCCGAACGGGTGATCAACTTTCCGTCCCCATAAGATCGGGATTTACATTCCCTAGCCCAATGGAACCCTTTCTGACATTTTGGGCATTTTGTTGATGGACGCGGACATGACTCATTTCTCTTTAGTGGTCCTGAAACAGAGAGCATTTTGCACTGTTTCTGAAAATGTCCTGTCTTTCCACATCTATAACACACTCCCTTGTTTCCTCGACCCTTGCTCAGGTATGCTTGAGCCATAGCAGTAGCCATAGCGGCCATCTGATGAGTAGAAGATCCAATATCCTGACAAGCTTTAACATAATCAGGTATTGATCCACCAGCTGCTTTTATAGGTCTTATAGCTTTTTTGCATTCACTATTGGCATTATCAAAAGCAAGAGTCAAAAGAATAAAATCTCGAGCTTCAGGAATTTGCACAGTTTTCAAAACAACATCAGAGAGTCTAGCAATAAATTCTACATACGGCTCATTAACCCCTTGAACTATCTTTGAAAATGACTGTGCAGCTTGGCCAGGAGGCGCAATTTTCATCCATGCAGCTAAACAAGCCATCCTAACCTGAACAATAGCTACATCATTATATTGCAACTGCCGAGGAATACCCATCCAATCACCAGTACCCAAAAGCTGATCAAGAGTTATTGGAACAGGAGGGTTTTGAGTTGCATTACGCCTGGCCGTTTGAGTAGCTTCATCCGTCCACCATGTTTTAAATTGTAAAAATTCAGCAGAATTTAAAACTGTACGAGCTAGCATTTCCCAGTCCCATGGGATTAATCTATCTGTTTGAGCCAGCCCTTTGAGAAGACCAAGAGTATAAGGGGAGTTAACCCCATATTGAGCACAGGCTTGTTTTAATTCCTTCAGTAGTTTAAAAGGAAGCGGTTCATGATGGAATTCCAAAACTCCCTGAGGATTAGCTTGATCAGGGGGTAATTGAGTTATAGTTACAGGAAATTGTGCCACCATCTGAAGGGCTTCGGGATCACCAATACTTCTGCCCTGTGCAATACATCTCATGAGAGGCGATGAAGCCTGGGTGTTAGGAACCTTTACACGATTGGTACACGGATTATCATCAAAACCATCAGGAAATATAGTAAAAGGGTTAGTAGGTGGAGGAGCAGGGTTCCAGGAATCTTTAGTAGAAGTTTTCTTAAATACACCTAGGTCTCCGGGATTAGTTCCCTGTTCCTTTTGCTCCTTAGGTAAGGTAGGATACAAAGGCTGAGCAGAAAAAGCAGCTGGCTGATTCAACAAACTAGTGCTAGTTCCCTTAGTATGGCAGAAAACAGTATCCTCCTGATCAGAAGTGCAACCCTCAGGAACTTCAAAACTTCCCTCCTTTAAAACAGGCTGTTGAGTACTATCATCAACACCTTTTGCATAAACAGCATTTTCATCATCCTCTTCTTCAGATTGAAGAGGATCTAAGGCAGTGGCTATTTGATGACAGAGAGTCCACACTTGAAGAGGAACTGTTTCCCCTTTTTGATAAGCTCTTCGCAATGATTTCATTACTAACCTCCATTGCTTAAAATTTAACACATGCCGTCCTTGCGGCTGAAACCAGTTACAATGTTTCTGTACAAGAGAAAAGAGTTCTAGTAACTCCTGGGTCGTCACAGATACCCCTGTATTCTTTAACAGGGTCTTCAAAACTTGGGAATATTCCTCTAACCGAGTCGACTGATTACCCATTACCCTGATGATCAAGATTATTTGACTCACCTTATAAGATTCAAGGACCGTCCGACCCAGCAACAACAGCCCTTAGTTCCACGGCACTGATCCAGAGAAGAAGACGATGAGAGAAGACTAGTCTAGCCCCACGTTGGGCGCCATCTGTTGTAATTCAACGTGGAGGTAGACGGTGCTGGGAACGATCCAAAGAAAGATTGGGATCAGGGGACCTCACTCCATGTGGAATGCAGGCAAATTTATTTAGGCTGAAGCTGCTTTTATACTACAAAGCTGATAACAAAAGTAGGACATCTTCTGTTAGTTCCTCTGCATGGCACGTAAGAGCACTGCTGGTTCCTGTATCTCTAGATTAGGGATTTATACAATAACTTCTTAGTGGTGGGTTCATTCCGCTCTGCTTCCTCCCTTTGACGTCTGCAGTGTGCAGAGTCCTTGGAGACATTTGCTAATGTTTCTTTTCTAGCAAGCATGCTTTTTAAATGCTTAACCCTTTATACTCTGACTCTCAGCATCTTCTCCAACAGTATTACTTTATAATCCTTTTATTTCTGTGAGATTCATAGTAATGTCTTCTCTATTGCTTCTGATCTTGTAACATGAGTCTTCTTTCTTTTATTCTTGGCTAATCTAGGTGAAGTTTTGCCAATTTTCTTTTAAGTCTACTTATCCCCATAGGCAAAGTTTCTGAGCTCTGGCTCTGGAGTTAGGGGTGGGGACAATTGTGTACTCCATTCTGAGTGACAGTTGTACCTTAGTAGCTGAGTCTCAGTGGTGGGGAGGTCAGTAGCCTGAGGTCGTCTTATCTTACTTCTCCTGTTGTGGAACAACTGCCTTAGGAGCTGGGGCAAAGATATCAGGACTCTTGCATTTTAAGTTGTGCTTCACTCAAAGTAGAGCCTCCATTCCATGAATGGGGGTTGGAAAGAAGAAGAAAGCACCCACCTTACAACTGCACTCACCCAGAACTTAGTTTCAGCAGCAGGTAACTGGGGTCATAACAAGAAATGCTGATTTCCTGCTCTTCCTAGGGAAGAAGCTCTCCAACGGGAAAGTAAGGGAAGAGTGGGCTCTTGCTCTTGGTGCAACACTCTAGAGTGACATTTTGGCCCTGCTGAGCTTGAAGCAGAAGAAAGGGAGCAGTCTTGTTACAAAAACCATAGACTCCTGCTTTTCTTTCCAATGTTTTGTAGATTTTCTTGCATAGATTTTTCTTCATTTGCTGTGTGTACTTAGGCTCATTTTTAGAGGATTTAAATCGTTGGTTTTTAAAATAATTTTCACCAGTTTGACTGCAGAGCAGGTACTTATGTTCCACATACTGTCATGCTGAAAGCCAGTGCAATTGCTTTGGAAAACAGTCTGTTGGCTGCTCAAAAGGTTAAGCCTGGTGTTACCATATGGCCCAACAATTCTACTCTAGATATAGAACCAAGAGAAATGAAAACATATGTCCACACAGAACGTGCACATGAATGTTCACAGCAGTACTATTCATTATAGTATATGGTATATTAATAAAATGGAATATTTTGACCATAAAAATAAATTAAGTACTGTTACAGCTTACAACAAGGCTGAACTTTGAAAACATTAATTTAAAGAAGTCAGTCATAAAAGACCACATAATGTATGATTCTAAAAATGCACAGGTCATTTTTAGGGTCATGAAACTATTTTATATGATACCATTTTGTATGATACATGACATTATATATTTGTCAAAACCCATAGAACTACAAACACAAAGAGTGAACCCTAATGTAAACTATGGAGTTTATTTAATAAAAATGCATTGATATTGGTTCATCAATTTTAATAAATGTATCACACTAATGCAAGATGTTAATAATAGTGGAAATTATGTGAGGTAGTCTAAAGAACTCTGTGCTTTTTTTTTGCAATTTTCCCATAAACTTAAATCTTCTATAAAAATAAAATTTATTATTGCATTCATATTAAATTTTCTGGATAGACACATTTAGAGAGACAAAGTAGATTAGTGGTTGCTTAGGACTGAAAGATTAGGGGATGCAGTGTGATAGTTAAAGAGTATAGAGTTTCTTTTAGATCTGATGAAAATATTCTCAAGTTGACTGTGGTGATGGTTGTATATGTCTGTGAATATACGAAAAAACATTGAATTGGCACTTTAAAAGGGTAAATTATATGGTATGTGAATTATGTCACAATAAAGCTGCTAAAAACAAAAAACACCTATGCCTCACCTCTAAAATTTTTATTTAATGAATTTGGAGTGGATCAACAGCACTGGCATTTGTTTTAAATTCATGGGTTGATTTTAGGATAAAAAAATATTACTCTACCTTCTCACTTTGTTGAGTAATTTAACTTACAGGCTATGCTGCCACACACTCCATATAGCTTTAAAGACAATTATCAGATGGCAGAAATGTGTAGAAAAGTAGAAGGCTAGCAAACAGTTATGCTTTCAGGAGTGCTTCATGTACCCTTAAAGTTTAATCTGCAGCCTTTTACTCAGAATGTGGTCCTAAGATATCATCAGCGTCATCTGGGAGCTTGTGAGAAATGCAGGTTGTAAGGCCCTCCTCCAGCTCTCCTGCATCAGAATCTGCATTTTGACAACAGCCCAGGTGGTCTGTAAGCACTTAAATTTTGAGAAGCTCTGAGAATACTCCAGCAGACAGGGCAACCATTTCTTCCCAAACTAGTCTGTGCATCAGGGCACAAGGATTGCCTCTAAGAGTCTACCACTTCCATTGAGAGGGCTGAGTTCTCTGTATTTGCTACTGTTTCCATCCAAGAAATAAAGGGAATGTTTGCTGTTTTTCATTTCATCTTTGGGACTGTTTTCTACATCTCTCTTAAAGCAACATGCCTATCATTGAGAGAACAGTGTCAAGATGGCCACAGTAAGAGATTATAGTGAGGAAAATTCTAGGTTTATAAGGCATCTATGCAATTTCTGTTAATTTAACATATGCATCACCTTTATTTTGAACTCTGTCTGGCTTCACCCCTAGATTGGGTGGGTCTCTTATTCTTAAGGAAATTAAGGCCTGTTCTGAATGAAGTACAAGGGCAATTACAGAATACAAAGGTAACTAACTGCTTGTACTGGGTTAAATAGTGTCCATAAAAAAAAATCCATGTCCACCTGGAACCAGAATGTGACCTTATTTAGAAATGGTGTCTTTCCAGATGTAATTAGTTAAGACAAAGTCATATTTAGTGCGGGCACTAAACCAGTGACTGGTGTCCTCATAAGAAAGGGAAATTTGGACACAGAGGCAAAAACGCAGAGGGAAGATGCTCATGTGAAGATGAAGCAGAGATTGGAGCTATGCTGTCACAAACCAAGGAACTCCTGGGGCTACCATAGGCTGGAAGAGGCAAGGAAGCCTCTACCTCTAAAGGCGTCAGGAAGCATGGCCATGCTGGCACCATTTCAGACTTCTAGCTCCAGAACTGTGAGATAATAAATTCGTTGTTTGAAGTGGCCCAGTTTGTGGTAATTTGGGATAGCAACCTGAGGAAATTAACACATTGTGTTTCTTTAATTCACTTAATATTTTGGCCAAGAGTTCTCTCTGTCCAGCTCAATTCTTCATCAGGGATTCCTAACCATTTTTCTGTCACAGACACCTCTAGAATATTGTAAAAATGCACCTATATGCATAACTGAAGGGCATACATGGACTTCCTGAAGACTATCCAAGTCGAGATGTAATATCAGATTAAACAAGGTGGTGGTTGTTTTTTTTTTGGGGGGGTGGCATCATTAGGAAGAAAGCCCAATTATCAACATCAGGTTTATTGATACCCATATTGAAGTTTAGATTTTGGAATTGACAAATTACCTCATAGCTTCTTCCTAGCTGTGAGTAACATCACCCATGGATAACCATATTACAAAGAATGTATTATGGAAAAAGGACTTAATATAAAAATTATACTAAAATATTTTGATACTTCAAGAAAAAACACTAGGATATAATAGCTTCTGGAGTTACCATGAATTACAACTTTCATTGTTTGTGGATATATATTTTATTGTTTAACTGAGTCTATACAGATGCCACCACTCTTTTCTTATAAACTAGGATCATTTGTTTTCTGTCCTTAGCTTCTTTTCAGAATTGCACCTTCTGGAAAGTACAGTATGACTCCTCTTTATTAAAAGATGAAGAAGCTTTCTTCTTCTACTTCCCATTCTAGAGAACATTATTTTGTTTCCTACTTTCATTTCTTTGCCACTGTCTTTATCAGGATTTTATCTTTACAATGAAAATGTATTCCTATGATTTTAGTCAATAACTATGAATGTCTCTTTTTATATGAAACAAGGATGTGTCCTACTGAAGTATCTGAAGCTCTCGTTTATTCATACTGCCACTTCACTTGCCCACAAAACCTCATTGAAGCGTCTACTACTGGGGAACCCGGTCCAAGCCTCATTTACTCTCCAAATATTAAGAAATAAACCATAAAAAAGGAGCTGGTCTTTTTCATGGAAACACTATCATGGGCAAATCCAAAAGACAAACTGAAAAAACATTTGGAACACACAGCAAAGTGTGAATTCCCTAATATGTAAAGATCTCATATTAATTCATAAAGATCCAAACCTAACATGAGAAAAAGACATAAGAAGAGAAATCATAGCAAAGAAAATATGAATGCTCAATTCAAAATAAAAGAAGTTATGATTAAAATGATAATGAGATATTATATTTATAATACTCAGATTGGCAAAGACTTTACAAAGATAATAAAATGTTAGTTTGGGTATGGGGAAAAGAGCACTCAATTGTTGGAGGAATTACCTGCTATAACCTAATTGAAGAGCCAGAATTTTCTATTACAAATTAAAATTGATATGCTTTTGGCAGAGTAATTATAATTCAAAAAATATTATACATAATGCCCACACATAAATATAGAAACACCCACACATGTATGCTAATATACATGTACAAGAAAATTCAAGGCAAAATTGTTTTTAATCATAAATATGGAAACAACCTAAAGGTCAATTAATAAAAGACAATTAAATACATGATGACACATTTGTAAAATGGAATATTGTGCAGTTATTAAAAAGAATGATTTAACTTACTAATACCGAACAATTTCTGATGTATAGTTATAATAAGTAAATTATGAAACAGTTTAAGTAGTAGAATATCATTTATTTTAAAAAGAAACTAAAATGATAAGTACATGCATAGTATTTGCATTGACTACCTGGAAGAATATTATAAGAAATTCACTTCAGTGGTTGCTTCTAGAAGGAAGCTAAGGCAACAAAGGCCATTTATGGAAGGAACATTTACACTTTACTTTAGACCTTGTTATGCTGTTTGATTTTTAATCTATGTGTTTATTATTACTATACTACAGTGACTGGAATCCAGATGTGAACTGAGAGCCCTGGAATCATTTGTGAACCCTCCCTCTTCTTTTCTATCCATTTTCAATCCATCACTTAATCCTGTCTTATTTACTGCCAAATATCTCTGGCATCTGTCCAGTTCTCTGCAAACCCACAGCATCACCCCATTCCAAACTAAGCAACTTGGGATCCTGGAACAACATTTTTTTTTTGTTTTAAGATAGAAGTTTATTTTATTTTTTTATTTTTTAAAGGAAATCCTGGGGATTGAACCCAGGACCTTGTAATGAGAAGGCGGCACTCAACCACTGAGCTACACCTGCTTTCCTGCAACAGTATTTTAACTCACCTCAGGGCACTCAATCTTGCCCTCTCCAACCCCGAATCCTTTCCCTTCTCAGCAGCCAGAGCCATCTCAAATCCAATCAAGTCATTTCTCTGCTTTAAAACTCTGAGAGGTAAACTTGTGGTTTTCAGAACTTATTCACAAATCCAATTGACAAGGATTGGATCACAGGAACATGTGCTACTTTCAAGAGAAAATAGGAAACCAAGCACCTAGCAAGTCCAGTATGTGGTAGGTTAGCTTCTGCCAACAAGAAAGGAGAGTGATGGAGAGTGATTTGTGTCCTTACAGAGTGGGGTCTGCCCCTCCAGCCTTGCTGAAGTACTTACCTTCCCTTTTCAAACCAGGCTACTCCTTTTCCCACTATTTTTTTGGTAGTTTTATAATATTACAAAGTTATTTACTTGCTAATTGCCTGTATACTGTCTCTGGAATATAAGCTCCATGAGAGCAGAACCTGGTATGTGTTGTTTACTCCTGTATCCTCCACACCTACTGCAGTGCTTGGCATGTGATACGTGCTCCATTAACTTTGTTAAATAGTTAAATCAATAAATTAACTAGTCAGCACCTATGGTAGGATTTGGGGTGTCCCAGTGATCCTAGCGTATCTCCTCAATATCCTTCTGCAATGCCTGAAATTCTTAAGCACTCAGTGAAGACACTGAAGGACCCTCTGAAAATTCAGTGAAATTATTTAAGTAGCTCCATAAACTATATATCAAGAATACTTAAGTAGAAATAAATTAGCTTAGTTAATCAGACACTTAAGAGATCTCTAAGTAATTGGAGCAAGAGGATCATAAATTTTAACTGGGGTTATGGGTCAGAAAATATCAGAATCCAAAAGTAGATTTTAATTATTTGTAAATAATTAGATGCCAGAATTTGGCTGTAGTTTGGGGAGCCTGAACTGGTTTATTAGTTTCCTAGGGTTTCCATAACAAAGTACCAGAAGCTGGATAGCTTAAAACAACAAATATTTATTTCTGGAATTAAGAATTTGAAATCAAGGAGTTACCAGGGCGATATTCTCTCTGAATACTAAGGACCTTTCTTCTCCTCTTCCTAGTTTCTGGTGGTTGCAGACAATCCTTGATTTTTCTAGACTTGTAGTTGCATCACTCTAATCTCTGCTTCCATCATCACATGGGCATCTTCCCTGGGTGACTCCCTATTGTCTTTGTGTCCAAATCCCCCTTTACTTTCTCTTACAAAGCCACCAGTCATTGGATTAGGGGTCACCCTAATCCATTGTGACCTCATATTCACTTCATTACATCTGTAGTGACCCCTTTTCCAAATAAGGCAACATCATAGGCACCAGGACTATCTCTGGGGAGGATGTATTTCAACCCACAACACCTGGGTTGTAAAGACTATTACCCAGGAGATTCCCAGAGACTGGGTACAGTGGAAAAACTGCACTGTGTGCAGGCAGAGCACACACAGTGTCTATCAGAAGGCTCTAAAAAGAGAAGCAAAAACCAGGCCGTGGAGGAAAACTGAGGCCAACAGACTAGATCAAGCAACAAGAGGCAGTAGATTATCCAAGTGCGTGGAGAGTCTACGAAGCCCTAGAGTACAGGTACAAAAGAAATCATGGGGAATCCAGGGAATTATTTCTGGGTGAGGAGGGAGACATTCAAAGTGCCCACCAATTAAGACAGAAATATGGCAAAGGGAGACCCCTAATTTTGCCACTGTTAAGAAGATGGAAGGGGACAGATTTGATGTGTGGACTAATCTCTGTCCTTTCTGGTACTACCCCATGTTGTGGCCTGAGCCAAAAAAAAAAAAAGAAAGAAATTTCATTGTGTTTCCTTACCTGTGGACACCAATGTTATGAGAAACAGGGTTCTTGGGTGTATTCTGGTTCCAGCCAAACCTCTGACTTGGGACCTGGTTTTTCAGTGATACCCCTTTTGCCATTTTCTAGAAATTTCTCTCCCTCAGATTTTGAAACTTTTTACTCAATCCCTGAAGAGAGCAAGAAATATCTCACACCACATTCAAGGCAGCCCTTTGAGAGAACAGATCTCTTGATCTGAAAATCTCACCTGTCCTTATCCAAACTGTTGTTTTTCCCCCTCACCTGAACTGTGGGACTAAGTCCCTCCAAGCCTTCCCAATGGAATAGATCTGGTTCTGAAATTTGAATCCAAGACAGTAAACTGAAATTTGTTTTGTCTGAGGTTGAGGGTCATCTGTTAAATGGGGACAATATTTGTACCTAACTCATAAGGTTGTTATTAGGATTAAATGTGTTAATACATATAGAGTGCCTGGCACATAGTAAGTGATTTGTTGGCAGAGAGTGAGAGAGAGGTAGAAAGATAAAGATAGATGAGATAGAGATAGGGGTGCAGAAAAGGGAAGGAAAAGAATAGATAAAACCAAAGAAAAAATTCAGTGACTATACAACAAACTTAGATTTAGGGCAAACATTAGACTCAAGCTAGTAGTGCCCTTTGTCCTCTAATTCCTCCTTGTGCTTTATATCACAAAAATTTGTAGGCTTAGTACTCGTGGGCACATATATTCACCCATTGCTCATTGTACTTTTCTGAGAATGTTATATAATGACTGTACTTAAATGTATCACTCTTGGCAAAGTTAGAAGGTAACATACATTAACAAGGACATAAACGGACCCTGAAATAATTCAAATTTACCTCTAATTTAGGTTAAATGTTAACTCATAATTTATTTTCTCTAAGTTCCTAGTTCCCCTGATTTGAAATTTAGCAGCCATAAATACAGCATTTCCATTTTCCATATCAAAACTGAGTAAACTAAGTCAGAACATAAAACATTGCCTAATTGCCATGCTAGCACCTCTCATTGTTCACAACAAATGCATAAAAAACAATTGTTGAGTGAAAAAATTCAATTAATGAAGCAAGCATTTTGTTGAAGTTATCTAAACAAAAAGCAGGTGGATGGTTTAAGAGAAGATATTTAGACTTTGAGATTTAAATCCGCTTTTTCCCTCTGTCTTCTGCATGCTATACTAGATAGTTAAATTAGTCAAGCTAAATTCTCAGAAAAATGTCTTCTTTCTTTTCATCTCATAATGATCCTAACTCACCCAGTAAAGGGCAGTGTAAAGAGCAAGGTCTTTAGCATTAGCTAGAACAGGTTTTGCTGACTTTGAGATGGTGGACAAGTTAATTTTTTTTCTAATACTTATTTCCTCATTTAGAAAAGGAGGATGATAATTCTTATCCCAGAGTGTTGCTGAGATGTATATATGCCATAATTAATTGTTTAATGAAAATCCTTAGATGACTTCATAATCAGTTGTTGATTGACTGATTTAGAGATTTGATTGACATTCCTTTCCTGTAAATAATTTAGTTTACATTTCTTAATAAAATTTTAATTACAGGCTTCCTATGTTCATTTTAACATTTATAATTATAAAAAATATTGCACATTTGGTTAAAGCAGTGTGGGCCATCAACAAATATTACTTATAGCTTGAATTTTTTGAAACTGCAGCTATTATATGTTAAGAATTAAAAGCAAATAACAGGTGATTTGAAATTGAGCAAAAACAATATTTTTTGTCAGTCATAAACATTGATTAAGTAAGGTAAGGTATTAATTAGATCCAACCTCTGGAGATTCACTGTCCTGTAATTATATTGACAATTGAGCAAATGCCTTTCGAAGTCTCTTTTTAACTCTTGGAAGTTACCCTGCTAGCTGTTCTGGTAGTTTTCTTGGCAAAGGAAAACTTTTGTAAAGATCTTGCCCTCAACCTCCTTCTTGGCCCAAACTCTTCAAAAATTCTGAAGCTGAACTCCCTTCCTAGTGAATATTCCTAAAGGACATTTTCACAGTAGATTTCCCAGATCCTCGTAGAGTTCCTTCCCCTCCTGTGCCTTCTCTCAGTTAATGAGTCTCAGGGATACTCCCGTCCTCTTATCAACCAACCCAATTACTAGTCACCACAGACTCTAGCTCTGAGTTCCTCTTCCTCTTGTCTTAGATGAGAATCAAAAGACTTACTTTCCTGTTCTCCTCTGCTCTTGGTGAGGAGACAAACTCACTTGCCTCATCTTCTCAACCACAAGGGCAAATGTGTTCAGGTTTTCATGGAGTAGTGCAAAGGGGCTGAGATAACTATGAATATTAATACATCTTTTCTAACTTTTTTTAAAAAACAAATAAATTTTATTGATACATTTTAATAAAAACATATAATCTATCCAAAGTGTGCAATCAATAGTATTTGGTACAATCATATAGTTGTGCATTCATCAATTCAATCATTATTACAGTGTTTTACTATTCCAATAATAATAATAATAAAATGCAAAAAAAACAGACAAACAAAAACTCATCACCTCAAAGCACATCATGGTGTTTGTAACTAGCAGAACTATTATATGGGTATGACAGGGAAAGTCTAATGTCATTTATATTACTAAAAGGAAAGCTAAATCTGTAACATGGGACTCTATAAGATAGTAAAATGTCGTGTAAAAAATGAATATGAGTGATATCGCATATACAAGATTGTTTTTACAAAATATAAATACAAATATACCAGAGAGAAAGAAAAAGAATAGCAGTTATGTATAGCAGGGGAAACAGAGATTGAGAGGTGATGAGTTTTGTTTTTGTTTATTATTATTATTACTGGAATAATGAAAGTACTCTAAGAATGACTGAAGTGATAACTGCACAATTATGTGATTATACCAAATATTATTGATTGTACACTTTGGATGAATTTATGCTTTATTAATTTATATCAATAAATTGATTTATTTTTTAAAAATTTATCACCTCTCAATCTTTCTATGCTTCCCCTGCTGTACATAGCTGCTATAATACATCTTTATGTATATATATATCCTTGAATAATCAAAGTTGTAGTTAATTTTTTTTTGTATTGTATCTGTCATATGTTGATATATGCTATGTGCTAGGTGTCTTGTTTTTATAACAACAACAATGGTAATGGTTATTATTGACTGCTCATATCTTGAAAGCTTAGCAGATATGCTAATAGCCAAAGTATAGTGGTTTGAGTTTGATATTGAGAACCAATCTTGTTAACCACTGCTTCTTTGATTTTTGGTAACGGCTGTACTTCTTTCTTTTACTAAATAGAAGCAGAATCATTGTGTTTGGCCAGACTAATATATCACCAAGCATTCTGAAAATATTTGGATTCTATATTAGTGATTTGTTTTGTCACTATTTTGTTTTAAATGTCACTTTCTTATTTCACTAAACCTATTTAAAAGACTGAAAAATCTCCAGACAAGTCACTTTTTTTTTTTTACAAAGCAGAAAAATATTTCAACATGGCTGAGGAAAGGCAGCTTAAAATCAGTTTGAATAGGTTGTTTCCGTGGTGGACTCCCCTGCAAAGATGCAAAGAGGCAGTGAAATTAATGAAACTCACGCAAAGGCTTGAGGCAGTCTGATCTGCAGATAGAGTCACTTCCATGAAAAGCCTCATGTAGGTTATCTACTTCTCAGAACTGTCTCCTGGTGAATGCCAATACTAAGGCACAGCACAGTCATCACATCTGGCTCCACTGCTGTGAATTGCTGAGCATTTTGTTTTTACCACAGCAATTCTTTAATGGCTTTCATATTTAGATTTAAAAAGTAGTTTTTGGATTTCTTAGGGTGGCTTTAATACTCACAGACTCATGAATCATTAACTGTTATAGGCCTTTGACTCCCTTTTTCATGCTTTTCACTACCTTTCATAAAAAGAGGATGGGGACAAGGGATAGAATCAATTAATGATAATAACAGGAAGAGTTTGTTTTTTGAGTACTTACTGTGGCCCTCTGCTAAGTGCTTTATTCATACTTCATTACATTTTCATGCCATATTATGAGATAAATACTATTATCTTCATTTTATAGATTTTTAAAAACCCTGAAATACAGAGAAGTTTAGTTTCAGCCAGGATACCTTGTTACCAAGTTTAGAAGCCAGATTCCAGACTTGTTGAACCTAATCTAGTTTGTGTCCTGGTAGCTTAGACATTATATATATATATATATTACTTTTTAAAATCCTCAAGGAGATATGATTCTCTTCTGGTTACTGACAAAATTAAAGTGAAGAGATTAAATAACTTGTCCAAGACCACTTAATTAGAAAGCCACTGCTCTGGGATTCAAAACTTAGGTACTATGTCCAACTTCAAAGTTTTTGTCTTATCGAAGTTGTTTGACCCATCCCATGGTAAAAAAAATACATTTTACATTGTGACTCTGTATACAAATATATAAACATGGATCCTATAGGAGTTCATAAAATAATACCTTTACTGCCTATCATGGCACTCTGATGCTCTTTTTTCTCTTCTTTCTTTCTATGCTAGGCTATGCTATGCTATGCTATGCTATGCTATGCTATGCTATGCTATGC
>JAKSZT010053770.1:4506902-4536189 GCA_026826555.1 Tolypeutes matacus | reverse complement strand
GCTATGCTATGCTATGCTATGCTATGCTATGCTATGCTATGCTATGCTATGCTATGCTATGCTATGCTATGCTATGCTATTCTACTCTATTCTATCTTTTCATTCAATTCCATTCCTTTTTTAAAATGCTCATTATAACCCACTAAATCACTTCTATTACCCACTAATAGGCTGTGACCTGTAATTAGGGGAAAAAATGTTCAATAGAGGCCTACCCTACATGATTTCTTGGATAATCATGTTCACAGTTCCTCACATTTGTTCCTAAAGAGCATAGGACTGCCAGGGTGATAGGATCCATTTATTTGATATTTTGAATTGCTCTTTCCAGCTAGGTTTTGGCCAGAGAGAGACTCAGAATGGAGGGTTTGACTTAGCTCTCCTATGACTTAGTTCTCCTATGACTTAGTTCTCCTATGACTTAGCTCTCTTATTTCTTCTTTAAAATAGAAGCACATGATCTCTGCTGAGGCAGAACACCAGCAACATCTGAATTTATTAATAGAGATAAAGGGACAATTTACTGACTTTCTACAATATGAGATGAATTTTGGTAGGCACAACTCTTCCTTTCCCATCTTCCTTTTACATTGATAATGTTCTTGAAAGAAAGCTTAGATTACAGCTAGTAACCTCAAATACTCTATATTGTGTAAACATCTGTATCTATGTTGGAATGAATCATGTCTCCCACAAAGGCATGTTCAGGTCCAACCCTTGGTCCTGTGGGTGTGAACCAATTTGTAAATAGGACTTTTGAAATTGTTATTTGTCAAGATGTGCCTGAACTGAGTGAGGATGTGCCCCAATCTAACATGGCTGAAGTTCTTTTAATCAAAGGAAATTGAACATAGAAAGAGGCAGACATGGGAAGCAGCCAGAAGCTGGAAGACAACAATACCCAGGAGAGAAGGCATCATGCACATTGCCACGTGACAGAAAACCCAAGGACCAAAGTTTGCCTGTAGCCAGCCCCAGAACACTACAGTTTTTAGAGAAAGCATAGCCTTGCTAATGCTTTCATTTCAGACTTCTCCTAGCCTCAAAGCTGTGAGCCAATAAATTCCCATTGTTTAAGCCAAACCATTATGATACTTGTTTTAGCAGGCAGGAAACTAAAACACAAGTTGGGAATTGAAACCTGTTCCCCACAAAATACATATTCAAATCTTATTCTGTGTTCTTGTGGATATGAGCTCATTTGTAAAAAGAACATTTGAAGATGTTATTAGTTAAGGTGTTGACTCATTTGACAATAAGATCTTCGAAGATCTTTTTCAGTCGAGACCAAATTGAATCAAGGTGGCCTTTAATATATATGAATGAAGGACTTATAGAGTAAATTCAGATATAGAAGAAGCCAGATTAGAAGAAGGTTAGAGAGATGTGATGGAGAGCTATCATAATAGTTATGCAATAATAAGGAAGATTTAATAATATAATCCAGAGGATATAATACTGCACTAGACTTGCATAGCTTCTTATAAAAATACCCATACATATCATTTCACACACCCTAACATCCCTGGGAGTTAGACAGATATTGGTATTACCAATATATTTTTAAAGAGTTAAGTGATACCTAAGGATTGAATAATTTGGATCTTCCAGCTGTTGCATAATAGAGCTATAAACAGAAATAAAAGAGAAGAATTGTGGACAGATAGAAAAATAGGAAGCCTCAGTAAATTCATCCCTCTACCAGAACAACTACTAAACAAACAGGAACTGTCTGGTTCAACTCTTTTCAAACTGTACATCATCCAGGAAAGAGTGGGAGAAAAGGCTGAGTAATTAAGGTAAATAACAGTAAATTGCTCTCTCCACGTGGCGATTACTGGCAACTATCCCCCACTCTCATGGCAGGCATTGGTGGGGTATGGCCCCTGTGGTTGCTTGCTTGGGTCAGAAAGGGACATAAAAATCCATTTCCCAAGATCCACGGTGTGCACAGGTTGAGTTGGTCATAGCCCGTGATTAGCTACTTTAGATCACTGTGGACCCTGATATGACCCACACTGGATAAAAGTGGCAAAACAGACTTAAAGAAGGGGTGCTTCCTCGAATCTTAGAGGACAGTTAAAAGGCTGCATATGCTTTGCAGGTCAATAAAACACAGTTTTGGGGTTCCATGGAAGAAGTTCCTTGTACACTTCCTGGACCCTCCCTCATTCCCTCTAAAGGGCATCGTGGAAACTCTCCTTGTAGGTTGCTGGCTTTGTTCTGGATGGAAAAACTAACTTGGGAAACTGCAATCTGCCATGACCCTCCTCCTAAATTTTGCCATCCAAGCGAGAGCAGCATGAGACAAGGAAAGCAATGCGAGAAACAAAGGCTTACCTGCTTTATTTTAAGTTTTGCAGCAGAACACATGAGAGAGGGAAGTTCTGTCTTCTGGGAAGTAGTGGATTGAATTATTTAAAGTACTGAGAGAAAATAATTGCCAACCAAAAATTTTATATTCTCCAAGACTTTCTTTCGAAAATGAGGGACAGATTAAGACATTCCAAGATAAACAAAAGCTAAGGGAGTTTGTCACCACTAGACCTGCCCAACGCAATACTAAAGGGACTTCTTCAGATTGAAAGGAAAGGATACTAGACAGTGGCTCAAAGAAACTAAAGGAATAAAGACCTCTGTAACAGTAACCATTCAGGTAATTATAAATTCCAGTATTACTATATTGTGTAGTTTGGTATGTAACTCCAAACTATATAATACTTCTTTCTTCCTTCTTATTTCCTACAGGTATTAAAATGCAAATAAACAAAAGGTAATGACAAATCTATGGTTTGGGGCACACAATATCCAAAGATAGAATTTGAATCAAGTACAAAAAGTGGGAGTACAGACGGGTAAAGGAAGAGTATATGTATAAACTATTGAAGTCAAGATGCAATCAAATCACATATGATTGTGCTATATTTATGATTTTGCATTTTTAATACCATGATAACCACAAGAAAAATAGATAAAAAATATATCCAGATAAAATGAAAAGGAACTTGATATGGTACAATAAAAAATAAAATAATTATGAAAGAATAAACAGAAGAATTTAGGGCCAGAAATCAAGATTTAAAAGCACTAAATAACAAAATAGCAGAAGAAAGAACTGCATTATCAGCAATGACTTTAAATGTAAATGGATTAAACTCTTTAGTCAAAAGGCAGAGGTTGGCAGAATGGATATAAAAAAAAAAAAAAAAAACATGACCTGACTATAGGCAGTCTATAAAGCATTCATCTTAAATTCAAACACATAAATAAGTTGAAAGGAAAAGGAAGGAAAAAATATACCGTGCAAGTAGTAACCAAAAAAGTATGGTATTAATATGAGGTAACCATATTAATATCAGATGAAATAAACTTTAAATGAAAAAGTTATAATGGACAAAGACAGTTATTATATACTGATAAAGAAGTCAATTCAACAAAAAGATATAACAATTATAAATATTTAATATGTACCTAACAGCAGTACCCCAAAATGTATGAAACAAATATTGAGAGATTTATAGGAGAAATAGAGTTCTACATTAATAGTAGGAGACTTAAATATACCACTTTCAATAATGGATAGAACATCTATACAGAAGATCAATAAGGAAGTAGAAGACCTGAATGATTCTCTAAACCAACTAGACCTCCCCCAAATTTATAGAATTCTTCACCAAACAACAGAAAATACATTCTTCTTGAGTACATATGGATCATTTTCCAGGATAGATCATATCTTAGGTCACAAGACAAGTTTTTAAAAACTCAAAAATATTAATCTTACAATGTATCATCTTTGATTACAATGGAATGAAGCTAGAATTCAATAACTGAGGGAGAAATGGAAAATTTACAAATATGTGGAAATTAAACATTCCCTTAAACAACCAGTGGGTTAAATTGAAAATCACAGGGGAAATTAGGAAATATCTTGAACAAATAAAAACAGAAATACAAAATATCAAAACTTATGGGATGCATCAAAGACTTTGCTGGGAGGGAAATTTATAACTATAAATGCTTATATTTTAAAAGAAGAAAGATTTCAGTGAGAGACTTAACCTCCAAACTAGAAAAACTAGAAAAGGAAAAGCAAAGTAAGACCTATGTGAGCAGAAGTAAATAAATAACAAAAATTAGAGATCAGAGATAAATGAAATAGAAATTAAAAAAAAAAAAAAAAAAAAAAAAACAATAGAGAGAATCAACAAAACCAAAAGTTGGTTCTTTCAAAAGATCAATACAATCAATAAACCTTTAGCTAGATTGACAAAGAAAAAGAGAGGTCATAAATTACTGAAATTAGAAATGAAAAGGGGGACAGTACATCAACTCTACTGAAATAAAAAAGGACTATAAGAGGATATTATAAACAACTGTATGTGAACAAATAAGAAAACCTAGATAAAATGAACAAATTCCTATAAACACAAACTACCTGCCCTGACAAAGAAGAAATAGGAGATCTCAACAAACCAAGAAACTAAATCAGTAGTGAAAAACCTAACAAAAAAGCCCAGGATAAGATAGCTTCACCTAGGAATTATTCCAAAGATTACAAGAAAATTAACACCAATTCTGCTCAAATATTCCAAAAAAACTGAAGAGGAGGGGACACTCCTTAAGTCATTCTAGGAGGCCAACATTACTCTCATATCAAAGCCAGATAAAGATATTAAAAAAAAAGAAAATTACTGGCCAATATCTCTTAAGAATATAGATGCAAAATCTTCAACAACATACTAGCAAACTGAAATCAACAGAATATTTTAAAGAATTATACACCATGATGGAGTGGGATTTGTCCCAGGTAGGCAAGTGTGGTTCAAAGTAAGAAAATCAATTAATGTAACACACCACATTAACAGAATGTAGGAGAAAGAAAATACACATAATCTTCTCAATTGACACAAAGCATTTGACAAAATCCAGCAGTCCTTCTTGGTAAAAGCACTTAGAAATGTGGGAAAATTCCTCAACTTTATAAAAGGCCTATAAAAACCCACAGTTAACATCATACTTAATGTTGAAAAACAGAAAGCTTTCCCTCTAAGATAAGGAATAAGGCAAGGATGCCCACTGTCACCACTGTTATTCAACATTATACTGGTAGTTCTAGCCACAGCAATTAAACAAGAAAAAGAAATAAAAAGTCATCTAAATTGGAAAGAAAGAAGTGAAATTTTCCCTATTTGCAGATGACCTGATGCCATATACAGAGAATACTGAAAAATCCACAACAAAGCTCCTAGAGTTGATGAATGAATTCAGCTAAGTGGTAGGTTACAATTCAACACCCACAAATCAGTACTGTTTCTATACAGTAGCAATGAACAATCTGAAGAAGAAATCAAGAACAAAATTCCACTTATGATAGGAACTAAATGAATCAAATATCTAGGAATAAATCTAACCAAGTATGCAAAGGACTTGTATACAGAAACTATAAAACATTGCTGACAGAAATCAAAGAAGACTTAAATAAGTGGAAGAATAAACATTAAGGTGTCATTCCTACCCAAAGCAATTTATAGATTCAATGCAAGCCAAATCAAAATGCCAAAAACCTTTTTAGGGGAAATGGAAGAGCCAATCATCTAAATTATATGGAAGGATAAAGGGGCCCTGAATAACTAAGCCATCTTGATAAAAAAAAAGGATGAAGTTGGAGGACTCACAATTCCTGGTCTTAAAATTCATTATAAAGCCACAGTAATCAAAACAGCATGGTCCTGCCATAAAGACAGATATATAGACCAGTGGAATCTAATTGAGAATTTAGAAATCAGCCCTCACATTTATGGCCAATTGATTTTGACAAGAAGGTGAAAAACACTGAATTGGGAAAGAATAGTCTCTTCAACAAACAGTGCTGAGAAAATTGGATCTTTATTTGTAAAAGAAATGTTTCTGGGAAGCTAATGTGGCTCAGTGGTTGAGCACCAGTTTCCCATATACAAAGGTCCCAGATTTAATCCCTGGCCCTTGGTACCTCAAAAAAAAAAAAAAAAAAAAAAAAAGTTTCTGGTTCTGTCTGTAGTCCAATTATTGTAATCTTAGATTATATTGCACCTTTCCCAAAAGAAAAGTGTGCCCTTGTGGGCATTTCTGAGAGAACAGAATTCATTAGAATGTGATATTTAACTTCCATTCTAATTGTAACCTCTAAGATACATCTTAGTTTCCATAAAACAAAGTAATTTCAAAAGTAACTAATGTTACTTAAGAATAAGTCCAACCCTTTAAAGACCACCATATCTTATTAAACTCTGACAAGATTTTTAACTGGATCAAAGGAAAAAAAAAAATCAGTCTTCATCCTAAGTGCCTCAAATCCTTACAAACTCCTGATAAGTTAGATAAGAGGAAAATAACTGGTATATTTTCTTTTGAAGGTGAGTGCATATATTCTTTTTAACAGCATTTATCTTCAGCAGTGGTAAATGTGTTTGGTTGCATTTGAATCAATCAAGTCCCTATTGTCTTTGAACAAAGGAAATTCATCAACAGATAGGTGTTTTCTGTTTTTGTATGACCACTGTGGACAGTTGGGTCTCTAATATAATTCCATATATAGAAGATTTAGTAACCCTTACTTTGCTAATTCAAAGAAATAAAAATCAAAATTTATCTGACTGGTCAAAGGAAGAGAAACACTGGCTAGTGCTAATGGAAGGGTAATTGTGACCTCATATCCCATGTTTTGACTTTTATACTTTGCCAACTTCATAATGCAAGACACCAGTAATAACAGAGGTGTTTGTTATTCTTCTTAAATTTGACTTAATTTGGTCCTAAGCCCTTTTTCCCATTAGTGTTACAAAGCAGAGCCACTGTAATCACAGAATTGGAATTGGTGTCAGGTTTACAATGCTGATAAATTGAGTTGAATTCAAGCCAGACATCACTGAGCTCAGCTTGGGGTTTGACAACTGGAATAACAAAGAGCATCCCTAGTTACTTAGTTTCAGTCATATCTGGTCATTTCAGTGCTTCAGGCTTGGCTATAGAACACCTGATTGTCTTCTGAATAATGTTTGCTTTCTCTGGCTTCTGGAAGGCATGCATTAGTTTTTGTTAGAACATATTCATGTCATCATTGGCTATAATTTTGAGTTTGCTGAAATTCAAATACATCAAGCTCATTCATAATTAATCAACCAATTCATTTAGTATATCTACTGAATACCAATTAAATGGCTCTGAAAATTGAACAATAAATTAATCTTACCATTAAAGGTATATTATACAAGTTCTTTAATAATGCCTCTGTGGTTTACAAAGACACTTGAAACAGAATGTCATTACAGGCACATTCACATTCTTTCCCAAAGAATTCTTTTCCAAGAATGTTACCTGTTTTTAATAAAACATGCTTGGTATTGATTGAACTACCATGAATTTTAAAAGACAAAGTTTTAATTTTTTAAACATATAAATATAACTTGCTTAAGGATTCACTATTTAGAATTTATGTTTAATCAAACGATGGTTTTCTAGCTTCTTAGATATATTATTTCCTAATTATATCATGGCACAACCAGGTAAACAATTACTGCATAAAATGAGCATGTATAAATTTATATCCCTAATCTACCCAGCAATTAAAATAAAATTTGATTTTGGAGACTGCTCTTGAAGATTTCCTTTATTTATTTGGTTTTTCTTTTTATCCTCTCCCCCTTCCTTCCCCCTTTAAGGAAAAGGAGCAGGCCTCAGAAAAATTGTATTAAGTATAACAAACTTCAAACACGATTTTCTTTATCATTTTGAAAATATTATGAAATTATTAATTCTAGTTTATTTTATAAATTTTTATAAAAGAACTGTCTTTTATGTTTATAGTCAACTCTGCATTTCCTTGAAAATGGTGCCTTACAATTCATTTTTCATCTATATTACACTACAGAAACCAATCCTTAATTTAACAAAATGCTTAGCAATGAAACAACTGTGATGGAGACTTGTTTTACCATTGGACTCTTAAACTCATTTCAAATGCTGACTGAGAAATTTATAATATTCTTAATTTATCTTGCTAGCTAATCTCTGTCACAGGCACTTGAATTAGTTGGAATTAAAACAACCCAAGCACATACACACAAACATGCACACACACAGGTTCCCCTTCCCCATCACACAATAATATCTTAAAAGAGTATGTCTTTAATTCATTGGGTAAAGGGCTATCTTTTTTCACCCAACAGATTAAATACTAGGGTGCTCTTATTTTGCCTGGAGCAACTTCTGATCTATAGGTATTTTAGAAGAAAACTTTTTAGTCTTACTTCAAAAGTAAGTTGTTATTTTTTCTTTCTACTTTTTCTCCTAGTGGGAAAATCTGGAGTCTTTGTGTGTAGAAGTTGTATAATAATGTGCTACCTTCTTAGTTTTGTGAGTAGTTTGTCTGCCATTAATCATGCCTGGTAGGGGATGCACAAATTAAGAATTGGCAATTTCTTTAGACTTGAGAATCTCCAGCCTGTGCAAAATATATATGAGGACTGCACTGACAAAGTTAAGACAAAAGAAAGGGAAAGAACAAATGGAGAGGCATAATAATAACAGTAATAATAATAATAACAATAATGATAGAGAAAGGAAAAAGGGAAGGACAAAGGAGTTAGCCGAATGCCACTAAAAATATCAACTTCTATTGTTGAATCAAATGTATGATATCTATTTCTGGCCAAGCTATTTATAAAATATCATAGTTTAACAAGAAATTTCCTAGAAAAATATTTTACTTGAAGGCTCCTTTCTTGCCTGAAAACTTGTATATAGTTTCGCTTTAAGAGAAGAAACTTGCACATGGGTTTTTCTGCTTTGGAGATTTTTTTCTGATCTCTTGTTCAAAACTTTTACTTTGGATACACTATAACTTATAACTGGAGGTAGAAGTCAGCCTATAGTTTAAATTATAAACTAAGTGCTTAGGAATTGATACCTATCCTACCAAATGTGATTAGAATACAAGGGCAATAAATTTAGGGTTGTTGTTGGCTTGAAATTTTGCTTTTAATTTTTCATGATAAAAGGATATTTCCAAAGTATACTTTGGAGGGAACTTAGGTTCTGTATTTTGAGACTTCCTAAGGCTAGGAGCTATCTGTTCGGGGACTGTAACAATGCTTTTTATCATTTTTTAGGTCACCTGGGGACTTTTAAGAAATGGAGACAGAAAGGCAGCCCTTGGGAATTACTTCTTTACTCCCTGGTCTCCCGCCAACGCCTCTCCCCTTCCCGTCAGACTTGCATGTGTTCTGGTCTCTTTAAAAACACCTCATTCCGTTTTCTCCAGGGTTATAATTTTGGCTTTCCCAAAATTTTTCCATATTTCTGACTTTTTCCTTTTATATTTAAAATAATAATGTATATTCGAAACTTATAACAATTTTAATGGTAAGAGGGATTCGTTTAAATTCAGTTCTTAATTCCCTAGAGATGATATAATGGAAGACACCTTGTGTGAATGGGTTTACCAAAAGGGTGGACTCTGAAGATGACACCTGGCTGATTTCTAGATCTGTTAACTATAATTCTCTCAGATGAGATCAGTAAAATAAAACATTTGTTATGTAAAAGAAGACAGAAAAAAAGAAAATTAATCCAAAAAATGTGGCTCCTTTTTGGCTTTTTCTCTTGGTGACTCTTTTCTCTTTACTTCAAAATCCCGATTGCCAACTTTTCCTCCAAAAAATAAAACAAGAACCTTGTGCAAGTTATCTAGTGAATAAAAAGAAAAGATATATGATGATCCTTCTTTCCCCTCTGAAGGGAACCTGAGCTTCAAGTCTGTTTTAGCAAACTACTGCTTAGCATTAAATTGCATTTTGCTTGTTCCCAATTTTTGAGAAACTATGATAGTTGAATTAAAGAAAATTAGAAGACCCAAAATATATAACTACCTTGGGAAAATAAAAGTATTCTTATTTCTGAATATTATTCAATCCCTTAAGTATGTGCTTGCATGTTTTTGTATAGCTCAATCTATAGTGTATATTTTATACTGTATTTCACATAGTATTTTAGACAAACATCTTTCTATGTTGCTTCATTATATTTATAAGTAGTTTTGATATATGCATAATATTCCCTTAGATTGAAATACTGTATTTATTTAACTATTTCTTGTCACTGGGTATTGAAGTTGTTTTAAATATTTTCTCACTTAATAGATGTTACAAAGCATAGTAGTGAATACCACATATATGTGTGTGTATATATATTTATATCATTTTTATTACAAAATTATTTTGAATTCATCCTTAGACAAGTGATTCCTGGCTCATAGGACTTAGCTAGCAGTGTGTTCTGGTGATAAAATTCCTTTTCAACAGGAATGAAGAGTTAAATTTCAAAGGGATTTTAGAGGTATTCAGATCTTGAGCTTTTAAATCTACTTTGAGGGAAAAGAACCTTTTTTAAAGGATGCTAATGAGGTGCCAATGCACTGGTCACTGAGACCAGCTGAGTCCTTGCCCTTATGCTCCTGAAGGCAGGTTGGGCAGTTGGGCTTTGAAAGGGCTCCATGGTGTACCATTGTTGGGCTTGGGAAGATAGCAAATACTTAATGGGAGTGCTTTAAGAGACAATAATCCACACAATGGTCAAGGAAGACACTTGAGCAACAACCTTAGTAGATATAAGTTAAGTACAGACTTTATGAATGCTAGCAGAGGGATAAGGGCAGGCCTTAATTTTCTGGACTTAATCAGTTAAGGTTTTCTGGGGAGGTGAAGTTCATATGTAAGCTTCTCTATTAGATGTTTTAAAGAAAAGGAAGATTCTATTTTAGATGTTAACTTCTAGGCCTGCCCACATTTCTGTGCCCCAAGAATGTGTCTGAACAATTGGCAGCCAAGTGGGCATCACCATACCCATGGTCTCAAGTTAGAGGAATAAACACACATAAGTGGGGAATACAACTATGGACCAAAGTAGACTTATTGTTAGTTTAGTAATGGAATAACTTTTAATATTGGTATAAAGACAGTGGTCACCAGAGGTTCTGAGGGCAGAGAGAAAGAAGAATAGGTGCAGCCTGGGGCATTTTGGGGACATTGGCATTGTTCTGTATGACATTGCAATGACAGATACAGGCCATTATACATTTTGTCAAAACCTATAAAATTGTGCGGAGCAAAGTGTAAAACATAATGTAAACTATAGACCATGGTTAGTAGTGACGCTTCAATATGTATTCATCAATTGTAACAAATGTATACCACACTAATGAAAGATGTAGTTGGGAGGGGAAGGGTGGAAATGTGAGAGAGGGAGGAGGGAGGGTAGATGGGAATCCTCTATTTTTGATGTAACTTTTATGTAATCTAAAACTTCTTTAAAGATAAAGGGAAAAAAATGTGTCTGAAGTCTTACACTAAAGAAAAGATATTCCTTCCTTCAAAAAAAGTTATATATATATATATAGTACTGCATCTCTGACTTAATAGATTCATCTTTTCTTAGTGAATTCAATAAAACATGAATTCTATGCAATATGTTCAATGATTATTTTATCTCACTGGTGTTCTTTGGTCCTTCTGTTCTTTTTGTTTCAGCAGAAATTTTAAAGAGAAAGTCATTTCCATATAAAAAGTTTTGGTTCCACTGAATATTTCTTATTATTATTAATAAATCAAATATTTTAGATTATTTAGGAAATTGAACCATACATATTAATCTGCTTCTAAGAGAAAATAATGTTAGAAAATTTTAATTCTATAATCTTTTAGCTGACTAAATGAGTTCTGGTTAGGAGTTATAAATTCAATTGAGAAAATGCTTCACATAGAAAAAAAAGTCAAATGATGAAGAGTTAAAATAGGGTTGAGAAATTGAGGTCCTAACATTTTGATTTCAAAATCTAGCATCCTCAAGTTATGTATGTAGCATGTCTGATCCTTCTCATTAATGTTGCTAATGCTTTAATGTTTTCCTTTCCCTGAACCATCACTTCTTGTTTCTTTGAATGTTTTGTAATCTTTTGTTGAAACCTGGATGTTTTGATATTTTAATATTATTGCTGGAATTTAGATTCTAGAGGTATTTGTTCCTTAAGCTACTATACAGCCAGTGTTATGACAGAACTGTTCTTGATTGCCAAGAGCTAACAAAAACATAAAAAGAGAAGAAGGAAAATAAGAAAACATCTTTCTCAGTCTTTGACCAATGAGTTTTAGAGCATAACTCAAGTCCAAAGCATAGGGACTTGCCTGTCTTTTCTGTTCTTGCCTCTTATCTTGGGCAAGCCCATGTGGCCCTAAAAATTCATATCCAGATATGAATGTCCTCTCAGTTTTCTCAAGGTGCTAGGCACTGCACTTTATGTCCTGGAGGTAGCAATCTCTTGCCCCAGGCAGCCATAACTTGGCTGTTCTCCCACAGCTTTCTATGGAAAGCTCTGTAGAGAGTTTTGTGAAAAGCTCTGTGAGCTGTCTTCCACCTGCAGGGCAAGTTCTGGGACAGGGAACCTGCAACGAGCTTCCTTTGTTTGAGTCTCTCTCAGTCTGCCAGCAGAAAGATTGGACCACACATAACGAGGGTTACTCTGCTCCCTTTGGAACTGGGACCTGGAACCTGCAGTAGGAGCATGGTCTGGCTGTACCTTGAGCCAATGAGGGGATAAAGGAGGGGCCAGTCAGGGCTCCATGAGCTCCTACCACTTTTAAGTTGACTTTTTCTTAATTTAGTACTCGATATGGCAATCATTTAACTATTTATTTGGAACTTTTATAAAGATGCTTCTGCTAGTTCTTGCTGGTTGTTCAAAGCTTCTGTGGGAGGATCAAGTCTTGAAGCCTCTCATTCTATCTTGACTGGGGGGTGGGAAGATATAACATTTTAAAAAGAGCCTTTAATATTTATTTTAGGAGTATAGCATATTTTCCTTTTTTGCTAAGAAATTTCACTTCTATTATCTTCTATCAACCTCATTACAAAAACTACCGTGGTTTTAAATATTTTACAGGTGAGGTATTTTTGGGTATGAGAAAAGAGATAGAGGAACTAATTGTTGTTGTTGTTTTTGACGCAGTCTGGTTCCATCTAGCCATTTAAGCCAGAAATTAAGGAGTCATTTTCTACCTCATTCTCACCCCACCAAATAAATCCCTATGATGAGGCAGTCTTTCAAGAAGCAACAAACAAGAATAAGAGGACAGACTTAAAATTTCTTTTCATTCAACAGGTTTTTCCTAAGGCATTCTTTGGTGCAGTGTTTCACACGCCTAGGAAGTCAATAAGAAAAATACTTACATTCACCTCGAAACTCGCTCAGTGATTATTTGGGAAGGCAAGAATAATGTTAGCTATAAAAGAAATTGTAATATATATACAATATATAACAGGAAATAATTTTATGGATTCAAATGCTGGAGTAGGTCCTCCATCTTCTAAAACTGCACTTAAAGTTGAGAACTTGTTAAAGCATACAATCTCTGATAAAGAAATGCAATATAACAAACAATATATTTTATATTTCTTTTTCTTTTCAGTTGCAAAACCTTCCTGAAACTTAAAGCAAGAAGAATATTTAAATGTGACATAATCATTATACCTCTTTATCCATCAAAGTGGCTGCATTCTATACTCCTTTCCTATTCTTATATCTTGCATCAAATATTGGGTAAACCAAAGTGTGTAGGAAGAAAGAAGTGATTCCCATAGTGATTGCTCTTTGCGATGGGAGTGATAAGGTTCAATCACATCTTTGGGAGTTTCCTTGGGTTCAATGGAGCATCCCAAGCAGTTTTCACTTTCCTTCTGATTCCATGTTGCCTGGCTCTGAAATTCAGGGCACCTCCTCTTATTCGAAATGTTCCTTTCCTCTTGGCCTGGAATGCTCCTACTGAAGTTTGTAGTCAAAGGTTTAATGTGCCACTAGACCTGAGCCTCTTCAATTTTATAGGAAGCCCTCGAAAAGGTACTCTATTGAATGATGTTGCAATATTTTATGCTGATAGACTAGGCTACTATCCTCATATAAGTGAAGTGACAGGTGATGTTGAGAATGGAGGAATCCCCCAGGCAGGAGTCATAGAGGCACATTTGCACAAAGCTGCAAGCGACATTACTCAGACTGTGCCCTCGAGCAAAGTGGGCTTGGCTGTCATTGACTGGGAAAACTGGAGGCCTATCTGGGAAAGGAACTGGAAACCTAAAGATATTTACAAGAACATGTCTATTGATTTGGTTCGGCAACAAAATCCACAACTTAATCTCACAGAGGCCACCAAGATAGCCAAAGAGGAATTTGAAAGAACAGGAAAGATGTTCATGCAAGATACTCTAAATTTAGGAAAGACACTTCGGCCAAATTACTTATGGGGTTTCTATCTTTTTCCTGATTGTTACAACCATAACTATAATAAACCCGGATACACTGGAATTTGCTTTGAATCAGAAAAGAAAAGAAATGATATGCTTAAATGGTTGTGGAAGGATAGTACTGCCCTTTTCCCATCCATTTATTTGAATCAGCATCTACAGTCTAATCCACAAGCTGCTCTCTTTTCCCGTAATCGTGTTGGAGAAGCCATTCGGGTTTCACATGTATCCAACGCTAAAAGCCCACTTCCAGTTTATGTATATATCCGCCCAGTTCTTACTGATGTGCCTTCAAGATACCTCACTCTGGTAAGTAAATCAAGATATGAGAACCGGGAAATAGTACCCACAAATGGTGTTTAGTGGACTTTAACATCTGTTTTGAAGGGAACACAATTTAGCTTTTAATATATTTAGAAATGTACACACACATAACTCTATATCATTATCTGAAAGGGAAATGAGAATAGGTTTCCTTTTTTAGAATAATAAAAATCTTAGGACCCATGGAAAATTAGGTAAAATTAAGTAGCAGAGACATGTTTTTCCCCCCATGTCCTGTTCTCTTTTCAAAGAAGTATTTGTTATAGTGTGGCAGTGGCTGTGTAAAAGCTAGAAATATACAGTGGGGAAATGTTTAAATATTTATTATTAGGTCAGCTGGCTTAGCTTTGGTGCTACTGTCCAACAACTAATCCTTTCATGTATGCCTACCTGCTAACTCTCTCGCATTTGCCAGGATGACCTTGTGAGGACAGTTGGTGAAAGTGTTGCACTGGGTGTCTCTGGAACTATAGTGTGGGGAAGCCTCAATTTAACGAACAATAGGGTAAGTTAAATTGATAGAAAATAGATGAAAACAATTCTACCTCAAAAACATAAGGTATTGAATAAGAAATAAGTACCATGCTTGGAACACAGTAGTAGGTGCTCAATTAATACTGGTTGAATCAAAATATCTTGCATTTAGGTAGTCATGTTATAAAGCAGAGAATTTTGTATACCTGTTCTTCAGAGAGGAAACAAACTCAGTGAGATTCATTGAAAAATTCAGTGAGATTAATTGAAATTTTTGAGTTTACATGGATAGTAATAAACAATAAAAAAGACTACAACCTCATTCTTCGGACAGTGTCTTAGGTATTTTTTCCTATTAAACCATACTATGTTTCTTCTCAAAAGATCCTTGTCAATGTGCTTTCCTTCATTCTTTTATTCTTTCTTTCATTCATTCAATTACTGTGTATTGACCATGTAGTTTATTCATTCATTCATTTGTTCATTAAAGGGCTGTTTTTTGCACTGATTAGCAAACTACAACTCATAAGCCAAATCTGTCCTACTAATTGTTTTTGTACAGCTCGTGAGCTAAAAATGGCTTTTATAGTTTTAAATGGCTCAAGAAAAGAAGAAGAATGGCATTTCATAATGTGTGAAAATTACATAAAATTAAAATTCCAGTGTTTATCAAAATTTATTGAAACAGTAACTCAAGGCCATTACACTGGCTGTTCTCTCTGCCTAAAACATTCTCTCCCCTAGGTAGCTGCATGGCTAAAGTAGATGCAAAGATATTTCAAGAAGGCCTATGCTGAGCTCCCCATTTAAAATTGTAACTTCTCCCTATAGCACCATCTTATCTTTCTTGTTGAACCTTTACTTTCTTTATATTACCTAACCACTACTCAACATGATGATGTGCATTGTCTTCTGCCATAATGTAAACTACAAGAGGCTAGGGGTCTTGGCCTGTTTGTTACTGATATAATCTAAGTACCTAGAACATATTATTAAAAACAATTAGTTATAATAGAAAAGTTGATTGGAACATAATCATGCTCATACATCTAGGTATGTGTCTATGGCAGCTGTGGCTCTACAAAGGCAAAGTTGAGTAGTCATGACAGAGACTGTATGGTCCACAAAACCTAGAGTGTTTACTGTCTGGGACTTTACAGAACAGTTTGCTGATGCCTGATTTATTGAACAGTTGTTACCGAGTGCCAGGTAATCATTTATTTGCTGGAAATACAACAGTGAATAAAACCGTCCCTTGCCATGTAGGTACACTCTCATGAGTGGAAATATAATTTATATAGATATAATATAATAGGTAGTAATAAATGCAGTGAAAAGCAATTAAGCAGTGTAGGAAGGATGGAGAGTGATGGGGTGGCACTATTCTAGATGGGGCAGTCATAGAAGGGGTCACTTATAAGGTTCTATTTGAACAAGACTCTTGGGTATCCGGGGACAGTAAATGCAATATCCTTAAGGATGATATTTTTAAGAAAGAATGACGGAAGCAGATGTGGCTCAAGCGATTGGGCTCTCATCTACCATATAGGAGGTATCAGGGTTTGATTCCCAGGGCCTCCTGGTGAAAGGCAAACTGGCCCACGTGGCGAGCTGGCCCTAGTAGAGAGCTAGCCAGCACAGAGTCCTGGCCCATGTGGAGTGTTGGCCTTTGTGGAGAGCTGGCACAGCAAGATGACACAACAAAAAGATACAGAAGAGAGACAATAAGAGATGCAGTAGACCAGGGAGCTGAGGTGGCACAAGAGACTGAGCGCCTCTCTCCACTCTGGAAGGTCCCAGGATCAGTTCCCCATGACACTTAAAGAGAAGACAAGCAGACACAGAAGAACATACAGAGAGCAGACAGCACAAAAAACAGTGGGGGGAGGGAGGGACACAAATAAATTGAAAAAAAAAAAAAGAAAGAATGAGAAGATTAAGTGTGACTGGGATGCAGTAAGAGAGTGGTAACACTTGTGGTCAGTAAGCTAGCAGAGAGTCAGATGTAGGGCTTTTATTTTGAGATGTAAGGCCTCATACAGTTTTGAGCAGAGAATGGGAATTTCTGACTAACATGTCAAAGAATCAGCTGAGTTGAAATTATATTGTAGAAGGGCAAGAGTGAGAGCGGAGAGAAGAGGCTATCGGTGATGGCTGGACCACAGTGGCGGTGCTGGCAAGTGTTTGGATTTTGAATATAGCTCTATCGTAGAGGTAAAATGATTGGCTGAGAAGTGGATGTAGAGTGGGATACGAGAATTGGTTAAGATGATTCCAAGGCTTTTGGCTTGAAAGTATTGCCTCTGAATTGGGAAAGACATTAGGAGGGGCCTTTTGGTGGGGGCTGGGTAGAAAGAGGAATGGGGGCAATTAGAAGGAGGGTTTTGAAAAATTGTGGATTATACACAATCTTGTCCAAATCTTTCTTAAGGGCAAGGAAAAAGAAACCCCTCTTTTTTCACAGCTTATTTTGAGTAGTGTCTCTTTCAAGCAAAATGTTAACCAAAGCTCTTTTTCTGAGGGAAAAAAAATGTATATGTGTAGTATGAATTGTTTTTATTCTCTCCTAATAATGTTTCTTTAGCTCAAAAGACCTTTCACCATTATGACCTGTTCCCTTTCTGATTTCCTTTATTTACATCTGTTTAATTCTTCATATCAGGTCTGCTTCTACCACCTCTTCAAATCCTCTTGACTCAGTGCAAGAGTAAAGGTGTTACATGAAAACTGCTGGATTGGAGTGGAACTTTTCCTTCTGTGATGGATGTGGAAATCCTAGTGACTCATGTGCCATGGAGACTATCTAATGGAGCTCATAGCTCAGGGGTCCTATCCTAAGACCTATGGAGAACACAATTTATACTCTAAGACCAGAAGAAATCTTGGAAATGAGCACATTCATCTCTAGTCCTTCAGATAGTGTAGCCATACTCTCACTTCATTTAAAAGTACTAAACAGCAATCACTTATATGAAAGTCTTTCAAGGTAATCTGAGTCTTTCCTGCTTGTTTGGTATAATTCTGTTGTCTAGGTTTGATTACCAATGTAAAAAATAACAGAAAAATGTAAGTACTGAGAAAAGTTTATGTCCCTTGGGAAAATCTTTTATATGTCATAAAATTATAATTTAAAAAGTATAATCCTCCAAAGTTTGCTCTTTGTTTTCTTTACCTGTTTTCCCAAATTCATAAACACCTTTCCCATGGGTCCTATTATTCTATGATGGACCATTTATAAATTCTCTGTATGGCTTTATTTGATAGGTGAGAACTCTATCTTTTCTCTAGTGTGAAATGAACCAGGCTTTTCCCAATGAGTAAGACAATATGATGCTATTCATGCTTGTTTTTCATTGGCACTTTAAACTTAGATTCACATTCTTCTACCCTGATTCCCAGCTCTTCCTCAACGTCATTCACATAGTTTTGATCCTTCTCCAACTTTAATTATTTTCTATTTAACGTTGCTGCCTTGGAATGTCCTGCAAGGGACTCGGTTCTGTATAATTCTGCTATATTTCTCAGTTTATGATCACTTTGCTTGCTGGTTCTATCATTAGTTCCCCCTTTTCCTATGTCATTCGTAATCAATAGAATCATGGAATATTTGTCTTGTTTCCTCTGATTCATTGACAACTTGAGAAACGTAATTGCAGATTTCCTTGCAGTTGCTGGAACTGACTTAAAACAATTGTTTTCATATGTATGCAAACCATTTCATTCCATTCCATTTGATCTAGTAGTGTGCAGCTCCTACTGGTTCTGAGGGATTAAAGCATGGATATTTTGGGGGGCCATTATTCTGCCTACTACAGAGGGCATCATCTCAAGGAAGGTAATAAGAAAGAGGTTCAAGTGGAGATGCTAAATGTCCTTGACTTTTGCCTGCTGACCTACAACCACTACTTCCTTTGTTCTACTGAAGAACTAGCACAGTTAGCTCACCCAATAAACTGTTGATCATGAAGAAAGCAACTATCACCCACATGTGTAAAATGCCAGTGTCCAAGTTTTAGAATGCACGAGTCTCAGGATGAAACATTGTGGTTATTTGCTACTCATACGCTGCCAAATAAATATATTTGTGAAACAGCTGTCATAATTCACCCACAACTTGAACTACACATAATGTTTACTAAAAGCATTCTTAGATGAACCTGCTTAATTGTTCTAAGCTAATTTATAAAAACACTCTTTCCAAACTAAACTTGTCTGCTAAATGTGATATACTTATAATATTTGTTTATAATTTATTGAGCAATAACTGATGGTTTGCTAGGCTCTATGTTAAGCACTTTAATAGACAGTGCATCTTTTAATTTTCACAACAATCTTATGAGGTAGATGTTATAATTATCCTTATATTACAAATGATGAAGCTTACATAAGCAGGTTAATTAATTTTCCCAGGGTCACACAGGTAGGAAATTATGACTTAGAAAGTTTGAGAAATTCCCAGGCTCACACAGCTAGTCATTGATGGAGTTGGGCTTCCCATCAGGGCAGATTCCATGATCTAACTTCCGTACCACCCTGTCTTCCCTGAAAAGTTTATGAGTTATTGAGAAAGACCAAGGCTAGTGTATGTCAAGCTTCAATTGGTCAACCACTCAATGGCATAAAACGGCATGAGAAGCTCATCTAGAAATGTTTTAAAAAATAACAACAAAACCTCACAATTGGAATAATTTTGCTTGTTAGGATAAAAATGAAAAAATATTTTCTATCTCTTGCTGCATCTATTTTTTTTTCCTTTTTTAAAAAAATTGCTTATTACAGTGAATTGATTCATGTATAAACTAACTTGTCTCTTGATGTTCTGACCTTATAATTTCTTATACTTTCACAGCAAGCTTGCTCGAGCCTAGAGTATTATGTGAAGGCTACCCTGAATCCTTACTTAATCAACGTCACCTTAGCAGCCAAAATGTGTAGCCAAGTGCTTTGCCAGGAACAAGGTGTGTGTATAAGGAAAAACTGGAATTCCGATGATTATCTTCACCTGAACCCAACGAACTTTGCTATTCAGATTGTGCAAGGTGGCAAGTATGCAGTACAGGGAAAACCCACACTTGAAGACCTGCAGCAATTTTCTGAAAAATTTTATTGCAGCTGTTATACTGGCACCATTTATAAGAAGAGAGATGAGATAAAAAGCATCAATGCTGTTAACGTGTGTATGGCTGAAGGTGTTTGTATAGAAGCCTCTGTAGACCCAGGAACTCGTATTCAAGGGAAACCTTCCTGCAACATATCTTCGACCACAACACCAGCCACAAAGCCTCAATGTGCTCCTCGGGCAGATTTCAATGTGCATCTTGAAGGCACTTGTTTAGCTCAACCCATGTCTAACAAGGCTCAAGAGGGCTGTCAGAATGCCAACTGGAAAAACACAGTCCTGATTTATTTCATTCAAGTACAAGTTCAGTTCTTATTAAATTTCCTATCTACATACTTTATGTATTGACATCTTTTAAATTTTTATATTGAATGATTTAGTCTTTTAGCCAAGTGATAACACCTACATATTTGACGTTTTATATTTGAAATGTGACTCAAAACCCATGGTCAAAATAGTATTTTGATTTTTTTTGAGCAATGATAATGTTCTCATGATCAATTCGAACTTGAAATTATTGTGCTAAACAAAAGACCTTAACTTGTTTAATTTTCATAATCATTGTCAGCAACAGTGTTACCACTAAATTCATTATTGCTAAATTTTGCTTTTTAAACTCAAAGTATTATTAATATACAATAGAATTTCTGTAAGGTGATACCCAATTTTGTATTTTCTAATCACCATGACCCTATAGCAAATATCTCAAATACTGTTAATGTACATGTAAAACTGAGAGGCACCTGCTTTTTTTTGTTGTTGCTGTTTATCAAAGACTGGTTGCAAGGCTTATAATACATGTAGGTCTAGTTTTCTCCTGAGAAAAGTGAAGACTTAAAAAAAAAACAAATTTTCTACAAATGAATATCTTTATAAGTAATTTGTAATGAAAACGTCAAGAAAATATGAAGGTAAAAATCGTTTAAAATGTAAGATTTAAGTGCATTAGTCTACCTTGAGCATAGAAGCTATAGTTTTTATCCTAGTAACTTGTTCCAGTGTATTTTATAAATAGATAACCTTTGGGGGGTGGATGTAGCTCAGTGGTTGAGCGCTTGCTTCCCATGGATGAGGTTATGGGTTCAATCTCTGGAACTTCCTTAAAAAAAAATAAAAAACCTTTGATAAATGGCCATCCTTGTCAACTTTTGTACATGGTTTTAGTGTGTCTTCAGAATTTATAATATATATATAAAATCTTCTAATTGTCTTTACTTTCTTGATCCTCTAATTTAATCTGGTATACCTAAAATGCCTTGTATCATCTAAGCATCCATTCAATTGACCATTCACATCTATCATTCCATCATATAGTCTTTTTGAGTGCTTATTCTTTGCCAGGCTCAATATTAGGTGTCACAGATTCAAGGTGAAGCACCATAATTCTTGCCATCAGTGAGTTTGTTGTATATTTGAAGAAGAGAGACATTGAAAATGGAAAATGACAATATAGTGTGATAAATACTATGATAGAAGTTCAGTTTGGACGTCAAGGATATTTTCAACACAGTCATTCTGAACATGATAATGACACGATAATGACATTTTGATGTCACTGAAATTTGTCATAGTGTGGTCAAGAATTTGAAATTAAAAAACCCATGAAGAGAATGTAAGAAACCTGGATATTTCTCTTTTCTCCTCTGCTTACAGAGAGAAGGAGGGAAAGGATAAGTAAGGATAAGAAAGAAGGGGAAAAAGGGGAGGAGAGAGAAGAGAAAATAACTAGAATTGTTTGCTTTCTCTGGTTCTGTTGAGGACTCTAACTTGTACAGGATTGAAAAGAACATCTGATGCAGACATAATTAGCCATTTGAATGCCCTGCCTGGTCTGAGCCACACAAAAGTTACTGCCTCCTCCTTTTTTTTCCTTGCTACAGACTTCCTTTCTTAGAACAAACAGAAGTGAAACCACAAAGTGGTGGTACTGTTTGGAGTACGCCAAATCCACAGTCTGTTCTGTATTCTCATATTATGGTATAAAGTCACTAAGATCTTAAAACTCTTTGAGACCTTTAATGTCCTATGAGAAAACAAAATGTTTTATTTGTTAGAGAACTTATTTCTTTATGTTTAAGCTTTGTTTAATATCTGGATTGAGATGGGGCTGCAAGAACCATCAAAAAACAAGTAAATTATTATTACACATTTTAAAGCTCTTGTAACATTTTAAAAATGGAAATAATTTTATAAGTTCATGCTACACATATTTAAAATCTTTTACATTCTTACAAAATCACTGGTGCTTATGGTAAAATATTTCAAAGCTATATAGTGGAAAACTAAAACTTTCCTTCCCTTATCCTTAGACCAATACTCCTGGTTGCATTTTCTTAGATATAATTCCAGAAGTATCCTAGGAATATGGAAGCAAATGTGTACATATATATTTTACATAATTAACCTTATGATGTCCATTATTTTCTACCCCTGCTCTTCCCATGTGGCAATATATCCTTCCCATGTGACAATATATCTTTTTAGTGACCACATTGTTCTGGACTGTAATGCAGTATGACAATATTTTAGTAAGTTCCTATTGATGGACATTTCATTATCTGGAGAATTTTTCACCCACTGTCAATAATATTGTAGTTATCATCTGTGTGCATATATAACTTGGCACAATTTTGCCAGGGTGAAATGGAATTGCTGATGGAAAGGGTAAATACCTTTCAAATTTAGATATATATTGCAAATTATCTTCCAAAAAGGTTGTTCCAATGATCTTATCAATAGTGAAGGAGAGGGAGTGCTTTCCTCATCAACTCTGGACATGACAAATCGTATAATCATTTTTCCTCTGACAGATGAAATGGCATCATTTTTTAGCTTGGTTCTAAAATAGTATATTTTATGTTTTCATCATTAAGGGTATTCTTTTTTTCCTGTCATCGTATTTTTAATGAATAAACTTTGTTTTGCTTCTCATTTATTCCCAAATTCTATTTCTAGGAGACCATCACTATTTCTGAAAATTAAGATATGCCTTTTCAGATATCGACAAATTAAATGTGCAACCAGGAAACTAAAGGCCAGCTTTAAAAGCACATGGTACTCAGCCATGATTATCATCAATTTAAATCAATTTAAATCATTTGATTTAAAGTACATCAATCAAAATGAACTACAATTTCATCTATCCACTGAATTTATTTGGCAAACAAATCTTTAGAATAAGTATCATTTAAATAAATTTCTAAGACAAAGTCCATGCACTGGTAGTTTTTCATGGGAATCCTAATCCTCAGTAGGATGCAGGGGAAAGAGCAAACTAATCCTAGTTTAGCCATTTGCAAGCTGTTGATTTAAGGCAAGTTATTTACCCTCTTTTGGTTTATTTCCTCAACTGAGAAATGTCAACTGCTGAGAAGTCTAGAGAAAATAAAAATCACCTTGCCCAGTGCTTGGCATACGGATGGAAGGTGCTCAATTAATAGCAAATATTAATTATTTGAAGCATTTCTATACTTTTCAGGGTTTTCCCCCTATTAGATGACTTAAGTTTACATTTGGAATCTAAAATTGGTTTTTAAAATGTCATTTTGAGGAATAGGATATTAAGTAAAGTGTATCTATATTATTCTTTGCTTGAAAGGGGGTAGGAAACATTTAATTTGGCTGAAAACTATAAATTATCTTATTCTAACACAATGTGCTATTTAATTGATGTACAACTATTTTCAGGAAGAAAAAAATTAATGCCTCCAGGGAGTCTGTTTTGTGTCTGATTTGCTCTATTTTAATTAGACCCCATACATTTTAAAATATTATATATATATATATATTTTTATTAGAGAAGTTGTAGGTTTACATAAAAAGCATGCAGAAAATACAGACTTCCCATACACTTCCCCTATTACTAACACTTTGCATTAGTGTGGTACCTTTGCTACAACTGATGAAAGAATATTATTATAATTGTACTATTAACTATAGTCCATCATTTACATTAGGGTTCACGGTTTCTGTTGTACAGTCCTATGATTTTGTTGTTTTTTAAATTTGCTAGTAACATTTACAACCTAAAATTTCAATATTCAAATATATAATTCAGTGCTGTTAATTACATTCACAATGTTGTGTTTCCATAAATTTTTAAAACATTGTGTTAATACAACTTTATCACTTATTTGCTTTCCAATCATCTCAATACAACACACAATTTAATAACAAAACTCAGAGTCATAGGTAAAATATATATTTTTTATTGAAAAATATTACTTCCCATACTCCAGTTTGGTAACAAGAATAAGAGATGCGAATATTTTCGCTGTCCTGATTTTGTGATAATCAGGGTAGGCTAAACATTCACTATATTAGAAGCCATGCATGTGTCCCCAGACCTAGTTTTTCTCCCTAGGTCTGGTTTTTAGAATGCTGGTGATAAACTAAGCCTGATTTATTATATGACCATCCTGTATGGGAAATGACTGTAACTCTAGGTATCTTTGGTCAACCTTAAGAAATATAGCAGGTGGACAGATGTGGCTCAAATGGTTAGGTGTCTGTCTCTTATATGGAGGGACCTGAGTTCGATCCCCGGGACCTCTCGGTAAAAATTTACAAAAAGAAAAATATAGAAGGCACACAGGCCACCAGGCCCCGTGAGCAGGTGTGCCATCAGGCCCCGCAAGTGGGTGAGCCACCCGGCCCCGTGAGTGGGTGAGCACCCCAGGTCCATGCGCAGGTGAGCTGCCAGGCCCCGTGAGCCACGCAGCAAGATGATGTAGCAGGAGAGTGACACAAGGGAAAGCCAAGATGACATGCACTGAAAAACCAGGAACTAAGGTGGCGCAGGTGGTAGGACGCCTCTCTCCCACATCCGAGGCTCCGGGGAGTGAATCCGGTGAAGACAGGAGGAGAAGGATGAGAAGAGAGGGCAGGAAATGGACACAGAGTTGCCCAGCGAATGGACACAAAAACAGCAAAAACAGGGGGTAAAAATGGATAAAAGTAAATAAACAAATAAATCCTTTGAATAAAAAGATATAGGGACAAGGATGGTTTGAATATATATGTAAATATATAATGTTTAGAGTGCCAATCATTATGGATGATTTTACTTTTTCCCTGCTAGGTTTTAATTAAAGATTAGAGGTGAAAGAGATTCCTGGATTTAATATTTATACTGTGCTCATTTTGTAAAAGTAAGAAAAAATATTGACCCCAATATACACTATTCAAATATTTTCAAGGGCTGAGCAACCAAAAATAAGTGCAAATTTTATATCTTGTAGAAAACCTTAGTCCTATGTGTTATACAGTCCTGTTTTTAAATTTTTATCCTAGTAACATAACCTAAAATTTCAGTATTAAAATATATAATTCGGTGATGTTAATTACATTCACAATGTTGTGTTACAATAAATTTTTAAAAACATTATGTTAATTCAACTTTGTCCCTTTCTGGGTTTACAATTATCTCAATAGGGACATATTTAATAACAAAACTCAGAGTCATAGCTAAAACATATATATATATATATATATATATTAGAACATATACTTTTTATTGCAATATTTTACTTTCCCCACTCCAATTCACGAATCCTGAATAACAGACATAGGGACAAGGATGGGTTTGGATCTCAGTACAGCCTATAGAGAGTTGCACTCTTCTGTGTTAGTCCTGGAAATCATTCTTCATCTAGAACTCGTTCCCATAGTATATGCAGGGTGTCTGACTTTTTCTACCCAAATATGGGTGGTGTGGAAAGCCACATTTACTAGCTCTCTCAGTGCCTGTTCGAAAGAGGGCACAAGGTCATAATTGTCATCTATGCTTATGAAAACGAAAAGGTGCCCATTACCTCATTAATGGCTTCAGAGTCTATTTGCCTCTGAAAGTCATGTACAACCAATCTACAGCCATGACCCTCTTTCACAGTCTGCCTCTGCTCAGAGACCAATTTGCTTAGTGGTATAATATCATAATTCTGTCAGAAATATCCAGATTTAAATTTCATAATTGGAGGAGAGGGACCAAAGAGAATCATTTTAGAAGTACAGGGAAGCAGATGTGGCTCAAGTGATTGGGCTCCCATCTACCATATGGGAGGCCCCGGGTTCAATTCCCAGGGCCTCCTGTTGACAGCAAGCTGGCCCCCACCCACGGAGAGCTGACAGCTCACTCCTGCGGACAGCTAGTGCAGCAAAATGACCCAACAAGAGGAGACAAGCAGATACAGAAAAATGTGCAGCAAATGATCACAGAGAGCAGACAGTGAGCACGGGAGGGGGACGTGGAGCGGAAATAAATAAATCTTTTTTAGAAAATGTATATGCTGAATAAATGTTTAAGAACATGACTTAAATATGTAATAAATGTATATGAGCATGACTTAAAATTGTTGTACCACCATAAAGAAAACTTGTAAACATCTAGTGAATGTCTAATTAATGGTGGAATGTTAAAAATTAACCAAAAAATGTCCAGAAAACGTTTGGCCCTTCAGTGCCCAAAGCTCCCAAAATATAATGTTAAAATATCTCTACTAGAGTGATTTCAGTAGTCTGAAAAATTTCATACCTCAGTGGCTTAAATTTTCTCTCCTAAATTTTAGGTATCTTTCCCATACTTCTTCCAAAATGAAGTCATGTTCATGTACATTTATTACATATTTAAGTCATGTTCTTCAACATTTATTGTATACACTCAGTATTATAGCTAATCAGCAGGTTTCTCCAGTAAGATAGTCCATTAGTTAGATACCTCTTTCCGTTAAGGACTAGGGGTGCACTCGTTCTTTGTTTATTACTCAAAATGCTTACTTCATTATAGTAACAGTTAACGTGAAATGGTAAAATATCCAACCTGCCAGAAGCACTCATGCTACTTAATGCCAGGATAGAATTGCTGGCAGCAGGAATTCTTACTTAAGCTGTTTATATGCATTCTCCCAAGTAAAGCCTTTGTCCTCAGTTCTCTTTATGAAAATACTTTTTACTTTGGAAGTACTAGGGACCACTACACTGTTGGTGGCGGTGCAGAGAAACTCTCCACATCTTTCCAGTCTTAGTTCAGTCCTCTGTAAATGCCTTTGTGTTATCTGAGCAGAATGTACCAGGTGTGCTCTCCTGCACTTTTGCTATAAGTCACTATCCTTCACTTGTGGCCTAGCTGATGTCTGATGAGTATTATCAGCATGCAAAAGTCTTTATCCAGAATTTTTTATTTATGCCAAACTGAGTCTGAAAATTTTAAGAAACACAAGTCTCTTTGTTAACTGGTAATTGTCATTGCCCAGAGCCGTGGGTTTTTTAATCCCAAATTATCACATGGTGTTTATTATTAATTCTTTGAACTCTTTCAAATAAGTTTTTGTGAAATCAAATGATGAGGCACTTGTGGGTGTACTAGATAGCTCCTGTCAGTATTGTAAGTTTGTACAGGATGCTTTTCTTTACTGACAAAATTCACAAAACCTGTTACTTTTTGAAAGGTATCTTATCATGACTTTTAACTGGTTGCCACCGATAATGAAGAAATATATTGTGTTTTGTTTGTACTAAAACACAAATCCAAGAGTCTAATTTTAAATCTAGAAGTTAGGATTACTTTTGTTGAAGAGAAATGGACTGATCCAAACTATTAAATCTTACTGGTATTTTCATGCATAGAAGCTAAATTACATAAATGTGAAATCTAACAGCATCAGTAGTCATGATAAAGTGAGAAACTGTAGCATTTGGTTTTATTTATTCAACAATTTTTAAAGGCATACTGGTGTTTTTTCTTATATTTTTAAAATCTTATATTCTTATGATTTTTCATTTATTTCTTTTCAAAATTGCCATGTATACTTGGCTTAAATTACTTAGGACAGAAATAGGATTCAAAGTCATCTTTGCATGTAAACTTTATCATTTGCAAATTAAAATGATATTCCTTGGAATTTTTTTCTAACAAATGAAAGTAAATTTGCTTGTCTTATATAAATCTTAGTTTTCAGGCTTCCTTGGATACCTTAATTATAACTGCCAGAGTTGCACTGGTCAATATGTGTAAATATATTGCACTACCCTGCTACTTATATTTATCTGAAAATGACTTTACAGCAATGAGAATTTATGAAAATATATTGTATTTCTTTTAATGTTACAAAATATAACACTGATTTATTAAAACATGCAATGTGTCCAAAAATAAAGCTCAAAATGACTTTTTGAGCATAAAATTAAAAAATAAGATAAATACACATTATTGTCCCGTAGAAATCCTTTAGTCCTTGAATGGTGAGTCAACCTTAGTGACTCATAATTTTAGTGATGCCCTGCCCCCATACGATGTTGGAAAGTAGTCTAGCTGAAATTGTTAATCTCTATTTTACTACTCTTCACAAATAAAAAGAGCTACAATTTATTATTCAATAGTTAATAATGTGCTATACATATAAATTCTCATTTAATTATGTGCTTTCTACAGATGAAGAAACTGAGCTTTGGACCTCTCCAGGGTCACAGAGCTAATAAGTAGTAGATCTTGATGTAAGAACTGGGTGACTGATGCCCAAACCTGTGCATTCCACCACTGCACAAGTCTGCCCACATGAGGGTATGAGATAAAATATCATGTGCGGAAACCACAACATTGGGAATGTGATTAATCCCCCTATGCTTGGGATTGGTTGAGATAGCAAAGTATACATTTTATATAAATTTCTACAGTTACAAAAAAGACTAAAGAAACAATAACAATAAATGCAATATATGATCCTGGAGTAGATCTAAAAATGGAGAAGAAAATGCCCAAAAAGACATTATTTTGACTTGTGAACAATTAGAATATGGACTATAAGCTTTATAAATATCAACTTTAAATTTCTTGAACTTGATAACTATACTTAAGGTGATTACAAAGTGAATGACTTTGTTCCCAGGAAATGTACATGGAAGTATTAAGTGTTCAAGGAGCATGATGTATACAACCTACTCACAAATGTTTAGATAGACAGATAGATAGATACATAGATAGGTGCTGGATGTAGATAGATAGATAGATAGATAGATAGATAGATAGATAGATAGATAGATAGA
>JAKSZT010053770.1:4225756-4506892 GCA_026826555.1 Tolypeutes matacus | reverse complement strand
AGATAGATAGATAGATAGATAGATAGATAGATAGATAGATAGATAGACAGATGGTAGAATGATACCATAAATGTGGCAAAATGTTATAATTGGTGGGTCTGAGTATCTGAGTAGAAGGTCTGTTGGAGTTCCCTTTATGAGTTTTGTATTATTTTTGTAACTGCTGTAAGGTGTAAGTTATTTCAAAATAAAAAGTTTAAAAAACATAACATCATGACCCATAGGATCTTAGAATTAGCTTCTATTTCTTCTTTTCACTCCAGGCTCTATAATAGAATCTATCCATGGCTGTCTGTCAACTACTGAGAATTTTTTTCTGAGTGCTAGGGCATAGGGAACAGGTGATCAAGGAGCACTTAGCTTTATATACATTTCAACATGTAGATTTTCTGGATTAAAGGATAAATGTAAATTAAAAAAAGAGGAAGTTAAATAAGCTACTAGAAGTTTTTATTACCTCCAAATTTTCTGGGCCTCAGTCATGACACACCATGATAAACTATCCATTTTAGAGCAGCAGAGGGCAGTAGAATAATGGTGTTAATTCCCCTCTGCTCTTTCAACAATAAAGTCTCTGTCTTTGGGTTTCAGCAGACAGAAAAGATAACTAGCCACGTGTTAGCACATTACAACACCAGAAGAAAATCAGTTAGCTTATCTGTCAGATAAAAAAAAACAAAACAAAAACAAAACAAAAACAAAAACAAAAAAACATTATAATGCTAAAAGCAGAATATATGAAGTGCTATTGGTTTGTAATTTTTGGACGTTCTATGTCATTGAAAGATGATTTAAAATTTTTTACTTATAAAACTGGTTTAAAAGTGACTTTTTTCTTCAAATGACAGATTTAATTTTGTTGGTATTTCAGTAGTGAGGGGAATAGGAAAGGAGTGATCACATCTTACCTGTTATTTTTTTATGTATTTTTGTAGATAAGCTGAATAACACCTTTTTAAATGACGACTCTGGGGAGCCAGTGTAGCTCAGTGGTTGAGCACCAGCTTCTGACGTACGAGGTCCCAGATTCAATCCTCGGCCCCGGTTCCTACAAAAAATAATAATAAATAAATAACATTAAATGGAGACTCTAACATACTAGCTGTGCAACAGCATGGTTTATGTGTGTGTGGAGGGGAAGGGAGGGTGATGGGGAGAGAGAGAAAGTCAGAGAATAGCTGGGGATGCTGAAGTGTGAGTGTGAAGTAGGTGGTAGGCTGGGAAGTAGACACAGGAACCAGATATGAAGGGTCTTCTGGTCTAATAAGCTGGTGTTTAATCCCTTGGGCACAGGATTGAAATGGTCTGATTTGTATTTTAAATCTGTAGAGATGAATTGAAGAGAAATTGGGTTTTGGATCTGGAGCCAAGTAAACCAGTTAGAAGGCTATTATTATCTAGATTTGAACTAGGGAAGTATTGGGATGGGGAAAAGGAGATGGGAGTAAAAATCAATAATTGATTTATTTGATGTGGGATGGTTGAGGGAAAGGAAGGAGCCTAATTTGTTGTCAGGTTGATGCTATCAGCTCCTACCAAAAGAGCACAAGTGGAGGATCAGAATGGGAAGGCTTGGTTTTACATGTGTTGTATTTGAGGTGCCTGTGGAGCATCAGGAGGTTTTCTTTGAAAAGCCAGATTTGACAGCTCAAGGGAGAGTAAGGCTTCATTCTTATCAATGAATAATAATATGAATAGACAGAGGCTCATAGAATGTCTCATAGTTTGAGAACATGGAATCTTGAGCCAGACTATCTGAGTTGAGTTCTAGGTCCATCATTTACTGGTTGTGTGACCATGAATAAGTTATCTAACTTTCTATGCCTTAGTTTTTTCAACCATTGTGATAATTAAATCAGTTAATTTTAAGGAAAGTTCTTAGATGGGTACTTGCCATATAGTAAGCACCATGAGCACGTTTGTTGTTATTGTTGTCATTACTTTTATTTTGGCTCTAATTTATTGAATACTTGCTCTGGACAAAACCTGTGCTAAAAGCTTATAGGCAATTTCTCCTCAACCCCAATAATACTCTGTGATAGTAATATTTTTATTATATTGAAAAACAGAAACCATAGAGAGGGTAAGCAACTCTCCCAAAGTAATCCAACTGGGGAAGAAGGGATAGAGCCAGGCTGCAAACACAGATTTGACAGACAACAGAGTCTAAGCCCATTTAGATGATACTTGAAATCACGAGAGTAGATGAAACCATCCAGGGAGAGTGTGTACAGGGAAAGGAGCCAGAGGGCACCACTTTCTCAGTGAGTGGGAAGAAGGGCAGAGAAGAGCAAGTGAAAATGCTCAATGGAAGACGCAGGAGGAGAAGCAGCGGTCAGCAAAGTGAATCCCAAGTGTGGCCCAGTAAGATAAGGACTTCCTTTTTGGTTAGCTCTTACAGGCCCTCCTCTCCTATTACCTCTGATATTGAACTGTTACATTTTTCAAAGTGTTTTTTTCATAATTTTCTGCCTGAAAAAAAAAAATCACTAAATAGACACATGAATCTTGAATCATATACCAGAGTTATCACATTACCTAATAGATTACCTAAAACATAACATTACCTAAAACTTAAAACCTCAGAGCTGCTGATCAATTTCAGGTCCTAAGAGATTTCTCCTTTCCCTAGTGAGGAGCCATTGGGATTAGAAAATCATGTCTGCTTCAATGCTCCCAGGTTAGCATTTTCTCCAGGTTCTCTTAGCCGTGGATTCACTCTATTTGCCTGGGATTTCTGGGGATTTATTCTATATATCAAAAAAACTAATGATATTTATTTTAATTATTAAAGACTTTGATGAACCCAATATAGGACTGCACTACAACTAAAGAAACATATTCTGCCCCACCATTTTCTGGTATCAACCAAAGGAAATAAATTTCATTCTACATTCTCCCAGGCAGATTTTCCTCCTCCAATTTATAAGGTACTTAATAAACTTTCTTCCACTTTTCATGAGGAATAAAGATTTGCACTCAGTTTTTAAAATTAAAATCCATCGATATTCCTGTTCATTCAGCCAGCTGACTCCTGTGTCCAATATCCTTTAGGGAATGGGAAAAGTATGACTCCTATGCACAGCATCTGTGCTTTCCTCAGTGGTGTGGAAAGAGAGAAAGGTCACAATGATGGCCCTGCTCTCAAGACATTCTCCTAGATGCTATTATTAACCTTTTTAGCACACTGGAGGCTTTTGGGAGACTGATGAAAACTATAGCTTATCTTCCTGGAGATAATTATATAATATTATAAGCAAAATTATGTACACAACCTATTTTATTGCATTGGATCAAAATTAATTTTATAAAGAAATGTGTCTTCTTTATCCAGTTCTTGTGTATAGAATTAATTTCAAGCAATATTGTACAACAAATAGAAATAAAATCCAAAGAGGGCAAAAAAATGAAAAATGAACTTTGGTTTTGCTAAAAAAATAAGTTTCAAAAGAAAGCAACTCTCCCTTGTATTGAAAGGGAACTGAAATTATGGAGTGGTTGTTGACATGGCAATCCATACACACCAAAAAGCTGGGCTCACAACTGTATGTAGTGGCAAACACTATAAGTTCATGTTCACAAATCAATGACACAATGGGCTTGTGACAAGAGAGCACCAGGATATTCCAAGATGATCAGAATTGATTTTATGTCATTTAATTTATTTTGGGTTCCTATCACTTAGTTTCATCTTCAGCAAAGGGATGCTGTTGATGTCAGCAAGGGGAGAATTAAGAATTCATGTTTCAATTTTAAGGTTGTCTGAACAGAAGGACTTTAAAAAGAGTTGTGCTGTGTTTCAAGTTGTCTGCAGCTTTTTATATCAAGGATTTGTAAAGGAGAAGTTCATATTCCACTTTCAATTTAATGAGAAAACTTATCAAAGAAGCAATGATTCGAGGCCCCTGGCTTTAACAAAGTTGACACCTTACTATACACAAGTAGCACCACAGAAAGCATTGAGTCATTGAACTTCCTGCATGGAGATTCTTCCTCTTCTAAAGCAGTATAACTCTATGATGTGTTACCAAGTGCCACTGGTGTTCTAGTCACAAAATGTCCAACAAGGCTTACTTGGAAAAGAAAATTTTCAGTGTTTCAAAGATGTTGATGGACTTTGAAGTTTCAAAAGGACTTAGAAAATTGGAATCCATCTTTGAAGGCCTCAGCTGGCTGCACAAAGAAGCTTTCAATTCCTCACATGCCTCAGAATATTATATCAAGTCAACCCTGATGTAATAGATAATTTCATTTTCCCCCCTCCCTCTGAGCTGGCTCTCTCATCTGTTTGCTAGCTGTTTTGCTCATTGTCTGCCTTTCTTTTTAGAAGACACCTGGAACCAAACCCAGTACTTCCCATGTGGGAGGTGGGTGCTCAACTATTTGAGCCACATCTGCTCCCTGCTCATTTTTGTTGTTGTTTTTTGCTCATTGTCTGCTCATTGTTTTTTCTCATTGTCTGCTCATTGTTTGTTTGTCTTCTTTAGGAGGCACTGGGAACCGAACCTAGGACCTCACATATGGGAGACAGGCACTCAACTGCTTGAGCCACATCTGCTCCCAATTTCATTTGATACAGGCACCATTTTAGCTTGACTTCTCTGCTCTAAACTGCTCACTAATTGACTATTTCTGTGGTACACAACCTTAACAAAGTTACCTTGTTGCTGTCTTAAGTCTAGGATCATGTGTCAAGGCAGAACAAATTTTTTTGTAAAGAATGCCTTTTCTACTCCAGCCTTCTTTGGATGAAGAAGTTTTATACCAATGTATTTTTGGAACAAAAAGGTATAAGATGTTTTTCTAAAATTTTGGCTTCATGCTCCTTGTATTGGCAAGAATGCCATCATACAAAAAACATGGGAGCTTCAGTGTTCCATCACATATGAAAGCAAAGCCAAAGGATCTTTGATATTTGTTCTTTATGATTTTCTTTGACATTTTCCAACTTAAGTGAAGCCTATAGTAAACCAGGACAGATGCTCATCATCATAATGCCAGGGCACTTATTCCTTAACTCCTTTCAGTGGGAAGCTGTTATGACATACCATGACAACACTGATGAATATAAAATATATAATGCCTCTCCACAGTGGCATTCAATAATGGACATAAAAATCATGTGTTCACTAGGATAATTTAAAAATGACTGTTGTGTGTGCATTCATGTCTGTAAATGCATGCATGAATGAGTATACATATGTGTGCGTGTGGATAGCCACATGAGTGGTTCACTGAGCCCCCTCCCCCTTCTGGTGCTAAGAGCCCTGGTGTAGAGGAGTGGACAGCAGCTTCAACCAAACTCATAATCTAACTTGATGACAGAGATCAACATGAGCTCAATGGTGAGAGAGATGAGCTGTCCTCGTGGCCTTAGAGGAAACTTCACAAGAACCCAGTAATATAACATTTGAGTTGCAACTGGAAAGCTGAGTAGAATTTTATTAGGTTGAGAAAAAGAAGAAAGCCCTCCAGATAGAAGCTGATTAAATTGGCATTTTGTCCTCATAACTCCTGAGATAGAAGCTGTCATTGTGTCCATTAGGGAGTAACTGAGGCTGAGTGACACAGCCAAAATCTCAGAGAGCAGCGAGGTCCAGTACTTAAACCAGGTTTTTTTCTATTCTGTTTTAAGCCTCTGCTAGCTGCTTGTGATACCGAACAAAAGGAGGTTCATTACCTGATGCAGTTTATTAATTAATTCCTGAGACACTGGGGTTTTAAAGAAAGAGTTTATTTGCTTGCACGTAGCAAAGGAGGTTAGTGCCCTAAGGGTCCAAAATCTGCCTCCCCAAACTGCAGTAGTCCTGATAGTTTTATAATAACCAGGTTTAGCAGTTGATGCTAATAAGTAATCGGGTTGAGGCTGGAACAGTTTCCTTCAATAATAAACATTAAGTGGCTTAATAGGATGGGGGCTGTGGGTACAAAATGGGGGTGAGTCACAAGGTTATTACAATTACAAGACAATCATTATCAGAGATCAGGGCATTTGGGGATGAGGGGTACAGAACAGGGCTCAGTTACAAGGTCTTTCTTATGAATTTCAAACAGGGAATGGTGGAGTGGTTACCTTTCAAAAGAAATGTTTATATACAAGGGTAGGATTTATCTGGAATAATTCATTATAATACTAGGTCTTAGAAATGACCATATGCAAAGGTAAAATCTGTCTTAAATAATCATCATAATAGCAAGTCTTAATGGAAAATGACCATATACAAAGGGTGAGGTCTGTCTAACCAGTTTCAGTAATTCCAGATATTAACCTTTGGATATTTTATAATACACTGGAAGTAAAAGGTTTCTATAGAATGATTCAGTAATGATAATTATTTGTTAATTCTTAACCCTCAGTTACTCTTCTTCAATCGTGTCTCTTGAGCTCCATGCCTGGACTCCCCCTCTCTGCCCAGTCCCTCAGATAGATGCCTCTCTTGATTGTCTGCTCACATTTGATTGGCTTCTTTCCATGAAGATGCTTTCCAGATCATCCCTCTGGCTCCACATACCTCAGACTGGAGAAAGTGACACATGTCCCTGCTAGACCTGGAGTTGAGGGATACTGTGCTTCAGTCAGGCCCCAGAAGTACAGATTCATGCTTGTCTGAGAGAGGGAATTTGATGAACCAATGAGTTATCATCAAGCTAGGTGAAATATTTTCTTCTGGAATAGCATAAAAATTAGTGCTCCTGTTACCTCTGAGTGCTTGAAATCGTCTTAAGCAGAAGCTCTGGCTACCCTGGGTCTCACTGGTATTTTCAGGAAACTGATCTTGGGTTGGACAGAAAAACAAATGTGTTCCTAGAGTAGAGGCAAGGTGCTGATCTAGGGTCTACATACTCTGGTTTCTTTTTGTTCCTTCTGTTTTACTTTGCTTTGGTGCTGAAAACAGATAACGTAAAATGGGTTGGCTTTTAACAGTGGAAATTTTTTAGCTTACAAGCTTACAGTTTCAAGGCTGAGGAAAATGTCCAAATATAGGCATCATCATGCAATGCTTTCTCCCTGAAGACAAGCTCCCAATCCTGGACTCCCCACATGGCAAGGCACAAGGCGATATCTGCTGGTCTCTCCCTTTCTTGTGGGTTTCATTGCATAGCTTCTGCGGCTTTCTCTTTCTTTATTTGAATTTCATTCTCTTATAAAGAATTCCAGCAAGAGGATTAAGACCCACTCTGAGTGAGGTAGCTCACATTTAAGATCCTACTCATCAAAAAATCCTACTTATAATGAATTTACGCCCACAGGAGTAGATTAATTTTAAGAACATACTTTTCTGGAGTACATACAACTTCAAAGCATCACAACTTCTAAGGAATTTTGACAGGTTATAATCAATGATGGAGTCAGTTTATCCTGAAAGAAATTACTCCAGCTGGATCTAACTTGATTTAAAGGTTGTTTATATTTCTGAATTTCCTCCTTTGTCTGTGTATGTATGTGTGTGTATGGCCTGTGAAACTGCCTTATCCATCTATCTAAAGCTCAATATTATAAAAAGAATTTTTATTGATTTCTGGCATTTTTGTTGATTTAGGTTGATTCTGTGATGTAACATGAAGATTATACGTTGGGCATATCTACCTCTTATCTTCCTGTCCACCTCACCACTCTTGAGCAGATTTGGACTGAGTATGCAATAACTCAGAGCCCCATAAACCATGCTAGAGTCCTTTGTGATTCAGATTCTAAAACAGTCTCTATGCTCTCTGCCATAGTTGATATACTTTTTCCTCTTGCTTAAGATAGTTACATTTAAAGTCACACAGATGGACCTTCTGGGTGCCATCATCTGCTTTTCTTAGTGTCCCTCACCCACATTTTGATTATATAATTTTGAGCTAGATTTTTGTCACTTCAAAGGTATATTTGAAGATATAAAATAGTGAGTGATTTCTTTCACCCAAAGAATAAAAGAACTACTCTCTTCTGAAACCACTCTGTTAAGCTTAATTCCTTTACCATTAAAGATATTTGTACACACTCTCACATACATTAACCATTGGATATCCTACAGGAAAGCCTCTAAATAAGGCCATCAGAATAAAGAAAATACTGAATTTATATGTGAAGCATTTCGAACACAAAAAACACTGCAGTGCTGAGGACTAACTTGCTTTATGGTTATATTTTAAGTCATGGCTGACCATTTCTACCTAGAGGCAGTTGTTTCTAAAGCCAAACATGAGAGCTTTCCACTAGCTGCCATGTTTACAATGAATATGAGCAGCCATGTTGTCAAGAACTTGTGCTTCCTCTACCTGAGACCAGGCAGGTTCTCAAAACACTTCAGGAGCTTTTAATGAGTCCTCAAAAATCCCCTGTGAAGTGGAACATTTTTATCTGCCTCCAAGCAGGAGGTAAAACATTGATTTGAACTGTTTAAGGTCACAGAGAGATGCAGCCAGACCAGAGAGAAACAGAAAATGAAACTGATGTGGAATCAATACCTGATAATTCAACAAAGAGCCAAGGAGAGGAGTACAGATGGGCATGCAGTAGCTGCTTTTCAGAGTGATAATATTGCAATTTGGAGGACAGCAATGCTAAACATAAGTTTTGTGCTTTTCTTCAGACTGAGAAGGCATCAGACCTTGGGGTGGGGTGAGGATAGGGCAGTGGGGGGGGTGTCATGAATCAAGCAGGGATCAAAGGTCCAAGTGTCAGGATAAGAGGCAGGGAGAGATTCACTGGAACTGAATGTGGAAGTGATGGGATGGAGGAGAGGGTAGAGTAGGAAAATCAGTCATGAACAGGTTTAGAAAGAGTGGTTGGTGAAGAAATAGGGAGATTGGTGTGGGTGGATATATTCTCCAGGACACCCAGATTATGATGCTTTGTGACTATGATGGAAAGGCTAGGAGTGGGGAATTACGTGCAAAGGGCTTGGACCCACATTCTGTCACTGATGTTGATCTGCTCAATTCACCATGACGGTTTTGATGTTTTGTCTGTAGAAATGTTTGATAGCTCACCTGGAGATATGATGGAGATTATAATTCTCAATTTGGAAGAGCTGGAATATTTTAGAATATATTCTATCTTCAGTGCACAGCAACTACCTGGTTCCTCTTCCCAAAACCTGATTTAATTCCCCAGTACCAGCTGGGTCTTCTCCTTAGCTGGGCTGGGATATTGCTCTTATAATCTCTCTATTCTGCCTGTCATCCTCTACTTCACTCAGACCATTTTTCCCAGAGCTTTCCATGAATCCTCTTTAACCTGACCCAGCCTTCACCTCAATACTTCCTGGCTATGCTAACCTGCCTGTACTTTCTAACTCTGCCCCTCTTGTCCCCAGAGGACCCATCCTGAAGTGCTTTTCTCTTGCTTCTTTGTCTCTTCACTTTTAACATCAACCCCCAAATTGCCACTGTGTTTGGTTCCTTAAATGAGTTTCCCTATCCTCCATATAGAAAAGAAATTAAACCACACCTTGCTTTCTGCCAAAGGGTTTGGTGTCTAGTGTGTGTGTGTGTGTGGAGATGCTCCAAAATGCTTCCTAAGTATAGTGCCCCCCCACTGCTATAAAACAGTTGCAACAGATCACATAGCTCCAGAAAGACTGTTTACAAAGCAAAAGTATTTACCTCATGCTTGAGCTAAAATAATGATAAAATAACAAAAGAATAACAGCTAATATTCATTATACTCTTACCAAGCCTTTTCTAAGCATTTCACCTACTTAACTCATTTAGTCCTCACAACAGCCCTATGGGGTTTTTACTGTTACAGCCACACTTTAAAGATAGTGAACCCAGGCTTAGAGGGTTTTAAGTAACTGATCAGGTTTACAGAAGTAAGTCAAGATGGGGAAATTAAGTTCCACTTCCAATCTCTATCCTTCTCCAGCCATCCTTTGTTAAGTAAAACACTAAATACTTCAATCACCAGAAAATGGAAATTTAAACCACAATGAGATATCATGCTACAGTCACCAGAATGGATAAAAGTAAAATGACTGATAATACCATGTGTTGATGTGAGCAGTTGGAACTCCCACACTCTGCTTTGGGGAACTTCAAATGATAGAGCCACTTTGGAAACTGTCTAGCACTTTCTTATAAAGTTAAACATACATATATTATACAATAGAGACATTCCTATGTATTTACCCAAGAAAAAATAAAAACATATGGCCCTGCAAAAACTTGTTGTGGATGTTCATAGCAGCTGTAAGCAAAATATCCCCAAACTGGAAATAACCCAAATGTCCTTTAACTGGTGAATGAATAAACAAGTTATGGTAATACTATACAATGGAACACTGTTCAGCGATAAGAAAGAACAAGCTACTGATAAATGTAACAACATGGATGAGTACCAAAAGCAGTATGCTAAGGCTTCTATTCAAACAAATGGTTGAATTGAATTAATATGATTTATTTGTTATATATATATTTTTTAATTAGAGAGGTTACAGGCTTATGGACAAATCATGCATAAAATAAGAGTTCCATATACCACCCTGCTATTAGTGTGATACATTTTTACAATTGATGAAAGAAACATTTTTATTATTACACTATTCACTATATTTATGGCTTACATTAGTGTTCACTGTCTGGTGCAGTCCTATGTGTTTTTTAAATTTTTATTCTAGTAACATACATGCAACCTCTTCCCAAAGAGGTTTCAACTAATACAAAAATATAATTAAGGACTGTTAATTACATTCACAATGCTATGCTACAGTCACCAGCATTCACTAACAAAACTTTTCTACCAATCCAAATAGAAACTCCACACAATTTAAGCATTAACTTCCCATTCCCAACCGCCACTCCAGCCCCTAGTAAACTATATTATAGTTTCTGACTCTGTGAGTTTACTTATTCTAATTATTTATTATTAGGGAGATCATATAATATTTGTACACATTTTGCAACTGGCTTATTTCACTCAACATGATGTTCTTCCGGGTTCATCCATGTTGTAACATGTATCAGGACTTCATTCCTTTTTGCAGCTGAATAATATTCCATTTTATTTATATACCACATTTTATTTATCCATTCATTGGTTGGTGGACATTTGGTTGCTTGCATCTTTTAGCAATTTTGGATAATGTGCTATTAACATTGGTGTACAAATATCTGTTCCAGTCCCTGTTTTTAATTCTTTTGGATATATATGGAGTAGTGGGATTGCAGGGTCACATGGTATTTCTATACTTAGCTTTCTGAGGAAGCACCAAGCTATCTTCCACAACAGCTGCAGTGTTTTACCTTGCCACCAGCAATGAATGATCCTATTTATCTGTATCTATTCAAACACTTGTTAATTTCCATTTTTTAAATAGCGGTCATTCTCATGGGTGTGAAATGATATCTCATTGTGGTTTAGTCTAATGATGTTTAGCATCTTGTCATGTGTTTTGTGGTGATTTGTATATCTCTTTGGAGAGATATATATTCAAATATTTTGCCCTTTTTAAAATTGGTTTAAAAAAATAAAATAAAATAAAATTGGTTTGTCTTTTTGCTGTTGATTTGAAGGACATCTTTTATATATTCTGGATATTAAACCTTTATTGGATATCTGGTTTCTAAATATTTTCTCCCATTGTGTAGGTTGTCATTTTACTTTCATGATAAAGTCCTTTGAGGTGCAAAAGGTTTTAATTTTGATGTGGTCCTTTTTATCTATTTTTTCTTTTGTTGCTTGTGCTGTGGGTATAAAGTCTAAGAAACATTGCCTAACACAAGATGAAAATGCTTCCCTATGTTGTCTTCTAGGAGTCTGGCAGATTTAGCTCATATATATCTTTGATCCATTTTAAGTTGATATTTGTATATGATGCAAATGGAGATCTGGTTAACTCAGCACCATTTGTTGAAGAGACTATTCTTTCCCAAATGAATGGTCTTTGCCCCCTTGTAAAAAATCAGTTTGCCATAAATCTGGTGATTGATTTCTAAGCTCTTAATTTTATTCCATTGGTCTATAGGTCTGTTCTTGTGCCAGGATCAGGATTTATTTTTCCTTTTTTTCATTTTTGTCTTTGTAAGTCTTATACCTTTCTTGCACCTCAATTCTTCCATAATGCTTTCTTTCATATTTTTTTTCTATTGTACAATTTTCAGTTCCATGTCATGTCATTCTGAATAATTTTCAGATATTTTCTTTGTGGTAATCATGGGTATAATCATGGGTATAAACTTTAACATCTTAATTCTTTAACAGTCATATTTGATTTGGTACAATTTAACTTCAATAGCATACACATACACTGTTTCTATACCCCTCTATTCACCACCTTTCTTATAATTGTTACAAATTATATCTTTGTACATTATCTGCCCTAAACCTTCAATTTATCATACTTCCTATGCATTTGCATTTTAGTACCTGTAAGAAGTTAGGAGTAACACAACACAAAATACAATACATTATTTTTGTCATTCATAACTACCTAAATGGTTTTCTTTACCAGAGGTTTTTATTTCTTCATGCTGCTTTGATCTACTCTCTGGTATCCTTTCCTTTCAACTGAAAAACTCCCTTTAGCATTGCTTTTGTTAATCTGGGAATGCCTTAATCTCTCTCTCATTTTTGAAAGAAATTCTTGCTGGATATAAAATTCTTGTTTGGCAATTGTTTTCTTTCAGCTCTTTAAATATTTGTACTACTGTTTTCCTGCCTCCATATTTTCTGTTGAGAAATTGGTACTTAATCTTATTGGGATTCCTTTTATATAACTCATTGCTTTTTCCTTTGCAGCTTTTTGACCTCTCTCCTTGTCCTTGGCTTGGACAGATTGATCATGTTTAGTTTCCTACGCTGCTCAAAGCAATACCATGAAATTGTTCAGCTTAAGCAATGGTAATTTTTTCACTTATGGTGAGAGTCTGGAAAAATGTCCAAATCAAGGCATCATAAAGGTGATACTTTCTTCTCAAAGACCTGCTGCTGGTGACCTTTGATTCCTCTGCCACATGTCAAGGCACATGGTGGCATCTGTTGGTCTCTCCCATCTCTTCCAGGTTTTATTGCTTTCAGCTTCTTGCTTCCATTGCTTTCCCTCTCTTTCTCTTTCTGTATTCATTCCATTTATAATGTACTCCAGTAGGAGCTAACCTATCCTGAATGAGGTGGGTTACACCTTAACTGACATAGCCTTGTCAAAAGGTCCTAGTTACAATGGGTTTATACCCACAGGAATGGATTAAATTTAAGAACTTGTTTTTCTGGGGTACATACAGCTTCAAATAACCACAGATCCCTATGTGTCTTGATGTGGTTCTTTTTGAGTTTACCTTGTTTGTTGGGATTCTTGAGTGTGCATATTCATGTCTTCCATAAATTTGGAAAGTTTTCTGCCATTGTTTCATTACACATTCCTTTTTCCACTTTCTCTCTTTCTTCTTCCTCTGGGACTCCCATAATATGTATATTTATATGCTTGATGGTGTCTCACAAACCTCTGTTCATTTTGTTCAGCCTTTATTGTTTCTCTTCCTCAGCCTGAATCATTTCAATATTTTTGTCTTCAAGATCACCAGTTCTTTCTTCTGCCAAATCCAATCTGTTGTTGAAATTGTCTGGAAAATTTTTCTTTTTAGTGATATGTTCTTTGACTCCAACATTTCTATTTCGTTCCTATTAAGGATCTCAAAGACATTTCTATATTGTTCACTTGTTATTTTCCTCCCATATTTTAGTTCTTTTTCCACATTTTTCTTTACCTCCTTGAGCATATGGAAGGTGTTTTAAAAGACTTTGTCCAGTAAGTCTGAAATCTGGTCCTCTTCATTGATGGTTTCTGGATATTTATACAGCCCTTGAACTTTTTTCCTTAGTTTTGAGGAAGGACACTGTCTTTAAGATTCATCTATTACTTTTGTATGGCCAGCTGATTTTTGACAGGAGTTCTAAGTCCAATCAATGGGGAAAAGATAGTGTCTTCAAAAAATGGTGCTGGATTTTATCTAATATTGTGCTAGAGGTTCTAGCTAGAGCAATCAGGCTACATAAAGAAATAAAAGAGAAGCAAATAGGAAGGGAAGAAGTAAAACTTCCACTAGTCACTGATGATGTGATCCTATACTTAGAATCTCCTGAAAAATCCACAACAAAGCTATTAGAACTAAGAAATGAGTTCAACAAAAAGGTTGGTATAGAATTGCCATATGACCTAACAATCCCACTTCTAGGTGTATACCCCAAAGAACTGAAAGCATGGACTTGAACAGATACTTGCATATCCATATTTATAACACTATACTCACAATTGCCAAAAGATAGAAGCAACCCAAGTGTCTATCAACAAGTGAATGGATAAACAAAATGTGGCATATACATCCAATGGAATATTATTCAGTTATAAAAAGAAATGAAGTTTTTTTTTTTTAAAGATTTTATTTATTTACTTTATCCATTTTAAACCTCCCCTTCCCCATTTGCTGTTTTGTGTCCATTCGCTGGGCAATTCTCTGTGTCTGTTTCCTGCCATCTCTTCTCATCCTCCTCCAGTCTTCACCAGAATTCGATCCTGGAGACCTCCGATGTAGGAGAGAGGTATTCTGCTGTCTGCACCACCTCAGCTCCTGGCTTCTGGAGCTTTCAGAGCATCTCGTCTTGTCTTTCCCCTATTACGTCATCATCCTGCTGCATGGCTCCTGGGGCCCGACAGCTCAGTGGCACACAGAGCCTGGCAGCCCATGCGCTTTCTATATATATATTTTTTATTTTACTGGGAGGTCCCGGGGATCGAACCCCGGTCCCTCCATATGGCAGACGGACGCCCAACCATTTGAGCTACATCCGCCCCCAGAAATGAAGTTTTGATACATGCAACAATATGGATGGACCCCGAAGATATCATGTTGAATGAAATAAGCCAAACACAAAAGGACAAATATTGTAAGATCTCACTGATATGCAATAATTAGAAGTAGCAAATTCATAGACTTAGAAACTAGTATACAAGTTTCCAGGGACTGTGGTTGGGTTAAGAAATGGGAGGCTGATGCTTAATTGATACAGAGTTGCTGTTTTGGATGATGGAAAAGTTTTGGTAATGGATGGAGCACAACAATGTGAATGTAACTAACATCACTAAATTATAAATATAAATGCGGTTAACAGGGGAAATTTCAGGTTGTATATATATTACTAGTATAAAAAATTTTATTTTAAAAACACATAGGGGAGCGGATGTGGCTCAAATGGTTGGGCGTCTGTCTCCCATATAGAGGGACCTGGGTTCAATCTCCGGGACCTCCTGGTAAAATAAAGAAAATATAGAAGGCATGCGGGCCGTGAGGCCCTGGGTGCGGGAGTGCCGCCAGGCCCCACCGAGCTACGCAGCAAGATGGTGACGTAACAGGAGAGTGACACAAAGGGAGAGCCAAGACGAGACCCGCTGAAAAAAAACAGGAACTGAGGTGGCACAGGTGGCAGAACGCCTCTCTCCCACATCGGAGGTTCCCAGGTTCGAATCCCAGTGAAGATAGGAGAAGAAGGATGAGAAGAGAGGGCAGGAAACAGACACAGAGAATTGCCCAGTGAATGGACACAAAAACAGCAAAAACAGCAGGGGAAGGGGGTTTAAAATGGATAAAAAGTAAAATAAATAAACAAATCTTTAAAAAAAAAACACACACATAGGACTGTACAGCACAAACAGTGAACACTGATGTAAACTATGTACCCTAGGTAATAGTATAATTATAATAATATTTATTCATCAATTATAACAAAGGTACTACACTAATGCAAATTGTTAATAATAGGGGAAGTGTGAGTTATGGTATATGTGAACTTTACATTTTCTGCGTGATTTTTCTGTAAACCTACAAGTTCTATGATAATAAAAAAAGTTTTTAAAAATTAAAAAAGAAAAAGAAGGCTGTGATTCTTTGTTTCAAAGGAGTTGAGTTCTACTTTCTCTTGCCATAGCAGCCCCCTGAATAAAGTCATCCTTACCTGTTAAAAGTAAAATACAAACCATTATGCTAAGTCTAAAAAAGTCTTGAGCATTTTAGTTGACCTGAAGTTTATCATAATTAGAGAATGTAATATAATTGTTGAAAATTTAAAAGTATTAACATGCTGCAAGAAAACTCACCAGCTCCCTTAATAAAATAGCTCTGTAATTTTCCAGGCTTGGCAGTGGAGAGAGTCTAGAGAGATGGAGGGGCAAATGGACCTCACAGTTCTGCTCTTACCTATTAAGAGACTTCACTGACACCATCAAATTGCCATATATCCTCATTTTGGCACAAACCATAATATAACTAAAAGTGCCAGGAAAAGTAGAGGGGATTTCAACACAAAGAGTATCATATAATCCCTGAAAGCCATCTCCTCATAGTGTCTCTATGTGCCCAACCCCCTGCCCAGCCAATAGGGTTGTACCTCCTTGTCTATGCCCAGTCTGCTTCCCCGTGTCATGTCTATTTTCCCCATCAATGAAGAACACCCCAAACACTTCTAAAGACCCAGAGCAGAGTGAGGAAGGGGATCCATTTCCTTCTCATTGTAGACCTCTTTCTAAGTTATCATTCTATTCCTAGGATGTATCTTTCTCCTTGGCTGACTTACACTGGAAATGGCTACTTCAGTGAAAGGAGACCTCGATGGAACAACCGTGTCAATAATACAATAGCTCAACATAAGTACAAGATAACACAAAATGGGCAGGTCATGGATGTCTTTTCCATAAACCTATATATTATTACTTGCTTTATGAAAGAATGTCTCTGATTTTGTGGTACATAAAATATGGAATATGATATTCAACTCTGCACATCAAACTCAAGAGAACCTTTGACAAACTGCTGTGGTTCCCAAAGAAGGGGAAACAGTGGAGGAAACTGGGAAAGTGAAGGCTGGAGAATAATATAGGAAGATATGATAACTCCCCTCAAATTCCATTTAGATGCATATATGCTTTACTAATGTGCACCAATAAAATTGATTTGTTTTTTAAAATTCTATTTAGATGAGGAAGCACTTGAAGGATGTTTGGGTAGTATAAATTTTAAAGTTCTTTTCAGCCCAGTGATACCTGATTTTCTGTCTTGCTCTATGTTGTTCTAAAGGGAAGTACTAAATCCAGTGGATACAAGATAGAGAGACGCAAACTTTGGTTCAACATAATACAAAACAAAACCCCTAAAAACAAGATCTGCCCCGCCCTCCATAAAAGAGACTCCCTTATAGTATGTGCTGTCTACTATTTAAACTATCTAAAGAATTCCCACAACAAGTGCTGGTTTAATAAGTGATTAATAGAGCAGCATCTGTGGCTGGATTGCTTGGTTCAAATCCCAGTTCTACCACTTACCAGCTGTGACCTTGGGCATGTTATTCAAACTCTCTGTTCTCAATTTCTTTAGCTGAAAAATGGGAATGAAAACTGAATTGCTAGGGGGATGAAATGAGTTATAATTTAAAAACCCTTAGAACAATGCATGGAAAATATTAAACACATAATCATTGTTGGGTGTTATTAGTTCTTTCCAATCACCAATATTCTATGATTCTGATCTTAGCTGTTTGCAATATTCTTGGCATCATCTATAGATAAGAAAGGGTCTATTAATATTATAAGCAATTAGGGCAAATGCTTGGGCTGATGGGCTTCTCTGGCTGTTTGCTATGCAAAGACACTTTTATGGATATATGAAACAGATATTAAAATAAGCAAGTTTATTCTGTTATAAAGAAAATTTATAACATAGTGCTTTATAGATGACTTTGTTTAACTTAAATTTGGTTTACCATTAATAAAAATGTTTTAAGTACAAGAAGAGTAAATACTGAAAAATACAAGCAATACAGAACTTCATAAGTGAACAAAAGATTATTCTGGACTAGTTTTTAAGATTATACACAACTCGTATAATTACATATAGTTTATCAAAAATGGAGTTTCACACACACACACACACACATACACACACTGTTTTGCAGTTTCCTAAAGGGAAGAATTCCATATAGAAATTTTATAGTTATAGATTAAAACATATCCAAAAAGAAATGCCATATAATACATGAAATAAAGTATCAGAGACATAGAATTTTTGAAAAATTCCATGTAGATACTTTTTTTTAAAGGAGATACTGGGGATTGAATCCGGGACCTCATACATGCCAAGCAAGTGCTCAACCACTGAGCTACGTCCTCTCCCTGTCATGTTGATTCTTGATCTGCTCATATTGTCTAAAATTGGAGTGACTGGTAGCTTTATGAACTATGGAGCTTGCACCTTAGAGTTTTACTCTTGGGTGTCCATGGCTCCAGTCCTGACAATTATTTCTCCATTACAAACTCCTTTTTTGTTTGCACAACCATGACCTGCACCTCACAAATCAATTAAACTTTGCTTGATAAAATAATGAGCAATGCCCAGTTTTACTAGAATAATTGTTAACACATCTCCAGGAATTTAAAAAAATGAGTTTGAATAACTGATCTTTGGAAGATTTATATAGTGGAAAAGACGCTAAGAGATAATCTAGTACAATTCCATCATTTTATTGCGGAAGAAACTGAGATTCAAAGAGGGCAAATGAACTGTCCAAGGATGCACATTGTTTTAGTTTACTGGTTGCCAAAGCAAACATCATGCAATGGGTTGACTTAAACAATGGGAATTTATTGGTTCACAGTTTTGAGGCTGGGAGAAGTTCAAAATCAAAGCATTGTCAAGGCAATGCTTTCTCCCAGAAGACTGTGGTGTTCTGTGGCTGGTTGCCAGTATCTTTGGTCCTTGGCTTTAGTGTCACACGACAATCACATGATGGCCTCTCCTGGCTTCTCCCTTCTTTCAGATCACATTGACTTTCAGCTTTTGGCTGTTCCCTTTTGCTTTCTCTCTCTCTGTGGCCTCCCCTTAAGGCCTTCAGTAATAGGATTAAGAGCCATCCTTAGTCAGTTGGGCCTTAGTCCATGGCCCAACTGAAGTAATCTCTTCAAAAGGTCTTATGTACAATATGTTCACACCCGCAAGAATAGATTAAGTTTAAGAACATGTTTTTCTGGGGTACATAGCTTTAAGCCATCACACACATCAAATCTGTAGCTAAGCTGGAAGGAGAACACAGTTTTGTTTTGTTCTTTTTTTTTTTTCAATCTACCAGCTCAGCTGTTTTTACAGCTAAGAGATTTCAAAGTGAGTAGGTAAGTCGTTCCAGAGGTTATGGCTCATGCATGTCTCAGGAGGATTTCACTAACTGACAGAGTAAACAATGCCTCAAACAGGGCTGCTCCTGAGGGCAGTAAAGACATCTGGACACTATATGCAGAGTAGACAACCCCAGGAAATTAGCACTCCATCAGAGGGCCTTGCCCTGGAATATATGATAATCTATCTCCCCAGTGTATCAGAGTTAGACTCATTTATAATTTTCCTACACATGGTTCTTCTGTCCCTTTTACTTGAAACTAAAATTACCACTATATTTAATAAATATATGTCCCAGAGACTTAAATCTTCAGTCTGTTCACAGGTTGGTTGAGCCCTGAATCTCAGCAGAGTTGTAGTCAACACCTATTCTGAAGTTCATCAGACTCACCCAGGAAAACTGACCAAAGAATGATAATGGACAACACCCATCCCAAAAAACAGAGAGTATCTGCACCTGTTAGCAAGACCTTTGCATCCATCTGCCCCATGGGATCTAAGCTCCCTCTCAGTCGGAAGCAGAGTGGGCATCACCATCCCCAAATCCTCAAGATTGAAGAATGAACACACATAAGGAGGGAATGCAACAATGGACCAAAGTAGACTAATTGTTATTTTAATAATGGAAGAACTTGTAACATTTACATAAAGACAGTAGTCACCAGAGGTTCTGAGGGGAAGGAGAGGGAAGAACAGGTATAACATGGGGCATTTTTGGGACAATGGAATTTTTCTGCATGATATTGCAATGATGGATACAGGCCATTATACATTTTGTCAAAACCTATAAAATTGTGCAGTGCAAAACATAAACCATAATGTAAACTATAGACCATGGTTAGTTGCAATGCTTCAATATTTGTTCATCAATTGTAACAAATGTTCCACACTAATGAAAGATGCTCTTAAAGGTGGAAAGTATGAGAGGGGGAGAAAGTGGGGTATATGGGAATCCTCTATATTTTCAATATAACTTTTATGTTATCTAAAACTTCTTTAAAAATAAGGAAAAAATGTCATAGGATTGACTATAAATCAATTTAAACATGTCTTACTTGGAACAATACATTTTAAAAAGCAAGGATAATTGTTTATGTCAAATTTCTTAAAGGAAATAAGTATTCACATATGGCAGCGAGCTCATGACTTTTTAAAAAGATAATCCATACATACACTCAGAAGGAAATTGTTTGCATTATAGTTTCCTAGTTTCTATACTTTTCTGGAGACCTTACAAAGATATTTATATGTTAGATTTCCTCTTCCTGTTCATTTTGACATTGGTTTAATTAAGCCAGTTGTTAACACTGAATAACTGCTGTGGTCTCTGTGAAAAAAAAGTGATAGCTTAAGCTTAATACTGAAAATATATGTTAGGAAGACAAGGCATTAATTTTTCCTAAAACATTTCTTATTGGATCAAAGACTTTTAAATTCATAAATGGAAAAGTATCATGCTAATTCCAGGCAAGTCATGATGGGAATTGAAATTAGATACTAATTTATTCCTTTGCAGGGTTTTTTCTTTTTTTGCCTAAACATGCATCAAGAAGTCAATCCAAGGCCACTTCTTAGTGCCAAAATTTAGCTTTTATTGACTGAAGTATGGATTCATGTATGAGTCTAAGATAATATTTTTTATGCATTGATATTTCTTTCTGTTTTTTGTTCAGTTTAAAAAAATGTTTATGGGGTATAGCTCTTCTATGGAAGCCATTTTGTAGTCTATATAGCTTCTAAATCTTTTATTCAATATGTATTTATTGAATTCTAGTATGAGCCAGGCACTTTTCTAGACAGTGAGAATATATCCATAAAGAAAAGAGACAAAGATCCCTGCTTATAGAGATTCTAGTGGAGAGATAAACAATAAACTATAATAAATAAATGAAGGAAGTAGAATGTTAGAACGCAATATGTGCTAAGGAAAATGGGAAAAATAAAGTAGGAAGTAAAGGGGGGAGCAGGAGATCTAGGAGAAGGTATGGGCTACGTTGCAATTGTAATGTGGTAGTCAGGGTAGGCCTTATTGAGAAATGATTTTTGAGCAAAAATTTGAAGGTGGTAAAGGCACTTTTATTTTAAAAACAGCTTTTATTAAAACCAAACTTAAAAAATTAAGAGAGCACCATAAATTTATCTGCACCCAATCTTTTTTTATATCAACCCTAGATATATAATTTAGCAATTTTTATATTTATATTCTTTTCCCTTGCATTTATGTTGTTTCAAAATTAAATTGAGTTAATTATTATATAATTGTTTTCTGAATAAATTTTATATTTGAACAAACTGAAAGCAAAAGGAAATTTTGAAGAAAGGATGCTATATTTGGAGTTAAGAAACATACATTGGATAGTCCTTTTCTTCTAGGTTTTTCTTAAAATATTCCTGATGTGCACAGAGAAATTACATGTTTTATATAAATAACATTGAAAACAATAATGAACTTTTATTTAGTGCTTGTCATGTACTAGTACAATCTTGGGTATAGTATTTACTCTACATTATTATCCTAATAAAATCTTTGCAATAGTGCTGAGTTGTAGCCCCATGTCACAGGTAAGGAAACCCAGATTCCAGAAGTTAGTAAGTGACAGATTTAGGATACTAACCCAGGTCTGCTTCAATCTAAATATTAGCTGTTTGTTATAACCCAACTCCTGGGTGAGGCTGTAAGACCAAAGAACACAGCTGGCATTTAGTCAGGCATAAGTTTTATTGGGACTTTGGGACAGGAGAGAATCTCTGAAGGTGGCAGTTCAGAGAATGAAGATAGAGCTCTGCAAAAAGATGAGAAAATAAGGAGTGATATATAAGGGGTTTCAGAACAAGTACATCTCATAGGGTATGAGAACAGATTTCCTGCCAGTATCATGTGAAACATACACATGAGGTGTGGTGATGTTTTCACAATGCTTGTAAGAAGGACATTTACCAAGGATGTTTACTGCTTTGGGAAGATTATAGCTTACAATAATATCTATGCATTCTCTTCCCTCTGGGGAGGGTTGTTAACCTTTACCTTATGTCTACGTCATACAGGTCTCTACGTGTTGAGGACTTGTGGGTGTGCCATGGGTCCCCACAATCCACCCTCATGTAATGGCCTACATTGACCATAGGACAAGCATTGCATCCACATTCCACAGCAACAGTATAAAAGACAACAGCTAAAACCATTATGTGCTTTCAGTGACAGTTGCACTTCCACCTGTAACAAAAACAGTTAATAGGTAGAACCACCAGGGGGCACACTTTACTCTATAGCTAGCCTTGATAATAAAATTACACAATTCAGGGGGTAACCAACCCCCATCATGGATTCTCTCTTGTCTTTCCATGCAGACAGGAGCAATGCGATCTATGGTGACAGACTCAGCCGTTAACCACCCTAAACCATCATATACAGCATATCCTAATAAAGGCCTGGGCTTATTCACCTGTTCCTTTACAAGGGAAAAAATATAATTATGAGTCTCATTGAAAGACAGCAGCTGAATCTCTGTCTTAAATGAGAAGGTCTTGTTCCAAACTTGTCAATCCATTGTATTCTGCCATACCAACTAGGTGTTCCATGCTGTCAAATTTGCAGGAGTTATAGTCTAAGAAAGCTTTGCCTTTAGCAGTAGTTCTTATTTCTTGTTCATATTTCAATTAAAAATTTTAATTACAACATTTTGTATTAAAAGGTTAGCTTTTTTAATTTCAAGTAATACTAGTTTTCCATTTGCATTAGTAAGGATGTTTTATTTTAGAATCAATTTATTTTAAAAACAGAGCACGTTTTAATAATTTTATAAAAATGTGATTATGGATGTACACACATTTAGCAATAACTGTAAATAATGGTATATGCATGACTCAAGATTGAGAAATATTATACTAGGCCAGTGGTTGACAAACTATGACCTTTGAACCAAATCTGGCTCATTGCCTGTTCTTGTAAATAATGGATTTTTTTTTTTTTTTTAAGATTTTATTTATTTATTCCTTTATCCTCCCCTTGCTGCTTGTGCTTGCTGGGTCAGCTAACCACGCCGTGCGGGCGGGCTTGCCTTCACCAGGAGGCCCCGGGAACCGAACCCGGGGCCTCCCACATGGTAAACGGGAGCCCCACTGATTGAGCCACAGCTGCTTCCCTAAATAATGGATTATTAAGATACAAACACAGCCAATTGTTTATCTAATATCTGTGGCTGCTTTTGCCCAAGGGCAGATTTGTGGCAGATACTGTATGGCCTCAAAGCCTAAAATATTTACTATGTGCCCTTTCCATAAAAGTTTCCTGGCCTGTGTACTAGGGTATACTATTAAAATGTTTTTTGTTTTTTTTTTTTTTAATTAATAACCACTATACTCATGGCTTTAAATGGAACAAATATTATAGATATACACATTTAGCAGCCAAACTTGTTTCTTTACTATATTCAGACAGTTTAATGGCTTCCCACAGATCTAGAGCATTCCAGGACACCTAAGGCTGAAGAACCTGTGAGAACATTAAAAAATTCTTTGTTTACCATTTTAATGGATGGATTCTGTTTCTCCTCAAATTCTGTTTGATCAGAAACACTGTGACAAAATAAAAGGAGCAGATGAGTTACTAAGGTCCTGGAGGATCCAGTGAAGATTAGAGTAAAACTGGTACTTCAAAGGATTCTGGTAAAGGAAAGAAGTTCAATAGTCTTCACTTCTAAATGGGGAAGAGACAAGGATGATGGAACTGTGAGCCAGGCATTTCTAAATGTGTTTACAGAGAAGTGTGGGATACACTTCATCTGGCATGCAAGTTTCTACCATACTCTGGAGTCATTTACCTTTACATTTTAACAAATACATTCCAACTCTGTCTTCCATGCTCAGTGACCTTGCAAGAGAACAGACCTCCTGACTGCATGTGCATGTCCTTTACATGGCTATTAGGTGTATCTCCACATTAGATATAATAAGCATTAATGAGCCCTTGCTATGTCCCAAGTACTGTTTCAAGCGCTTGACATCTATTTTCTCAGTTGATCCTTAAAATAACCTTAGGAGGTAGATAGTCTTATTACTCCTATTTTACAGAGGACGACACTGACACATGGAGAGGTTTAGTAACTTGCCCAAAATCACATAGCTGGTACTGGATTTGACTGTACTTTTAATCATCATGCTATTCTGCCTCTCCATTCTGGACACCTAGTTGAAGGCACCATGTAAAGCCACATATTCTTGTGCTTATGGGGTGGAGCATCCCTTGAAAGGGGGAACTTCCTTACTGTCAATCCTTGGAGAAGAGGTGGAGGCTTCTGGGACAGATTCAGCAGGAATCTGGGACCGGGAAGGCTGAACTTCTAGAGAAGGAATTCCTACCTCCACACTTGGTCTTTTTCTTTTTAGACTAGACTCTCGAGGAGGTAGATGTGTAGACGTCAGCTCTTAGATATGGGCTGCCACAGTCGTCCTCTCCATGGAGAAGCAAGACCTTGAGTACAGAGAATAAATAGTATCCTATGTCCCAAATTATGTTAAGAAGAGCTAGAAGGTCATCTAACTCAACTCCAAGAAGTGCATGAAATGTGGCAGAAAACTAGCCACCATCTGAGGGGACTGCAGGGAATGCTGTGTCCTTAGAGGACAGACAAGTTTCAGTTGAGCAAGTAGGTGCATAGAACAATTTGATGAAGACTTTGAGAATTTGGGGGTATTTGCTGCAAGCAGATTTTGACTTCTTTATTAGTCAGCCAAAAGGCATGCTGATGTAAAGTACCAGAAATATGTTGGCTTTTATAAAGGGTATTTATTTGGGGTAGAAGCTTACTGTAACAAGGCCCTACAGAGTCCAACTCAAGGTACCATAAGAGGTACATTCTCACCCAAAGTCATTTGCCACATGTTGAAGCAAGATGGTGGACGATGTCTGCGAGGGCTCAGGCTTCCTTTTTCCTCTTAAGGCTCCATGTTCCCAGCTTCTTCCAATCTCAGCTGTAGGCTGGCATAAGGGTCGTCTCTCTTCCCGAGGCTTATTTCTTTCCAGGCTCAGTTGCTCTCTTCTCTTCATAAGGTCATCTGTAGACTATAAGGCTCATCTCTCTTCCTGGGACCTCTGCTGTGTCTAATAAGCTGTCTGTATTCCTCTGTGTATCTTATCTGTGTATCTTCTTCTGTGTGCAAGAGTCTTTTTTATCAGCCCAAGGGGGCTGGGACTCAATGCTGAGTTGCACTCTAATCACTGACTGAATCAAAGCCCTAATCTTAACATAAGTTTCTCAGCTGAATCTAATACAATCAAAGGTATCAAACCCAGAGAAACAGACCAGTTTATAAACATAATCAATATCTCTCTTTGAAATTCATAAGTAATATCAAACTGTCACAACTTCCAAAGGAAATGTGAAAAGAATGGGAGCTATGTCAGACTGCTTTATTAGGATAAAAGTCCAGGTGATAAGGGATAACCTGGAAACTTGACTTTTCTTATGAGTCACCAAGGACAACAGGGACCTAAGGTACCATGGGGTTAATTTTTTTTTCCAAGGGAAAACGCGAACACAATCCCCCACTACCACATATTGTGCAGTTGAGTTTCCCACATTTGGGGAAATCACAGGGGTCAGCACATCCCAAGTGCAATGGATAAGTCTCACCCTGGGAAAGCCACCTCCATGATCATGGTATCTCCCCTGCCATGGGGTTAATTTGATGGCTTCTTAAGGACAGGGATAATCAGCTGTAATCATATACCCATTCTTGGGACTTGAGTTTATAGTGGTAATGCAGGGAATGTCAAGGCAGGTAACATGGTGACATCACCAGGAGCACATGTGGCTGTGTGGGCTCGTTTCCAGCTTACAGTGGCATGTTTGAGGATAGGAAGAGGTCCTGGATATGAAATGCAACTAACAGTAATGATAAATACAATAATAATAGTAAAAATAATATTAATATTTTTATAAGGTGTACGATGTGCCAGGCATCTATTTATTAAGCACTTCACATACACTAAGTCATTTAATACTAACTACAACACTATGAAATAGTTCCATTATTTTTATTTTACAGATGAAGGAACTGAGATAAAGAGACAAATGTAACTTTCCCAAAGTTATACACTTACCAAGCTTTTCATTAAGAGATTAATTTAGTAGTAGTATTTTGAAGGCTTTTTGTTAACTAGAATCCATTATCCAGAGGGAATGGACTTCTTGAGATCAAGGAATAGATGATGCTAAATCAGTTAATTGAAGCACACTTTTACATCCTCATAGCTTCAGCAGTTTTAGGCATTATATATTGTTTTCTTAGTGTAGATCAGTGATTCTCAACCAGAAGTGATTTTTTCCTTGCTGAGGGCAATGTCTGGAAACATTTTTGGTTGTCACAACTGGAGAGGGAGTGTGCTACTGGCATCTAGTAGGTAGAGGCCAGGATGTTGCTAAACATTCTACAATGCATAGGAAACCTGCCCCCCCCCCCTCAACAAAGGCTTATCCTACCCAAAATATCTGAGGGTAAATGCAAATATAGCTTTCATGTTAGATATATCACCATTTTTGTTTATATCAGTATTCAGCATTTATATTATTATGAGTGTGGTTTATTGCTGAGCCAAGTAATGTACTATGATTATGTTTTCTTTTTATATAACTTTTGCTTTCCATGAAGGTAATCACTGTTTTTTAAAAACTACCATTAAATCCTCCTACAGCCACCATTAGTCCCCCAATATAATTTTTCACTTTATCAAATTCATCAGTCTAATGTATTTTCCTCCCAGAGAAACCACCTTCTTAGTGCACTCTGTCTTTGTGCAGCCTGTGAAATCAGGCTCAGAGATGTTCAGTGTGCAAAGGTTACACAGAGCTAATATATAACCTTTTTGTTGGCTATTTCAGTTACATATTGCCAAAATAATGTTGCGTTAACAAACCGCTCTAAAAACTCAGTGCCTTGAGAAACAAGCATTTACTATTTCTCATGTGTCTGAGATTGGCACTGCTTGCCTAGGGCAGGTCATTAGAGGCAGATCAGTTGGCTCGTGCCTCTCATTCTCTTCCTAGGACCAATATGCTAGCCCAGGCATATTCTCACAGGGATGACAGAAGCAGCACAGGAGAGCAAACTCAATTGGGTAAGTGCTTGTCAACCTTTGATCATTGCATACACCTAATGTTCCACTGATCAAAGCAAGTCACCTGGCCAAGTCCAAAGTCAAGGGGGAGGAAAATTCAGTCTAACCATGGAGTGGGGGAGGAAAGAGAGTAAATACTTGTTAATGATAACTGAATCTGCTGTACCATGTGTCATGGTAAGGTATATGAAGGATATACAACTCCAACAAAAATATCTAGTTATTATTATACATAAATCAGCTAACCATGAAACTTCTCAATTAGTTGCTTTTCTGCTAAAACATATGCAATTTCCTTAGTTCTAACTGCAAATTCTTATATATACATTGCAAGTATTAAAATTATATATTTCATTGCATTATTGACTACATCAAAATACTTTAATTTGATCTGTTTTTTTGCTTTCTTTTTATTCTTTTTTGAAAAAATTTGAATTTTGTGCCATATATGTCATATCCATTTTATAAATGAAATGTTATAAAAAATAAAATACAACAGATTTGAACCTAAGAGTGGAGTATTAACATATCTTGCTTTTATATGACATCTACATATAAATGATAAAATAAATCAATTTATTCCTAATTAATATTCCTAGATTAAACCATATGAGTACTTTTCAAATTTGTAACAGGGTATATTTTAAAAATAAGACATGCTAACATAACCTTAGGTGCCACTGAGTAATAAATACATTCAAGAATAAAACAAGGACATTTTATTTTATTTTATTAATATACTTTTTTATTTGTTTTTAAAAGATACTTAGATTACATAAACATTACATAAAAATATAGGGGATACTCATATGCCCCACTCCCTATTCCTCCCACATTGCCCACGTTAACAACATCCTTCATTAGTGTGGTACATTTGTTACAACTGATGAATACATTTTAGGCATTGTGTTCCATTAAGTGTGGATTATAGTTTACATTGTAGTTTACACTCTCTCCCACACAGTTTTGTAAGTTATGACAAGATATATAATGCCGGGAAGCGGCTGTGGCTCAATCAGTAGGGCTCCCGTTTACCATATGGGAGGCCCCGGGTTCGGTTCCTGGGGCCTCCTGGTGAAGGCAAGCCCGCCCGCACGGCGTGGTTAGCTGACCCAGCGAGCACAAGCAGCAAGGGGGGGATAAATGAATAAATAAATAAAATCTTTAAAAAAAAAAAAAAAGATATATAATGCCCTGTACCCGCCATTGCAATGTCATTCAGGACAATACCCAAGTTCTGAAAATGCCCCCAAATTACACATATTTTTCCCTCCTCCTCCTCTCAGAACCTCCAGTGGCCACTGCCTCCACATCATTGATAAAAGTCCTTCCATTGCTAGAATCACAATAAGTCTACAGTAGAATACCAGTAAGTCTACTTTAGTCCATCATTCATTCCCCAATCCTGAGAATTCTGGAATGGTGATGCCCACTCTGCCTCTAACTGAGAGGGGGCTTAGATCCCATGGGGCAAATGGATGGGATTATCTTGCTTGCAGTTGCAGACTCTCTCTGTTCAACAAGAACATTTTAAAAGAAAAAAAAAAATGACCTCCAGTTGACCAAGACAGTGGTCTAAGAGGGTCCAGGGTGCCATTCCCCCATAGAAGTTTGGAACAACTAGCAAAAACTGGGAGAGCCATTTTCTTCAAAACTTTGGAAAACAGATAAAGGGTTATAGTAACTGGGCAGGTGCTGAAACAAGAAAACACAGTTTTAAAAAATGGTAGGAAAATCTCATGACAGCCTTGCTGATCCCACCTTCACATTCTCCCTGGCATAGTATAGAGCCAGCCTGTGTGTCTATTGTGGGTCACTGGTCCTGTCCTGGATGTAGTAGAGTAACTCCTATGAGCATAAGGCAGTGCCAGTATATTGGTGTCAATCTATTGGGTGGAAGCCTGAAAGACTGAACAAGGAAACTCTTCTTGGGCTTGCCCTCCCCAAACTTGCCCTGATGGCAGTAGCGGCTTATAGACAACTAAAAAGCAATGTAAAAAACCATTAAGTCAAAGTGGACTGGGGCAAAGGATAACCTGCTTTAAGTCATACAATAGAGCACCCAGGAGAGGGATAAAGTCTATTTCAAAGGGAGTAAAGGGGGCATTTACATTCCTGTAAATGGCTAAATCCTTAAGGCTATGAGTAAGCACATTCCCAGGACAAGATGCAAGCTCAGAAAAGATTGAAAGGACCATGCACATTCACCTTGTGCTGGTCTCCTTGTTAGGATGGCAAAATTCTGAAGGAGGGTACCAGCAAAATTGCAAAGACTGTGAAAGGTATCGTTTGTATTGGTTTGTTTGTCTTTGTTAGCTCTTGCACTCAGTAAAATCTCTGTCACATCACTAAGTGAATAAAAACTTTAGGAAGAGAGAATTCAGGGAATAAATTTAATATTTTAAATAATTTAAAATATTAAAATACACAGTATACAATAAAAGATTACAGGACAAACAAAGAAAGAAGAAATGGTGGGCCTGCCAAAGGAACAAGATAAAATATCCAGAAAACATGAATGAAGAAGACCAGACTTTGGACATACCAGACCACTTTTGAAAAAATGATCCTCAATATGCTCAAGGGGATACAAAAAAACATAGAGAAATAACTAAAGATATCAGGAAAATAATGAATGAACAATAGGAGAATCTCAATAAAGAGATACATTTTTAAAAAGGAACCAAATGGAAACATTGGAGTTGACTACCACAAAAATGAGGTGAGAAATGCCTGAAACAGCAAATTAGAGCTGGCAGAAGAAAGAATCAGTGAACTTGTAGATAAGGCAATTGAAATGATTCAGACTGAGGAGCAGAAAGAGAAAAGAATGAACAAAGCAAACAGAGCCTAAGAGATCTGTGAGACACCATCAAGCATACTGATATATATATATATATTATGGGAATCTCAGAAGGAGAAGAAAGAGGAAAAGGAGCAGAAGGAATGTTCAAAGAAATAATGGCAGAAAACTTCCCAAATTTAAAGAAAGACATGCATAGACAAATTCAAAAAACCCAGTAAACCTCAAACAGGATAAACTTGAAGAGATTCATGCAAAGTCACAATAGTAGTCAAACTGTCAAATGCAAAAGACAAAAAGAGAGTTCTGAAAGCAAGAGAAAAGCAACATGTTATGTAGAAGGGAGCCACAATATGATTTAGTGTCAATTTCTCTTCAGACACCATGGAGGCAAGAATGCAGTGGGCTGAAATATTTAAAGTGCTGAAAGAAAACAACTGTCAAACAAGACATTTTTATCTCATAGGACTTTCTTTAAATATGAGGGAGAGATAAAGGCATTCCCAGATAAACAAAAGCTTAGGTAGTTCATCACCACTAGACCTGCCCTATAAACAATGTTAAGGGAATTCTTCAGACTGAAAGGAAAGGACATTGGACAGTAGACTGAAGTGGCTTAAAGAAATAAAAATGCTAGGTAACCACAACCATATGGGTAATTATAAATGCTAATACTACTGTATTGTATTTTTTGGTATATAACTCCATTTTTTGCTTCTTAGAGGTTCCGAAATGCAAACAAATAGAAAGTGATATACCATGTTAGAGAAGAAAGAAAAATAACCACATGGTTATCTCAATTGATGCAGAAAAGTCACTAGACAAAATCCAGCTCACCTTCTTGATGAAAACTAGGAATAGATGGAAACCTCCTCAATATGATAAATGACATGTATGTAAAAACCACAACTAATATCATACTCAATGGTGAAAGACTGAAAGCTTTCTCTCAAAGATCAGGAAGAAGATAAGGATGCCCACGTTCACCACTGTTATTCAACATTGTACTTGAATTTCTTGCCAGTGCAATTAGGCAAGAAAAAAGAAATAAAAGGCATCCAAATTGGGGATCAAGAAGTAAAACTTTCTTTCTTTGCAGATGATATGATCTTATTTATACAAAATTCTGAAAAATCCACAACAAAGCTACTAAAGCTAATAAAAAAAATCAGCAAAGTGATAGGGGTACAAGATCAATATGCCAAAATCAGTAGCGCTTCTATGTAATAGTAAATGAACAATCTGAATAGGAAATTAAGGGGGGAAATCCATTTACAATAGCAACTAATTGAATTAAATAACTAGGAATAAATTTAACTTAGGATGGAAAGGACTTATATATGGAAAATTTTAAAAATTGCTTGAGGAAACAAAGAACTAAATAAGTGGAAGGACATTCCATATTCATGGACTGAAAGATAAATACTGTCAAGATGTAAAACCTACCAAAAGTAAGTTACAGATTCAATGCAATCCCAGTAAAAATTCCAACAGCTCTTTGCAGAAATGGAAAAGCCAATCATCAAATTTATATGCATGGATAAGGGGCTCTGAATAGCGAAAGTCATCTTGAAAAAATAGAATAAGTTAGAAGAATGACACTTCCCAATTTTAAATCTTATTACAAAGTTACAGTAATCAAACCAACCTAGTATTGGCACATGGCTATATTAATATATAAACCAATGAAATTGAACCTAGAGTTCAGAAGTAAACCTCACATCCATGGCCAATTTTTTGACAAAGTTACCAAGTCCACTCAATGGGGGAAAAAGAGTGTCTTTAACAAATGGTGCTGGGAAAACTGGATAATCATAGGCAAAAGTAGAAGGTGCAACCATATCTCATACTATTTACAAAAATTACTCAAAACAGTACAAAGACCTAAATATAAAAACCAAAACCATAAAAATTCTAGAAAGAAATAGGGAGTCATCTTCAGGATCTTGTGTTAGGCAATGGCTTCTTAGACTTTATACCAAGGTATGAGCAATAAAAGAAAAAAATAGATAAATGGGACTTTATCAAAATTTAAAATTTGTGCATCAAAAGATATCATCATGTAAGTAAAAATACAACCTACAGAATGGGAGGAAATATTTGGAAACCTCACATCTGATAAGGGCTTAATATCCAGATTATATAAAGAAATCATCCAGCTCAACAACAGAAAGTGAAACAACCTAATAAAAAATGGGAAAAAGTCTTGAGGAGACATTTCTCCAAAGAAGATATACAAATGACCAAATAGTACCTGAGAAGATGCTCAACCTCAGTAGCTATTAGGGAAATGCAAATGAAAACCACAGTGAGATACCATTTCATACCCACTAGAATTGCTATTATTTTAAAAATGGAAAATTACAGGTGTTGTAGAGGATGTGGAGAAATAGGAACACTCATCCTTTATTGATGGGAATATAAAATGGTGCAGCCACTGTAGAAAACAGTTTGGCAATTCCTTAAAAAGTTAAGTATAAAACTACCATATGACCTGGCTTCTAGCAGGGACTCAAAAAGATATTTGCACACTGATATTCATAGCAGCATTATTCACAACTGCCAAAAGATGGAAGCAACCCAAGTGTCCATCAGGATGGCGGAGATGGTGTTATGATGCTGTGGGAAAACTTGAACTTCTAAATGTTTGCCGAAAATGACCGTTTGAACAGATGTTCAACTGTGTTAGGTTATCAGGTATTGAAATATGCCAATATTAAGTGTCATAAAACTACCTGCTGCTGCATTCTGACTGGCAAAGGGGTCCGTGGATCAAAAAGGTTAAGAACCCTTGCTCTAGAGTCTGACCATGTACATGCTCTCTGGGGTAGAAAAACAGGGATCCACTGAAGGATTCTCAACCACTAACCCTGGGTCTTCACCCAGTGTCTGGGGCTTCCTAGAAAAGTGTCCTTAATGCAGCTCTGATCACAGTGCTTTCCTGCAAGTTGCAATTAGGAGGGTTGTCTTAACCCTCTTGCTAAAAATACCATCTTGAAACCTAGCCAATAGCAGTCTGAGGGAGGATGAAAGGGGGTGGGTGAACAGTCTGTGTCCCTAGCTCAGTAGTGCTGCTCGTGCTTATTTTCTGACCCCAGTTCCTGGAACTTGCTGGCACCAATCTATAAATTCTGTTATTTCCTCCTGGGAACAGAATTAAATTGCACAGATATGCTTTGTGTTTAGATTACTTCTAAAGCCACTTAATTTGCAATTGTCAATAATTGTTTTGTGCCTCTCATTGGTGTGAAAATATTAAGATTGTGTTCTAATTAAAATATCCGATGCACAGCTGTACTTTCAGGGGCATGGACCAAGGCAAGCCCTGAGCCGCCAGAGAGCTCCTCCAGGGAGGAGGTTTGTAACCTCAGGTAGCCCCAGGTTAGTCATTTTCCATTCACAGACAAGTGGCAGGGATTCCTCCAACCTGCACTCCACACTGAACTACTACTGTGCAAGATTTTTAATATCACAAAATACATATATGAAACACTTTAAAAGAGTAGACAGTCCAGCATCTGGCAAAGTGAATGTTTATTGAAATAAAGTACAAGAAAATAAAATTATGCAAGCCATATAATTTATATAATATATGGTAAAGTCATGAGTGGTTTTTACAACTGGCAATTCTGTCAGTCTTGACACTACTATGTTTTAAGACAAAACTGTTAGCATTTTTGTCTTAAAACAAAAATGGAGGGAAGGAAGGAAGGGAGGGAGGGAGGGAGGGAGGGAGGAGAATGATGCAGTGTTTCATCTGTCACATACTTATGACAAACAATCTTGGAGTCACAGCTCCTCCTATCCCTCTTTTGCCATATCCAAGTTTCCAGAGCCTCCTTTCCAAATAATTTTCTCTTCTATCCACAGCTTTAACTCAGGCTCTTAGAGTTTCTTCCTTGGATTATCACAGCAACCTCTTGGCTTCTCTTTCATTTAATATTCTCCTCCTTCTAATCAAAGCAATCTTTCAAAATGCCTATCTGCTTACAGGTGGTTTACTTTCCTGTTGCAGTGAACACCCAATATCCACAGGATAATCCAACCTTGGTGTAGTAAGCTTATGTCTTCATTGCCTGACCCCTTAGCCCAGTGTTACCTTGCAGCTACTTTTATCTTGACTTCCTACTTCCCTGCCTTTGATTGGAACATCCTCTGTGCCCTCTATCCACACTCTAGTTTGAAGTACTGATCCATACGTTTGATTAAAGATAGAATTTACTTGTGTAGGACGGCATTGTCTATTCCCTTGTGGTTACAGAAAGACAGTACTCAATACCTTCTCTCATCAATTAACTTGGAATTATGGTATTAATTCCATCAGACTTTAAAGAAGTCTTATGAGTGTGGAATTTTGAGATAAAACAATATAGCATATTATTTATCCAGGGAATTGAAAAAAAAATCTAACCCCAACAGGTAAAAATGTACTTAATTTCTATTAAGAAATATTTAAATTACATTAGCCTTGGTCCATAAGAGGGCAGGGGACATGGGGAAGAATAAGAAAAGTACAGTGTCACCCCAACAGAGAAAATGCACCAGCAAAGGCTAACACCATTGGTTAGTGTAGCTTATAGAATAAATTTTCATCCCTGATAAATCATGGCCAAGTCTTTCTCTATCTCTAATTTAAGAGCAAATTTTTAATGGGGAATGAATTGAAGAGTCAGTTCACACATACTTAATTTTAAATTTACCTTCTCAATCTCTATGTGAAAATTTTTTATCACCATTTATTTGGTCACTAAGGGAAGAATTCAAAGATGATTGAACATGAAAGATAAGATTAATTCAAATCTAAATTTACTTGTATACTAAAGGAGACTATTCCCTGGGAGAGGATCATTTATTAATGAAACAGTAATGGTGTCCAAGTGGTTGGTACCAAATCTAGGTGAGTGAACTCCACAGAGTACACAAGAGGGAGCCATGAGAGAGGAAAGCCAAAAAGAAAGAGATGAAAGAGATTATGGAATAATAAAATAACTTTACACTCCCTATGTATTTTTAAGTTGGATATCATTGAAATTCTTAGTGCTGATTTTACTATTGGTTTGTTAATAGTCTTTTCTTGAAATGACCCTTTAGGCAACATAACATACTTTGGTGTCCTTCAGGGTTTAAAAGAAAATACTGAGCTGTTTCCTCTAAGTTTTATTAGCCTCTTATTTAACTGACTGCTAGAATTTTTTTTCCCCTTAGTGTTAAAATGTGATTCCCTTGCCACACACATCTCTTTAAACAAAAGATCTAGTATGAATATTTACTTTATTCAAATTGATAAATGTTTTTTTGTAGTTACTGCCTGTTTTTCTCAAGAATATAAATGTGCCTGTTAATTTATTTTTTTTTAAAGATTTTATTTATTTATTCATCTATCCCTCCCTTGCTGCCTGTGCTCGCTGGGCCAGCCAACCACGCCGTGCGGGCGGGCCCGCCCCCACCAGGAGGCCCCGGGAACCGAACCCGGGACCTCCCATATGGTAAACGGGAGCCCCACTGATTGAGCCACAGCCGCCTCCCAGTGCCTGTTAATTTAAAAAAAAAAAAAAAAAAAAAAAGGTTATGGTAATCTGAAAAGCACCATCAGATACAGGCACATCCTATTGTTTCTGAACAATGGTAGGCTTTCTTTTTACCTTCCCTTTCATTTGAATCCCACAACCCCTTGACTTCCCCTTCACTCACTTCTTTCAAATACATAAAATATTTTATTTGAATTTCAAAATTTTGGTCTCCTAAGGACTTTTGTGTGTGTGTGTGTGTGTGTGTGTGTGTGTGTGGAGAGAGAGAGAGAGAGAGAGAGAGAGAGAGGACTCCAACAGAATAGAAGGGATTTACTTTCCAACTTAAAGTAAGTTCATTATTTTTTTCATTCAGTTATTCCCCACTTTTCCGATTTCCTCCCAGTCTCCCAGGGGGGATAAGAAGAGTTAAGAAGAGCCTTCTATAGTATATAGCGAAGGCCAGACATGCAAATGTATTTCCATCCGAAAACATGTTAAATGTTTTATTTTTTTTCTTAGAAAGCTGTGACTTGAGGTACCAAGCTCTTCTACAAAACAGGTTAAGTCTAAAGATGTGAAAGTTGCAACAAGTGTGTTTCTGAAATGTGGATGACATATTCTCATTAATAAGAAAAAAATTATCATGGGCATATTTTTTCCATTTCAAAAAAATGTATTGAAGTATATACCATTCATACACGAACATACACAAACAATAAGTGTATAGTAAAAGTTGTGAACTTACAATACAAATATGCATAATATCATACAGAGCTCCCATATATCCCCTTACCACCAACACCTTGCATGGATATAATTTTTATTGTGAAGTTGCTTAAATAATGAACAAAAAAAAAACAGGGACAAAAATCTTTTTGTTGCTTTTAATAACAAATCTATGCATTAATGTAAAGCAAACCATAACACAATAACATTCAAAATAAACTGTTAATTTAATGATAGATTATGTTGCTTTGCTGAAGTTAATTACAGATATTGGGCTTAGAAAAAGAAGATGTAGTCTCTGATATTATATTCAATTCAATCTGTTACTACCCCACCTGTTCACATAAATACTGAATTTCCATAATTCACTAGGATTAACGCATTTGAGTCTATTTTATTGTTGTTACTTCAGGATAAACAAATCTACTGAGTAATCACAAATGTCAATTTCAATGATAGGGTACTGGATAACTTTGTAAAGTTACTCTTTTGTTCCTTGAAGATAATGTAGCATTAGAGTATTCATTCAATTTACTTTGGTTGATCGTCTAATCCAAATATTTTTTGCACTTGGGAACAGAAAACTGGTTTTGGTGCTAAATGAAGTGAAGGGATTTGGCAATTCAGTCTGAAGGATGAATATGGTATAGTTCATCTGGGTTCAATATGACTGTACCTTGTGTTGAATCAAATTCCTGTCACGTTTCTTCATACAAACTACCATGAAACCTTCCTTCATTTAGTGTACCCTAAACTCATTGGCCTTTTATTTGGCACAGCCTCAGAACCAACCACAGTAGTAACTAGAACTATAAACAGTGTCAGACTTACTTATAAGATGGCATCATTAAAATGAAAGGGCAAATAAAATCTCTTAGGGGAGTGGGTGTAGCTCAGTGGTTGATATTCTCCTTTGCATGTGCGAGGTCCCAGGTTCAATCCCTGGTACCTCCTAAAAGAGCAACAACAACAACAAAAAACACACATAAAAAAAAAAAACATTACAAAACTCTTAGAAAATAGTGGATTCCCAATAATATATCTATAGACACTTGGGGAAAATGCTGCTTAAAGAAAGTTTTTATGATACATATTTACTCAATGTGTAAAAATACACCACACAATATTTATCTGGTGAGAGGAAAATTTGATGTAACTCTGCCCTGAAAAAGCTTTTCTTATCATGGAAAAACAATTACATGGTTTAACAGTGGCAAACTTATCTTTCTTTTTGTGGAGGAGAGAAAAAGAACTCTGAAGACAAGGAAACTAATATTCTTTGGAGGATTATATAATTAACAAACTGTAAATGAGGACAGTTAGAGCAAGGAATCCAAGTTTAACTGATTGTCACATAATGCCAGTTTCAGAAGAATCCTGGAGTTTAAAGGGGACATGAGAAGAAATGTGGGTACATTTCTGAAAGCAATAACCACTGACCTTTATAGAAAAGAAAAGTCAAAGCAGATAGAGAAACTGACTTGGACCCCTAAGAACTTTCCTGGGAATTGTCTGATTCTGAGTCCAGTGATTAGGCTACCTTTGTTCTACTCCAGCTCCAGCAATAATTGATGATTTTAACTATTCAGTGAATAGTTAATTAATAGCAGCTAACTACTTATTTTTCCTTGACATAAAGTTTAATAAACAACTACTTTGATGTATTCTCCAACATGATGACAGTGGTATTTGAGGAATATTAATTTCTACAGAACGAATTGTATAGAAATTGGGGTTAGGGAGGTAAACTACAAGACTCAGATTTCTATTCCCTAAAAAGAAAAGAGATGAACATAAACTGTAATTTGAAAGATGTGATAGGATTTGATTGTTGATTGCATATAAAGTGTGCAAGTGGGAAGAGTTCAAACTACTCTTAAATCGATTCCCAGGGCCTCCTTTGAAGGCAAGCCCCTGTGCGGTGCGGTGAGCTGGTGCAGCAAGATGACCCAACAAAGGGAGACAAGCAGACACAGAAAAACGCGCAGCAAATGGACACAGCAGGCACGAGCAGCAAGGGGGGGAGGGGATAAATAAATAAAAATAAATCTTAAAAAAAAAAAAAAAAATCTCAATTGGCTAAGAAAGCCAAATACCTTGTCATCTATTTTATGCCCCAAACAGCAAAGCATTACATTGATAAGCATATCTGGGGTTAATTTTAGAACATCTAGAAATAGAATTAGAAAGTTGTGTTGCTGAAATTGAAATAAATACACTAAAAACTTAATGGAAAAGTGGTTGCCCAATAATATTTATAGTACATTGAAAATTGATTTTCTATGTTTTCAAAACATATAGTACATTGAAAATTGATTTTCTATGTTTTCAAAACATATTCCATTAATTTCAACAAATTGGCTCTGAGCATACCTGCCCTCTAAGGTCTCCATCTCAGCTCTCAGAAAGTCTTGGAGATGAAATATCTGTAATCAGATATTTCCAGACAGCTAATTTTCTGAGTTAAAAGCAGACAGACTCAGGAGAAAAATATAAAAGTGAGGAGGAATACAATTAGAAATCTGTTTACAAATACTAACAAAAGTTTAAACTAGATATGGACAAAATAGAGTCAATCCCTAAAGAAAATAAAAAACAATGATGACTGAATTATGTAGCATTAGAAGGGTAAAACTAAAAGAACACTTCCTCAGTGTCTATTGACACAGCTCTGAGCTTGCTGAGTGACAGATAATGTCACCAAAAAAGAATGCTTAACTGGAGTCTCATTCCTGCCCCTTGCTAGCTGTGTGGCAGTGGACATGTGTCAATGATTCATCTATGGGCTGTAGATAATAATAATTATCATGCACGATCTTTGTGGGAATTAAAAGAAAATAAGTGTCAGACTTGCACATTTTGAATCCCAGTAGTTACAAAGCATGTGCTCAATATATCTTTACTGAATGATGAATGAATCAAAAATACAAAAGCTTGTCATGACATGTGGATTTAAATTCTCTCTGGGTACAGCCGACTTCAAAAGCCTTTTCTGGGTTCTTTATTGGATTAGAAAAGTTGGGCAGCATGTAAATTCACTGCAGTGCCAGCCTCAGGTTCTCCCCCTGTCCCCGCACTACCCTATGCCCTTGCGACCCTTCCCTTTCCCCTCTCCCTGTCTGTGGAGGTGTTTAGAGATTGCAGCTGGGGATCCAGACTGTCTGAGTCTACACCCTGGCTGTGCCACTTGTGGCTTTGGGCTAGATGGTTAACTAACCTGTGTGAAAATGAAAATGAAAATCGTCCCTTGACCCTACATGTCTCCTTAGCTGCAGGCCATCTTTATACAGACCAATCTTTCTCCTCTTTACAATAAAACTTTTCAAACAAGTCATGTATACCGTTGCCTCCATTTTCTCAGGTTGCATTCCTAAAAGTACTTCAATCTGACATTCCCTTACACCCCTATACCCCCTCTTCCTGAATATCTTGAAACACAATGGACATTGACTCAGTGCTACTTTTACTTTAATTTGATGCTACTGAACCTACTTTCCTCCTCCTTTCCTCTTCTGTTGTTGGTGACATCACATCCTCTGGGTCTCCTGCCTGTCTGACCATTTATTCCCACATCTCTTGCAGGCTTCCTCTTGTTGCTCACATCGGGAGGTTCCCAAGGCTCTGAGTCTACGTTCACTTCTTGGCCTATAGCATCCACTCCTATTTCTTCAGTGACAGGTGTGTCCAACTTAGATAATGGATGGGATCTCCTGCATTCTGTCCCGCTCAACTGAGGTGGTGGGACTTTCCCTTCTATACCACATCTGCCCCTACTTCCCATCCCCTGGTTTCAAAGAACTCACCCTCTGTTTTCAGGGGCTTCTGAGAATCCTAGGCTCCAAACAAAGAAATGGGGAGCAGTTCAGAAGAGATTCAGTAAGATCTTAGGTATGGCTGGGTATCTTTTACTAGATGACCCGCACCTAACATTGACAAGAAGTGCAGCTAACCCTACCCTCAGCTTGGGTCATGTGCTCATGTGACAGATGATTGAGGCCTAAGGTTTCAGTGTAGATTGGTTGTGTGTTAAGGCACTTCTTCAATGCTTTATAATGAGCCTTTAGAATAGGTGGTGGGTCAGCTGGTTTTTTCTCAGATCTCTCTGAACCTCCATCCTATCCTGGGCATGCACAGTAACTTCAAGAATTCCCTAGTATGTATAACTGTTTCCCCTGCAGGAGAGGATTTCCTCTGTCCAGGTTATCTTCCCAGATTCCTAGGATGCCTTCTTTGACTTTTATATAGGTTTTTCCTCCCTGATGGCTATGGTAGCTCCACTCCCATGCTCTGATCAACCCTTTCACTCCAGCTTTCAGCCCTGCCATTCAGCAGCACCATTTTCCCTTCCATGAAGCTTTTAAGCCCTGGTAACTTCTGGGTTAAGGGACCCAGACCTGCACCCTGAGCCTGTCTTCCACAGGGCCCAACGGGTTTGATGTACAAAGTCACCCAATATTTTTGTTTAGGTTACCAGTAGTCAGACACTGGGGACCTGGACTAGTCACCAAAGTGAAACTGTGGATCAGTTTGGCTTTAGAGAGCTGCACTTAAATGTACGTGCATGAAACCATGTGTGGGTCTATGGGGCCTCAGGGCTCCATATTTGAATGTGCGTTGATTGTGTGGGTGGATAGTAGTCAGGAACCTGTACTAGAATGTGCCCTGGATGCAGAGACCCCACCATGAATCACACTAACTCCTGAGTGGATCTGAGTGTGGGGGAGGGGCTTGTTGCTCTCCTACCATTTTTAGTTTGTTTTTTTTTTTTCTTCTGATTCAGCATTTGTTGAGTTGTTCTCTATTCTTGGTAGTCTTCCAGGGACTTGAAAGAGTTAATTTTGCCTTTTATTTTGTTGTTTTTAAGCAGGAGTATTTAACAGGATATCCTATACCACCATCTTGATAATGTCACCCAGTACTGGGTTCCTACTATTTAATCTTCTCCTCCTGTACCTGCGGCCAATGTGTTTTTATTTTCTGAAATAAGTTTAATTACAATCAAACCTTTCAAAGCCCTGCTGCTCAGACTCAATGAAGGAAAAATCATTTGATGATCATATGAGTAAACCATAGGTATCATGGCAGAAGGCTGAAACACTGATATTTTATTAATGAAGGGGGGAGAGTCTCTAAAAAATTTTTTCTTTGCTATAAGCAAGCCAGATGAATGGCATATATTAGCTCCAAAAGCTTTGGAAAGCATCTCACTTCCTTGATAAGACAGTGGGGTTTAATAGCTCTGCTACTGACAGCTTTCCTCCAGTTTGTGTTTGCATGAAAAACACAATACTGTCTTGAATAGTTTAAGCTGAGGCCAAGAAACCACCTGTCAGAGATATAGGAAGAAATTTCTATCTTGGGTGACAGGCTGGATGTTACTCAGCTTCCTGGTTTCTTTCAACTCTGAATCTCCTTAATCATGGCAAAGATATATATTTTTTGTAGACAGGATAGTTGGTTCATATGACTTTTGGATTCTAATTGAATTAAGAAGTAAGGTGAAAATTAAGTCTCTCTGTATGTAAAGGACCAACCTCTCTCCTCTCTTGCAACTCCCTTCCTCTAGCCCTCTCTTTTTCCTTCTCCCTCTAACAGCTGTCATAATTTGCTTGACCATTTCACAAAAAGAATTAAAGACTTAAGGCAAAAATTTATGTCTCTATACTCATCACAAAATAATTTACAGTCTGCGTTCCTGGTGACTTGAAAGTTACCGCCTATGCCATGGCTTGATGCCTCAGTGTTAAAAATTCAAATTTAGTGAATAGAAGTCCACACAGTCTACTGCTGTTTTTCTTGGCTTCCCTGGTACTAAGCCTAAGAATAGACAAAAAGTCTAGCAACACAACAGATCCATTTTTACTGCCATCTTTCAACTAAGCCTAAAGTGAGGCATGTGTTTGATGGAGACTCTGCTGTTGCTTCTTACTTTCCCTCAGTGAGGGACCTTGGCTCCATTAAGCACTAGTGGAGAGAGTATATTTTAAATTAATTTAACCTTGGCAACTATAATAGACAATGCCTAGAAGTAATTTATGGATATAATTGACTCTAGATAATGACAGGAGGACATAAGCAGAATCTGTGTATGAGCGCAAATTTTGTATATCAAGAAATATTTATATTGGAATGTATAAGATGTCATGGTGAATATTACTGAGGCAATAATTAAACAGAAATAAAGCTGCAATTTTTCTTTAAAAAAAACTTAATTTAAAAGTAAAGGATTTTTAATGTCTTTTAATATAAACAAAAATTGATTTTATTAAAAATGTTTTCAGATAGTACAACATACTGACTTATTCACCACTCCAAGTCTGTATCATAAGTATAACTTCCTTTCCAAGTATACTGATTTTTTATGTATTTTGAAAGTGGAAAAAGAAGCAATTTAGTCTACCAAAACTCCTCATCCTCATCCTTTTAAACAGAACTAGGTCAGTCATACTGATGAGACTATTTCAAAAGAGTAGAAATTCTTCTTTTCAAAGTGTAAAGTTGTCCAATTAGAAATGTTTCTCAAACAACAAAAGGCGATCATATTCTTCTAAGTTGTGTTTTGTTGAGTTGAAACATGAGATGTCAAATATTTATAATAAAATATTCAAAGTTAAGAACTCTGAGTCACTGAAATGTCTGAAATGTTGAAATGGACTATCAACCTTATGGGGGTCCATGTACGATACAGGAACTGGTTGTTGCAGGAAAAACTTAAAAGGTCATACTTCTCTTTAGATTCAGGACCCAAATGCAATTGATTTAAATGTTGAAACATTTCTAAAAAGAAATTTCAGCATTGTATAAGTAAAGCATGGAGAGAAAACTACAGTTGTTACTCTTTTATGTTTTTCTATTAAGAATTTCCTTTCCTGGACTCTCAGAGGCATTTATTAGAACTCAGAATGAATGCTTTTGTAAAAATTAATTTTTTTTGGCTGTTTAGCTCTTGAGTGACACTCATTCTGAATAATAAATTAAATATATAGCAATAATTATATGCATTTTCCTAGCTTGTGATATGAAATATTTTGCATTTTGCTATAGTTTTCTTATACTCAAGATTATCTCGACTTCAAATGAAGAACTCCATTTCAGTGCAACACTGATATAAAGGCATATCATCTGGGGAATTAGAACTAGGCTGATTGTCAGTTATTCATCCTGGTAAGCTCCCTTGTTATTTACCATCAAATAAAAAGCCAACATGGAAGAGTATTTTTGATACTAGTGTCTGGCTTTTATACAGTTACTCTTTTATCTTTAATAATGAAAGAGAGGAGCAATAGAGATTGATGAAATCCATAGAAGGTCCAAAATCACTGTGGTCAGTAGGCTGAGGCAAGAACAAACTCGAGTCCAGTGTACTTGGTTTCAAACCTAACTGCTCAATAGCTCTGTGACTCTGGGTAGTTGCTTAACCTATCTGGGCTTCAGTTTTCTCATCCTCTATCTATCTCTATCATCTTAGAGCACTTCCTGGCACATGGTGCTACTTAAATATTAACTATTATATCGCATTATCATTTCTATATCTGAGCTCCTGAGTAACAAAATCCAATGATCTGATAAGTTCCTTTCTTTCCCTGATTTTTCTTTAAAAGCTCAAAGTTGCAGCAAAATGGCATTGTTAAGAAGTTGAGTAAACAGGATGAGAAACCCTTAAGCAAGGTGCTGAGCTGACAGGATAAGCACTTACTTCTTTGAAAACAAAAAACTAGCTCTTTGTAGAACTAGCAAAGAGACTGTTAATGGGCTTTTGTTTTACAGAGGATGGAAGGCTATTACAGGAAGAGGCCTGAATGAGTGAGTGCCCTCTCAGAGCTTTAGCAACTGCCTCTCCTAGCCTAATCTCCTCTAAATCATATTACTAGAATGTGACCTTCACAAGGATAGAAATTTTGTCTGGTTATTGCTGATCCCCAGAGTACAAGCAAGTGGCTGGCAAATGGTGGATGCTAGTCACTATTTCTTGAATGAACTGAATGAATGAAAAATCCCTGACATTTCCCTTAAAGAAGATTAGCAATAAAAACAAAAGAAAACACGAATACCATGCTTTCCTATTTCTTGACAGGTTTCTGATCCTAAGAATGCTGGTGAGCAGGTCAGCAGGGCTGAGGAGCAGCATGTGAAGGGCATAAGTACAAACATGTACATTTAGCACAGTATTACAGAAGTAATGATTTGGTTGAGTATTCACATGGGTGTGTGGTATGAAATATCATGTGCAGATGACATATCTGAGTTACAAATATTTTGTACAGCATCTGCCTAAATTTAGAGTCAAAGACATTTTTCCACCCAGGGTTTCAGAGATCTTTCATCTGTGATGAAGTATCTGTAAACTCTTCTTAAATAAAATTATTTGCAAACATTTAGCTTACTTTTAAAAGTTGCTACTATGCTTTGGCTAAGATAATCAGTTTGATATGCTGCATTTGACAGGTGGAACTGATTATTAAGCATTATTTATAATTTAGCTTACAATCTCAGATTTGGATTAAAATAATGTGCCAGAACAATGCTGGACTTATTTCTTAATGTTATTCATTTCTACTCTCCTAGCAAGTATTTTTTTTTACAATAGGGAAAAAAATTCATTTTTACAGCATAGGCAAACTGGTGATTTGAATAGAAAACTATTCATTTATACACTCAAGTTTTCCTGATTATTTTTGTAATGAAAACTGAGGAGGTATCAGTTAAAATTGAGTTCATACTCAAGTCTGTTCTAAATATAAGAAAAACAGCAAACAACCTTAAAGTACAATATTAATTAATTAGACATGGTTTCTTGAAATGGTTTACATCATCTCATATACCTTGGCGCTTCCAGACATTAATAATGAGTCACCAAAAAGCCAACATTGATTTATAATGTGCATTGCTACATCAGGCCTGACCCAGGAACTCTGTGTGGATCCAGAACAAAAAAGTCAAATGTATACAAGTGAGCTATGGCAGAAATTATCCTAAAAACACACATATGTATTCACAGAAAACAATTAGGCCTAATGCAATTTGGGTGAACATTCAGATTATTTTATTCCAAGATACTGCTTCTATTCTTGAAGCTCCATGTAGAAAAAGGTCCTTAGGGTTAGAACACTACTGAAGGTGGTATAATTTCTCTTAGCTCCTGGACATGTTAAGGTAAACATTTTACATTATTGCACAGTAACATAAATTCACAGCTATAGATAATAGAAGATCTGATGAACTTTAACACACTAGTGTCTGAGGCTAACCAACATTGGAAAGGAATCATTTCCAGGATGGAGATCAAATATCTAAAACACAGTGTCATTTGTTTGAGTTGCTAGAAAAGATTTCTTATTTAAAAATCTATTCACAGGGTGTGTTTTCACATTTGTCAGCTTCTTTTCACTTGTGTGCTAGACAGAGGCACTTTAAGAACTATCTGTAGTTTCAGGAGTTCAGGATACTGAATTTCAGCAGTCAAGGTAAATATGGCAAAGAATTAAAATGAAATTGGATTAAAAATAATAATTAAATTAGAAAATTTGACCAAATCTTGTGAAAATCACTGGTCTCTGATTTGAAGAACTTCTTCACTTAAAAAAAAGAAAAAGAAAAAAGAAAGATTAGTATTCCCTATCTATACCCAAAAAAGTGAATACCACAGCTTTCTCATGTTAAGGTATAATGGTTTTTTGTTTGGGTTTGTAGGGGCTTTAAAATACTGATGAGTTAAGTATATCTGGAGTAATACTTCCAAGTACTGTATTATGCATAGGTCCCAAATAGTCAGAAAAACTAAAATGTCGAATAAAACATGTTGGAAGAGTTTAGCAAAGAGTATAAAAATGAAAAGACTAAAAACTCCACTCCATCTTAAATGTGTAAAAATAAATCGCATTCATTGGTGGGAATCCAGTGACTTTGTTTTTTGTTTGTTCAGTCTGGTCTTAGGTAGTTGGTATGTACTGCACCCTCCACAACACGTTGGAAAGTAGGTCCTGGTAAACACTAAGGAATATCCAACCGGGTAAATACATCAGAGTGATGAGGCCCATGAAATTGAGCGGGTAGTGAGAATAGTCCCAGGAACAAGCCCCGCACATGCGGAGTCCCAGACCCCAGGACAACTCCCAAGCGTAGATGAAAAGCACGTAGATAGGCACCCGCTTCCAGGTGCCCCAGCCCCGGCTGTAGTGGAGGTGGAAATAGAGCTTTTCCACCACGAAGCTGCAGCTGCCGTACATAAAGAAGGACCAGAGCGATGTGTGGCCGCTGGCTGCCCGGTCCCCGTGTCCCAGCACGTTAAAGAAGAAGGTGAAGAAGATTTCGTCCAGAAAGCCGTGCATTCCGAAAAAGAGAAAACGGAGCAGGTCCGGCAGCCCCTGGCTGGGGGCTCCCCCGGCGCCCCTGGGTGCACGGAGTCGTCGCCGCAGGCCGCCGGCCGCAGCAAAGGCCCGGGAGCCGGGACGCGCGGTGGGCGCGCCCCGCCGCCGCAGCTGCAGCCGCCGCTGGTACCGCAAGTGCAGGAAGCGCCTCAGGAACACTTGACAGTGGTAGAGCGCCAGCACGTACTGCAGCGCCAAGTCCAGCGCCCCCGGCGCCGCCGCGCCCCCCGTCCCGCCGCCCAGGCTGAGCAGCAGCGCCTGGCCTGCCAGGGTCTGCAACCCCACGTGGGCCGAGGGGTAGAGGAGGAAATTGAAGACGAAGGCGCTGGAGCAGCGCCACTGCTGCAGGTAGACCTTTTCCAGGGCGAAGTGGGTGAGCGAGTGGAGCAGGCAACGGTAGGGCGAGGAGAAGCCCAGCATCCGGAGGTCCGGGCTGTGCGCGAAGCGCCGCGCGGAAGATACCAGCACGTCCAGGGTGATCCCGTGCATCCCGTAGAAGTAAAGACGCATCCAGGCGGGCAGCACAGCGCCCTCGGCGGGAGCTTCAGCAGTGGACAGCGCCCCGTGGCCGCCGCCGGCAGCCTGGTCTCCCAGTGCGCCGGGGGACCCCGGACGCCACGCCGTGCTGTCTCTCCGGGCCAACCCCTCGTCGTCCGCGTCGCCGCTCGCCATGGGCTTGGAGGCTGCTCGGGCGCTCGAGCTCGTGCCGCCGCCGCCGGGTGCACGGAGATGCCGGGCCGAGCGGCCGAGCTCGGCGCCGCCTTCCGGCCGCCGCCCGCGCAGCGGCCCCGGGGGGACGCGCAGGGAGCTCCGTCCCGGTCGTGGCCCGGCTATAGCAGGAGCTGGTACACCCCGGACACTTGCCGGCCGCCGGGCTCGCGGAGTCCCCCCGCCGCGGCCCCGCCGCGCCCTCCCCTCCTGTCTTGTGCGAGATGCGGCCGCCGGGCGCCGGCGCTCAGACTGCGCGGCCTAATGGGCGCCGCGGCCTGACGAGGGGAGGCGGCGCCGGGGCTCCGAGGAGAAATGCGGCGGCTGGTACAAACCCCATTCCTTCGCGGCTCAGTCTCGCCCTCTCTGCTGCAGGCTCTGGAAGCCTAACGCGAGCATTGACGCCCCCTCCCCCAGCTCTTCCCATGCCCCTTTCCGCTGCTCTCGACTTCTCCCGCCTTTGCAGCCTCCTCTCCACGCCCCAGCCCTGTGCGCCGAGTCCTTTGGGGGTCTGTCCTGGAAGGCCCAGCCCTGCTCTCCCGCCCTCACTACCCCCGATGGTGGGGTGGAGGCGGGGAGTGGAGAAACCCCTAACAGGTGTGACTGCGAGAGGATTGCCCTTCCCAGTAAATGGTAAACCTGGGCCAGGGCCTGGCTGGCGGAGATGAATGGCTGAGTGCCACAGACCGGAGGCTGGGACCGAGACCAAACTACGGTGCTGTATATTTAATGTTCTTATTCAAAGCCAGCTGTGTCCCACAGAGTAAACAGCAGACTCCACGCCTGTCCGTTCCAGCGTTACTCCGCATTTGAAATGTTGCCGCGGGGCCTGATCCATTTTCTCAATCTCTCTTCTTCGTGGGCAACGTGCTTTTCTCTGTTAGTTTACTCTGGGCCAAGCGTAGAGATTGGAAGTCCCTCAGAATTTATTAAATGAGTTGGAGTCAGTGGGGTCGGCTTGTGGTGGTGGGGGAGGGAAAGGAAATGCATTGCTCCAGCTATGGGCTTTTGTGAGGTCTCATCTTGAAGAAGTACTTTTTCTCATCCTGGCACACCCCGTTACTGCTTTTTCTACTCGCAAAACTAGGTCATCCCAGAAATGGAGAGTGTATATAGAAGGCAAGGATTTTTTTTCTTTTTTTTTTTTTGAAGGTGGAGAGGGTGGGGGGAATCCAGAATTTGGGGTATTGGGCTTCACCATTTTCTCCAATTTTGAATCAGGCTTAGAATTGGAAGGAGACTTAGAGTAAATTATACTGATTGCCCCCTCTCCCCATCTTCCCAAAAATATTTGTCAGGGCAGAAACTAGACAGCAGCATTGATTTGTAAGTAGATCATATCGTACCTAGATGGAAGGATTTCTGGAGAATTCTTTTTTCTTCTGGAGAATAAACATCTTAAGGTAGATGCTCCACTTCTAAGGCAACTTCCTCCCTACTCCCCTTATTTGTTTCAACCCTTTATGTTACAATCTGCCTTAGCAGAGTCCTCTGTGAATTAGGTAAGGGAGAGAAGAGTATGATGCAAAGAAAAATCATTAAGGTAATGTGAACACTTACATAAAGTCAAAGCACTGATTTTTAAAATGTATACTAGTCTGTTAGCATATTGTTTATCTGCAGACTTTCTTTGGCTGTTGTCAAAAATTAGTGGGTGTTGGGAAGCTGATGTACCTCAAGTGGTTGACAGCCTGCTTCCCATGTACAGGTCCTGGGTTAAATCCCAGGTACTCCTAAAAAAAAAAAAAAAAAGAAGTGGGTGGAAGTTGTCATGCCAGGGACAGAATCATTAAGTAGCAGGCTCATCAAACCTGCTGCCAAACAGGTAGAACTTGTTGCCCAATTGCCTGATCAAGTACAATGAATATTTTCTTGAGCACCTGCTATATATAAGATGTTATGCCTATGCAGGGACAATAAAGGGATGTAAGAGGCACTCTTCTCTTTAAGAAGTGAATATAATCTGATTACTGTAACTATACCTGCGTAAAGCCTACCTACATATGATTGTTAATATTATAAATAATAATTATATGTTAGTTGTACATACCAAGTAAAACATTTCAAGTCATTATTTTTTAAGATAAACTCAATCCTGGGCCCAATTTATCATGTTTCAAATAAATGTACTCATTCTCTGCAATTGCTATTGAGGCAAGGGAAAGCACTCCATCACAATAACATAAATATAATCATCCCAACATATGCATATATTATCCTGTTTGATTAAACTTGAACTGTTTTCAAATATTAAATCAAACTTAAATGGCCTGAGTCTTCTGTTTATTCTAAATTTTCTTATGGATACAAGAAAAATCTTGAAAGACCTAATTCTATAGACTTCATCCCAGGAGTTTAGGGAAATTTGAAGGAAAGTAGAAAACAGGAAACTAGATAAAGAGAGTCAACATGAGATTCCTTAGGTTTGGGGGCAGCCATTCAAAGAAAATTATGGAACATTGTTTTTCAGTGGAAATTTTTTGCCCTCAGGGGCTAAGCAGCTAGGTACCTCATCTGTAGAGGTGTAACAGTTTATGTGGAGCCAATACTGACCTTACTGGGTTGGCCAGGCTTGCTATAAACTAGCGCAGCCCCTGGAGCCAGGGTAGTCAATGTGAAGGGGAGAGATGTGAGAATTAGAAGGATCCTTTGAAAGTTTGTGATCATCTTTAGTGAATTGTTGCCTAGTGGCCCTAGGTTCAAGGTTATATAGTATTTTAGAAGCGTGGAATGCCTGAGACCTTTCACTGCACACCAGAAGAACAAAAGCAAAGTTCATAGAGAAACAGCATTAAGAAAGTTTAAGGGGAAATTCAATAGGGTAAGGACTATTTGAATGTAATGATGGAGAAAGCATAAAGAAGAAACCATATCAGAGTAAGTGTAAAAAGTATCAAATTACACACATACTATATGTCTATTATGTACTATAGATATATATTAAAATATTCAAACTAAGAAGGAGGACATCCACTCAAGAATGCTTGCAAGTGTTGAATGCTTCCTAAAATTAGCACCAAAATAAGGCAAGATTGAGTTTGTTGCTTACCATGGTAAGAGTTCTCTACCTTGACAGAGTTATTGGAAGAAGGAGGGCAAAGTTGGGCTATTTATGTTGATTTTGGAGTCTGGCTTAAGATGGACCTTTCAGTACAAGGGCTCGGTTGATTAGAATTGGGTAAGGATTACAATATAATTATTTAGGATTGGTGGTCACAGCAAGGCAAGGGTTTTGCAGGTAAAGATTCCAAAACGCGGAATGGAAAGTAAATAGTAAACTTTTATCTCCCTGAGCCAGGGTTTCCTGAAATAATAAAATTGTGTTGATGCACTAATGCAAGGTATTAATAGGGTGGTATATGGGAACTCTGTGTTCTTGGCATGATTTTTCTGCAAACCTACAATTTCTCTAATTAAAAAAAAATTGCTTTTGATGAAGATAGTGGAATCGTAAAGTCATGTTAATGAAGACAACCGAATAATAAAGTTATGTTAATGTAGACAATAAACTGTGTGTGTAGATGGTTTTAGGCCCTCACAGTCTACAGGTGAGGGCCAGTTTGGAACTCAAGAAGAGGATATTTTGATAGGGAGAGATGAGGATAATGAAGAAGCAGGACTGACAATCTGAGTCTAGAAAAAAGTGATGCTCATCCCTGTGACTGTGGGGGGGATGGAGAAGGGCTGATAGGCTGTTTAATAAAACCACACCTGTATACTGTATCTGTTAAAATATTCATATGCCTGTAACCAAGGGTTAAGAATTAACAAATAATTATGATTACAAAATCATTATATATATACCTTTGTATTATAAAATAGCAGAAAGTTAATATCTGACTGAAGCTTACTGATGCTAGCTAGAGTGGTCTCACCCGTTTATAGTTACTCTAGATTTAGCCTCACCCTTGTGTATTTTACCTTTATGATGGTAATTATAGATTGACCTTGTTTATGGATTAGGCTCACCCTTGTGAATGCTTACTGTTGGGATGGTAATCACTCCACCCACCTGTTTAATATCCATATGAGAAACTTTGTAACTGAACTTTGTTCTGTATGACCCTATCCCAAATCCTTGTGCCTGACCCTGGTTTGCTACCATACCCACCCCCCACCTCCCGTCCTGTTCAGCCCCTTACTGTTTATTAATGAAGGAACCTGTGTCCAGCTCTACTGCAATTATTCCTTAGCACACCGATGTTAAAAAAATATTAGAATTTCTGCAGATCAGAGTAGTTTGGGGCCATGAGGCCACTGTGCTTATTTGATTGCACAACCAAATTGTCTTTCATTGAAACCCCGGTGTCTCAGGAATTGTCTTTAAAGATGCATCAGAGAAAAGAACCCACTTTTCCTTGGTATCACGCCTATAGCTATACCTTCATTCCCTTTTCCTATACTCTTCTTTTCTCTTAGTTTCTTTTGATGTGTACTAATGTTCCAAATTAAAGAACTCCTTCTATATGTTGTTTTAACTTCCAGGGAGACCAAATGGACCATCAGGAGGTGACTATGATAAGGAAAAGTCACTGCAGCCCTCCCCCTCCCCCTTTTCCTGACAAGAATCTCCCGCCTTAGAACTGGAACCTGCACTACTGGCTCTGTAACCCTGCCCGCTTGATTTCCTAACCTGCAAATTCTGCTTCTGTAACCACACTTGCTTAGCCTGCAGACCCCAATAAAAACTCCAGAAAACGGGCTGGGGGCCCAGAATTTGGAAACCGAACTTTCCTCTGGGCCCGCGCACATAATAAAGCCTGGTTCCTCCTCTCTCTCCCAGTGCCTGTCTGGGTTTTTCATCGCAACAGCCGCAACAACTACATTAATGCTCATTGCCAAATGCAGAAAGATTATGGTAGGAACATATAAACTTTTTAAAAATAGTATACTGTTAGGGGATCATCTTGTAAATCTGTCCTATACCTATTGTATGTCCTTAGAAAACTCCTTTCTATTATTCTTTCCTCCTTTTATTCTTCTTTCTCATAATCAGGTTAATTGGAAGTCATACTGTTACTGGATTTTGTCTAGGTTCTTGACTATGCTGCAGAAATGAATTTCAAGAGCACATCAGGTTAGTTAGGCCAGTAATTTATTAAGGTAGGGAGGGAGGAGAAATGGGAGAAAATAACAGATCATGGGCCCCAGAGAGAGGAAGGGGCTGAAGAGTGGTAAAGAGGGCTGGTTTATAGACTACAATTTCCCATTATAGATTATAAATGCCCAGGTTTTACTTGCATGTTGATACATGCAGGGGTGAAGGCCAGAACAGGGGTCCAAATTCAAGAGCGAATAGGCCTTTGTGCCTGGTTTTTGAACCATTAATTATTCTGCCCCTTTGCTAATGACACGGGGAAGTTCCAGCTGTTTGCTGTTTTGATTAATTATCCCACCCATCGATCTCTCAGAAGGGCCCAATCATAAGGCCCCTGGATATTATCCGGGGCTTCTCTTGGCTTCCGGAGGAAACCTCATCCCAAATAGCAGAAATCTTATTCTGAATGGGATTCTTGCGAGGTCTTCCAGCAGCCATCTTGGGGGTATGGATATCCACATGGAATTCTTGCCAGGTTCCCGATCCATCTACTGATTCCCTATCTTACTAGCCTGCTTCAATACTGCTACCAGGAAAGTTTCCTTTCTTTTCCTTTTATATTTCCTCCTGGTGAAGTTGGAAGACACTGGATTCCTCTAGGTTCTTGGCTATGTTGCATAAAAAAATTTAAGAATATGCCGGTTTAGTTAGGCTAGTAAAAAGAGTTTATTGAGAAATGAAAGAAAAGAAGAAAACGTACACACCCCAGATATGGATGTGGGCTCCTCCAGGCAAAGAGGACTGCCTTTATTAAGGCCTTTCGTCATTCCTCCCCTTTCCTAATCTTGGGGAGGGGCCCCAGCTGTTTGCTGCACTGATTAGTTAGTTGCCTTTCAGTCCACACCTGTTAGCTCTGAGGGGCCCAATGATGAGGCCTTTTGTTTGGGGTTATATGGGACCAATCAGGAGGCCTGTTTGGAGTTATCCAGTTATCCAGGGCTTCCCCTTGACTCTAGAAAGAGTTCCAAATGGGTCTTTGTGGCCAGGATCTCCGTGGGGTCTTTTCAACTTTGTTCTTAGTAGTGGCCTTCCCTCAGGGCCTTTCTGGGTGGGGTTTCATGGCCATGTTCTCTGCTGGGTCCCAGCTGTGACTCAGTCTTCTCTCTTTTTCCTATACTAATCTGCCTCACGGGTGGCTTTTTATGTGCTTTGCTTTAGTTAATTTTAATTTCAGGCCTTCTGTCTCTGGAATTTCTTGGAGCTCCTAGTTTATATATTATATATATATATCCCAGGATATACTGCCATAGATGAAGGTTATTTCTGAGATTTCTGAGGATGAAGATGAAGGTTATTTCTGAGCATGGGGCTCCTAAGGCACAGACTTTTGATAAATTACTTTAATTCAAAACTTTTTTTTTAATAAAAAGGTAACAAGTTGCTTTCAAATAATTTGCTTAAAAAACAAGTTTCACTTTGAGCAATATTCAAATCAGGGACACTCCCTTTGTGTAATTATCTATATCTGCCTGCCAGGGCCTCACCCTGAGTCTGCTATTGAGACCATTTCCCACTCTGCAGTTAATTTAACTATGTCTTGAGAGGAAGTAGCTTATTTTGAATAATAATACTTCCTTACACTAGTTTAGGGGCTTACTGTAATATAGAGTCTTTGTTAAGAGAGACTATCACAGTTAATAGATTTATCGAACACCTACTTATCAGCTGTGCACTTCACATATATTATCAGTAATTTATATAACTATGCCCCTTTTTTAACAGATACTGAAATCAAGGCTCAGAAAAGTTACTTGCTCAAGGTCTTATAGTTAATAAGTCTATAAAGCTGAGCTATGAAGCCATTTCTACTTAAAACCAAAGCTCATTTGCACTGCATTGAGCATACATTCTCATCATATTGAAGTCATATTGAATAAACTGTATTTGCAGAATTGACAGGAAACGAGATTGTTTCTCTTTATAATTCATCTGGTAGTTACTTTATTAACTACCCCTAGTGTCTTCCCAGTCCCTTCCTCTTGTTATCATGCATTTTATTTTTAATAACAACTTTATTTCAAATTTGCAAAAATAAAACAAAAAAAGGCAGCTCAACAAGATATGGAAACATTACTCCTAAAAAGTTCTTTTTCAGACACTTATCTCATTTGACATTTGACCTTATTAAACATTTATTCTTATTAAACATTCAAGATACATGAAGCATCTTCTCCACCTTCTCATCCTACATTCCATCTCCCACGAACCTACACTTCATTGTCCAATTTCATGAGTCTACTCATCCTATTTAGTTCATATCAGTGAGACCATATAATATTCACCCTTTTGTGTCTGGCTTATTTCATTCAACATAATATCCTCAAAATTCCTCTTATGGAAGGGTACAAATGGGAGACCAGAAGAAAATAGGGGTTAGACAACAGGAAAATGAGTACGAATATAGCATGTATTTTGGTGGACTGTTAGTACATGTTACTAGTGTCAAAGATTAACTGAGGCATTTAAAATTTTTGTTAAAATTCATTTGGGCAACAAATAATTTGTGAATAGGACAGTGCCAAGCTAAAAGTGGGAAGGACCAACCCCCCCCACCCCAAGCCCCTCACAGTGGAAAAGGGAAACCTATGTAGAGCAAACACTGAAGCAAGTGAGGGGATGTTCTAATTGGCTGGTGTTAATTTTCCATTTTTACATAAAGGGTCCTCTTACAAAGTGGGGAGCAGATATACATTGATTAGTATGGTATGCCTGTCCATTCTGAAAAGCTTTTTTTCTGGATGAAACTGTTTTATCACCAAGTATTGGTCACCCACAATTCTGTAGGGTATATTCCCTTGTTCCATTTTCTCTGCAATCTCTTGTAGGTAAAGTTTTTTTGTCTTTTGGAAAATCCTTTTTTGGAAAGGGGTCCCCTATTAGCAATGCCCAATGCAAGCGGCCATTTTACTTATTTATAGTGTTTAGCATAATTTAAAAAGCTTGGATTTCTTTGCACATGTTTATCTACTTAACAAAATCCATTTATACAAGGTGGATCTTCAAAACCTTAGTGCCTATTATATTTTAATATTTTCAGTATAAAAAAATACAAATCATTTAAACATAATTGTTTGCTAATCAGACTTTGGGGAAAATCAATCCAATTTTTCAAAGCCTCATTTGGCAGCAAGGTGTGATGGGAGGTAGATGAAGGTAGCTGAACAAAGACCTCAGTCAGAGAATATGAGTTATAAAATGGAAATCAATTATCATGCAAATCTGGGCCCTGTCCCATTTCTTACATTTATTGAGCACCTACTACATCCCAGGTACTGTGAACAAAGCTAACAACATGGATCCTGCCCTCTTGGAGATTACAGTTTAGATTGTGGTGTTAATTTTTAATCATTATGAGCAAGAATGAGTACTTCTGCATGGAAAGAGATGTATATAGTGTAGTAGGCATGGGGCGCCCTGGACAGATCTCATGAGTTATCAGCAAAAAAAGACTGACAGGGCCCATCTTCAGAAGCAAGAACTTGACAGCCAACTCCCTTAATAAGGTGAGCAGGACAGAGCACTTGGTGGTGTTTATCCACCTTAACTCTGGTTTCTTGTCTCCATAAGCACAGTCTGCTGCAGAAGGAGTGCGTAGGTAGGTAAGAGGCGAGTGGGATTTATTGGCTGCTTCAGGTGGACCTACGTAAACACCACCATGCAAGAGCTTTCCTCTTGCACCACAAAATGATATGAAATTACTTACATTACATTATGGTGAAACTTTTAATTAATCACCAGAAGGTAAAGGTAATACAGTTTTAAGATTAGTATCTAGTTATTGCACTTCTTAATTATTCTTTTTCATTCATTATCTCATTTTATCCTCAGTAAAGCTTGTGACAAGGCTATTTTTATAATTCATATTTATCAGGTAAAAGAAAGTATGACTTGCCAAAATTCATACGATCCATTAGTGGCAGAACCCCAAAACACCTACTTTCCACCACATCACCCCTCTTAATTAAAGTCTCCTGCTCAATGAAGGGTTCTGCGTGCCTGCCTTAGCTGTGTAAAGCAAGTCACTTATCGAGGATCAGAATAGAGGAAAGTCAGTTCCAGTTAAATTCCAGAAGGCAGGTAAAGGCAGGTTGAGTCAGTACTGTTGAACCAAAGCCTGAATTTCTTAGTCCCTCTGGTGAGGGTGCAGGTCTTAGTCCTTGGTAAACTCATGCCCTTCCTTGGCTAAGCTGCTGGCTCTATTTCCTGCTACCGAGTGCCTAACGTGGTTTTCTTCCTTTACCTATAGTTATTTGGCCCTGCCTTGTGATCATATTTTCTTATGCAACTGGTCATTTTGGTGATCTTTTGTGATTATGACTGCCCCAACTGATGCTTTAAATCATGTATTTATTACATATATGTTAACTATCAATTATATAAATTTATAAACACTTATGTGCAATGTTTTGTGCTATACTCTAGACATACACAAATGAATATAACAGTCTATGTCCTCCTAAAGTTTAAAGTATACTTATTGCTAGGCATATAGTTATTTGTTAAAGAAAAGTTTTGAATAAAATGAAAGTAAAAAGTCAACTACAAATCATCCATGATATCACAACCTATAGATAACCACTGTTAATATTTGGTGAACAGCATTTTGACAATATTATAGTCTCACCAAAAGGTAATTTGTGATTTCTTCATGTCCCTTACTGATGATCAGGGAACATCTTTCCATTTGATGGGCCGCTAGAACATCATTGTTAATGATTACAAAAAGGTCTTTTGTATAGATACCCATAATCTGTTTAACCGATCCCCAATTTTGGGCCGGTTAGGTTGTTTCAAAAGTTTCTTTTTCATTGGCTGTTATGAACTTGTATGTGATAAGTATTCCTTTAGTCATCTTTTTTTCATATAGTCAAGTTTATTCACCTAGAATACATTGCTAAAAGTTCACTTGGAGGATAAAACGTATGCACATTTTAAGACTTTTACTGTCACCAGATGGCCTTCCGGAAATGTATTATGAATGTATTATGAGACGCCTTCCAGGAATCCTTGAGTACTTTTGTAGAATATGTATTTCACTCTGATGGGACTAGGGTGTTCAGAATGATTTTTGGGGTGTGTAATACCAAAAATTGCATGGCATGGATGTTAATAAAGGTAACATTTGAAAAAATCTTGTCTGGTTAAATAAAATATAAATGCATTATTTTGAATGATATTCTGGCACTTCCAAATCTCCATGTACCAAATTCCATTGCTCATGTCTCCCTCTAATACAGATGCTTCCTTCCTTCTCTCTCCCTCCTTTCTTCCTGTCTTCCTCCTCCTTTTTTTCCTTCCTCCCCCTTTCGTCTCTCTCTCTCTTCCATTTTTTTATACAAACATTTTTTGGTGCCAGATATGCCACCACCAAAATACGCCTTTTACCCTCAAGCAGCTCACAGCCTAGTGGGGGAGGCATATAGGTAAATAGTGATCACAAAACTGATTAACAAATACCATGACAGAAAAGCAGCACTGTGCACAAGAGGGAGACCTGTCCTGCTCATCAGGAAAAGGTTGTCTGTTAGGACCATCCTGTTGTAAATACCTGACTCCTGAATCTCTCTAACTGCCAGAATCAGCAGTTGTTCTGACCTGCCTATATTTACCCTCCAATATCTTTTAAGATGCATTTTTATAATCTGTTATTTCCTTTACATTGGCAATGCTGTCACCTTCCTTCAGTTATCCGCCAGGACTATTCCAATAACACTCTTCATGATCTACCTGGCTTCAGTATATTTACCTCCTCCAGTCTGTCTTGGACATTGGTGTCAGTATAACCTCCTTAAACTCCAATGAAGTCTTCATTACCCTGGTTAAAAAACCTACAAATATTTTCATGACTTACCACAGCAAACCCAAACTCCTAAGTATGATAATCCACATCAAATAGCAACCTACATTTCCTTGCCTATTTCTTCCCTCATTTTCCATAACATACTGTGGAATCCCCTCTCCACTCACTTGGCAAATCCTATACATTCACCAAGGCCTTTTCATATTGATACCCTCCATAAACTGGGTCTGACTACCCCTGCCTAAAGCATTTCAGTTGTTGATGTGTCATTCTTAAGACTTCATCATGTACTGCTTGTATGGGTATTCTGGTTTTTTAAAAAATATCTCATGTTTATGTTTTGTCATATTGGAAGTTCATTTGAGTCATAAATACTATTGGCATCTCTTATAGCTACTAGCATAGAACCTTAGACAAAGGAAATCACTCAACTTCTGTAGAATCTGATTTTGAATTAAGTGAGCTGCCACTTAGATAATTCTAGTGTGCCCACGAGTAGATTATATGTAAATACAGTCTATTAATATTGCATAAATTAAGGCATGTGTATCTCTTCTACCCTTTCACCTTTTAATTTAATAAGTAGTACTGAAAATGTCTAACTGGGCTCCAGACAAATTCTACTTCCATTTCTTTATTCTTTCCTCCTGCCAAGGAATTCTAGGGAGGGGAATACCCCTTTCTTTTTCAGTACCAGACTGTATAAATCCTTCTGTTCCAAAACTTTCATAGGAGTCTTTTTTTGTTTGTTTTTTAAGAAAAAAACTGGAGAGGGAGGGCAGAAGGGAAGAAGGAAGGAAGATATATAGAAACATAGAGCAGATGTGATGGTGCCTGGCCCACGCCTTATTCTCCTTACTCTCATATCCATGGCAGACATAATTCTTGCCCAGTAAGTCCAGACTTCATTTCAGAATCCTATTTAACAAAATGATCCTGGAAGAAACCATCAATCAATAGAAGTTGGCAAGAAATAGGAATTCTATTTGGTATCCCCATTCTAGAATGTTTATGGGATGTTTATCTTTCTTTGGCCAAATTAGAACTATGAAATTTTTGTATTTATATATATATACACTCTCACAATTGGGATAACTGTTTATTTATAAAAGTTCTCTCCTTTGTAAGCAATTCTTTACAGTAGAATTCTTTGGAAATGGAAAGCTAGTACATATCTTAAATGTATAGTTTGAATAACACAACTTTTTTTAATACAGAGTGATACAAAGTGAGGTCTACTTGTTTTAAAGATTAAAAATCATTTTTGGAAGCCAGGATAATTAGCTAATGAATAGATTAGAATTAGTGTAATTTTATTAATTTTTGAGGTGTCAGCATTGAATTTCAATAAAAGTATTAGAATAGCAGGTACATATTTCATTCATTACTGTTATCTGTAGACACTTTTTTTTTTTAGCATTTATATAGTGCTTGATAGTTCACAAAATGCTTTCATATTCATGATTGCAATGGTTCCCTACAATAATGTGTAGTAGTCAAAAAGATCATTTATTGACAGGGAAATTCAAAAATTAGGAAATTATATTTCAAGAGTGAAAATAACTTGCTTAATACCTCTTACGGTGGCAAATGTTCATTGTGAAAAAAAATAACTTGCTTAAGATCACATGGCTAGTAAACTGGGAAGGCTTGATAGAAGCCTGAAATTTTTTGAATTTATTAAAATTTTAAAATATATAATACTTTCATATCATCATCATTTAATATGAAAGCCTATGCAGAGAAGAATTTCCCTTTGACATTTGTCCACCATCTATCCATTTTCTCTCAATGGACAGTTGATGGTGTTAGTTCTTTGGCTGTCTTCCCAGAGATATTCTACGTATATACAAGCAAATATAACCCTCCTTCCCACTGTTTTTATATCCATAGTAACACAATGCATAATTTAATCTTCACCTTATTTTTCCACTTATTAATACTGTGTGAAAACATTCCAGATCTATACATAAAGAACTCTTTCTCATTTTTTAAAAAACAGCTAAATAGTATTGCATTATTTGGATAAATCCTTATTTATTTATCTAGCCAGGCCCCTAATGATGGACATTTAAGTTGTTTTAAATCTTTTGTCATGATGAAAAATGCTACAAGATTAAAAAAAAACAAACTTGAAAATAAATCATTTCACTCATGTGGGAGTATATGTGTTAAGATTAATTTCAAGAAGTGAAGCTGTTAGGTGAAAGGGTGTGTAAATTTGTAATTTTGAAAGATATTGTCACATTTTCCTCCTTAAAAATTGGATTAGTTCGCATTCCCACCAGCAATTATGAGAAGGCCTATTTCCACACTTTTTGATATTTGTCAGTCAATCTGCTAAGTGAAAAATAGTATCTCATTGCAGTTTTAATTTTCTATTATATTATGAGGACAGTGGGACATTTTATTCTATATAGAGATTTGTTTGACTTTCATATCTGTTCATATCTTTTTCCATAAGATTGATGGTGTTTTTTTTTTAATTGATTGGCAGCAGTTCTTATTTATTAGGGAAATTCATTCTGTGTGATGGATAGGACGTTTTAGTCTAAATTTCATGTTCCTGCCACTACATACTACATTAGATAAATAAACAAAACATACTTTCTAATGATAGTCTCCAGAACTTGCAAATCTTTTGCATTATTTATCTATTTGCATGTAACATTTCCTTCCCCCCTCCCCATTAGATTATCTCTACATGTTAATAGTGTATAACTTTGATGAATTTTAACCTCCCTCTAATTTTTCTTCTTCCTGAAGTATCCTTAACCCTAAGGACTTCCAAAAGTCCTTACCCCTACGGGTATTCCTTGCTATCAGGAAGCACTTCCCTTTTCTGAAACTTTCACCTGAATATCCTGATAGAAATTAACTTCCCCTAAACCACTTTTAGAATTCCACAGTAGCGTAGATCCTTCTCTTAAATTAAAGCATTTTGGACACCCACATTTTTCTGGGTGTGTGTGATAGTAAGTTCTATTCCTTCAGCTTACTCCTCCTCATACCTAACTCACAGCAATTATCCTGCTCTGAACTTACTTCTCTAGGATGACACATCCCAGCCTGACTGCTAATTGATAGGATTTGTCCCAGATAGAAAACTACTGCACTACTTTTTCCCATGCCATCTCTGTCGAAGAATTTCAGTGGATTATGACTAGCCAGAGACAAAATCTGAAAACATAAAGAACAGATTGTAATTGGCAAACCCTTTGTTTTCAAGCTATTCATGTGGCCTTTCAGAAATAACACAAAGATGTCTTTGTCTTTGAAAAACAGAAAGAACCTCTTAACTCACCAAGCATTTAAATCCACTCAAATATGGCGGGTAGGCTAATGCCTGCATTCCGGGCCTGATAGAAAGAAATGCTGTGAAAATCTCATTCTCAAACCATATATGTTGGTAAATTTCCAACCACGACCATATTTATGTAACAGATTGAGAAGAATTAAAGCATGTTCAAAGGTTAAAGTGGGAGTAAATCAAAAGGTTGGGAAATTCAGGCCATAAAGAAAGGAATAAGGACACAGGATTATTTTGTCTGCAAAAGAGAAGTCTCTGGAGTACTTTAATAATACCTTTCTGGGTCATAAAAATAAACACGGAAAAAAATGGAGTTGAAGTGGTCTTTATCTCAGAGTAAGGGAAAATGAGCACATGAAACATCAGGTAGAATATAGGTTAGAAACAAAAATGATACTTTGGATATGTTCCTGATATAAAAATAAGACTATACATGTTTCTCTAAATATATTATACTTCAATTATAGTTAAAAAAAGAAAAAAAAACCCTGCTTTTCTTCTGCATGGGATAGCTTTGGGATGGTCAGAATACTCGATGGTTTCCTAAAGTTTAGTGGTAATGAGTGTAATGAATCCTCTGGACTCAGATATCTTTGGTTCAAATACTAGCTCCACTGTTTCTTGCTGGGATGACCTTGGGCAAGTCTCTCTTAGCTACTCCTTGCCTCATTTCTCACTTCTAAAATAGGGAAGATAATATCCACCAACTAGTATTGTTATGATGATTAGATGAGATAATGTATATGTCCTAGTTATGAGCTGGTTTTATTGTAAAAGTCAGAAGATCGAAATATCTATAGCCTAAACAAGAGGCAAATTATTTTCCTCCCATGAATAAATCCCAGTAGATGTCTGGGGTTGGTGTGTGGACATACTCAGTCCCGATATTCAGGCTCTTTCTAATCTGATTGCTCTACGGTGGTGTATGGCTTCCATTCCCAAGTATATGTCCATTCTAGTCATCTAGTCATTGTCTGCATTCTAGCCCTGAGGAAGGAAAAGAAAGGGCTCTTTCTTGAGAACACTTCTTGGAAGTTTCACCTCCTATGACATTGGTTAGAACTTCCTTGCAAGGCTGTAACTAGCAACAAAGGAGGTTGGGAAACATAGTCTATATTCTAGGTGGCTGTGCCACAAATTTGTGGTTCTGTTTGTAAAGATGGGCAATGGAGTTGTTGAGGGAAGACAGATACTTAGAAACAGCTAGCAACTTCTGCCACGGTGCACAAAGTAGTAAGGGCAGAATCTGGTAATAAATGAAAACTCTTACGATTGTATCATTACAATCTAAGATTCCAATGTCCTGTAACTCATCAACTATTTTCACTTCGATGTTTCACAGGGACTACCAACTTAATACCTCTAAAAATGAAATCATTACATCCTTCCTTATTTTCTCCCTTCCACCATTTATCCACTCAGAGTACATCTACCCTCCCTTTTGTATTTTGTCTCGGATAATGATGGCCTCATCACTTCCCCACCTTGGAGTCTTTTTCTACCATCCCATTTGCTTCCCTAAGGACATCTAATCAGTTTCAAAGACTTGTCAATTCTTCTTGGGAAATTCCCCTCAGTTGTGCCTTTTCTTTCCATGCTCACCATCGGTTTCCTTAATTTAAAAAAAATTTAGAATGATTCACTAGGCCTTTCATAGTCTGATTCCAATTAATTTTTTTCAGCACAACACATCTTGTACTTCAGCCACACTGTGTTAAAAAGGTTAGAAACAAATATTTTGTGTGATTAAAAATTGTTAAATGGTAGTAGCATGATTGTCCTGTGCAACTTGTGATCCAAAAATTATTTATTTATTTAAGGGCTTAAATTTTACAAAAATGTAATGAATAGTCTCATGACCACATGCTTTACATGCTGTAATCAATATAAAATCAGAAGCACTTTTCTGAATGGGGTATCTCTATTGTCTGTCCCAACAAAAGCCAAAGGTGCCAAGAAAATAAAAACCATGTTCATTTGTTCAACTTGGATCATTTATAATCCTCTCCCCCAAACCTACAGACATTTAGGAAAGTGAGAACATTTCAGTTACCTGCTTCTGTTCCAACTTTTTCCCCATACTCTGTTAAAGCTTTACAAATGTCCCATAAATGTGTGAACTTTATAAAAATAAAGTTGCTTTGTAAGTAGAGTCCTAGATATTTGGTTGTTGCAAAATTTTAATTGCTTTTCTTTCTGGTCTATTAAATGTACAGGCTTTGTTCTGTTTCCACCCCCCAAAATTAATCTGTAAATAAAAGAGATTTGTAAGTAAAGTTATAAATGAAATTTGGCTAATTTTTCTATATCCATTTTAGCTAAACTTTTAATGTATTTCGACTTTAATGTGTAGTTAACTTCAAGTAATTCTACATAATGATAAAATTGAATTGATTTATATCAGTGTAGCTCTATTCGATGTACACTTACAATCTCTTGATTTTATGTGCTCTATCAGACATATAAATAAAACATACATCTTTGTTGCCTAAAAGACTAGGTTAAAAGAAAAATATGGGTTTCCTAAAATATTTACTTGTTTTATAAGCCACTGATATATTTAATCTTGCTTAAGATTAATGGAGGAATTTATCATTTACATATTTATTTTTTAAGCTTTAGTGTAAAATTTAAGATATTAAAAGATAAATTTATTGAAAACAGAATACATCTTTCAGATGCCTGAGTCACTTTCTTTTTGTAGTCCTTACCATATTTTAGAATATTTTTTTCCAAAATTTATTGGGAGAGGAACTCTTCCTGCTTTAATCACATGATACTGGAACAAATGCATTTTATTAGTTTTCTCTAGGACAATCTTGTTCAGGTGGAATGTATAATACCTGGGATGATATAATTTTTTTGTACCTCTGTTTTAAGGACTAAAAGGGCAAAGCTACATAGGAGTTAAAATACTTTTCTTTAAATTCTGTTTCATCATTCTTTTATTAATATCTTGATGTCATCAGTTAAGGGATTGAGGGAATAAATTCAAAGCTCTTATTTAACTCTGAGAATCATGCACAGGAATTCAATTTTTCTCTAATTGAATTGGTTTGCTTATTTTTCTTGTATGGTATGTAGATAGGAGGATTTGATTTTAAATTTATCTGATTATCTTCTTAAGTTCAAGTAAAATTTTGGAGATATAAAGTTTAAAAGATATATATCACTAAATTTTATGGGCTATCTGAAGCTTGATCACTTTTAGAAACACCTTTCTCAAAGAGAAACAAACGGATCCTTTTGCAACAACTTGAGTCACTGAGATAATCAGAATGATTTTTAAACCATTTCTTTGTCAAAGATTTAACTCATTTTAATGTTAGCATTGGCAGATTTTGACACAATAATAAATATACTTTGCATGAGTGTATGTATATACATACATATATATAGATAGATATAGATATATAAAAACGCATTTTAAAACCAAACAGTAGTGTTAATGAATTGAACCATAAATAAAATCGTAGAATGACCCCCAATCTTATTATAAATTTGATAGAAATGACCCAGGTCACCTTTAAAGAGAAGGCCACCCAGTGTACACAGCTTTTTATTTCTGATACTATCTCTCAAGCATTTTTAAAACATTTTTCTGGGCTCTAAAGATTAAAATTCTGTTCTCTACCCCTCATTTTTTTAAAACATTGAACAATTTAAATCATGACAGTTAATTATTGAGGAGACAATGTCTGTTTTTACCCCAGTGTAAGCAATCTTGTGGAATAAATAAGTCAGAACCAAATTAATTACAGGTGCACAAATGAGTCATAGCATTCACACATTTATCCCTTTATTAAGCCCTTTCCCATGGAGACGGCAAGTCCTTTTCTAGTGGGTTCTAAGTTTCAATACTAAAAATTTATGTCATAATGCATTGTCCAGGAACTACTTGACTATCTTAATCAAGATCTGTTTTTAGCATCCTTGATTTTCTTCACAGAACCCTTGAAATTCCAGTATTTCTGTTGGTGGAACTTTTTAGGTTGTCTGTACTCTGTCTACATATTTTAATATATAAATAGAAGAAGGGAGGAGGGGAAACATAATTCCAATATAACAGTCTATTTGGAAAATTCTACAAAATGAATTAAAAAAGAAACTCTTGGAATGTAGATAATTCAATATGGTGACCTGCTATTAAATAAATAAACCAAAACTGATATCTTTTTTTTATGTCAGCAATAAATATTTCAAAATGTATTTTTAAAAGCTCCATATAAAATTAAAAGAAAATATAAATTTTGGAATAATCTCAAAGAACTAAAAATTTGAAGGGAAGGCCCATATGAATAAAACTACAAAATTTAATGAAAGGACAAGGAAGAATATTTGCATAATATTTGCATAATAAGCCATAACTGTTAACAGATGTTAATACAGTAATGTAAATGTGATGATGTAATGATGTTAATTATCCTCAAATTAATCTATAAATTATTTTTTCCTAAAATCTTGATGAAGTTATATTGAAGTATGAGATTATTTAGAGGAAAAAAAGAGTAAAAATTGGTAACTGACCAAATTAAATTTTAAAGTATTAGAATGCTAAAGTAATTAAAACTGCTAGGAATAGATAGATTCATCAGTGGAAAAGATGAAAAGTTTAATAGCAGACTCAAATATATATAAAACTTAGTGTTTGTCTAAAAGAACCTAGAAGCAATGACATCCTATAACAATGAGCACACCTACCACTCTCATTCAAAAGAACCAGAATCCTTGGGGAAATGGCTGATTCCGGAGACATTCTGCTTCATAAAACAAGGAAGTACTCAAAAGGATCTGGCTTGATGGGTGGCTCCCTTTGGCCAAATTTGGGACAATTTGAGCATATAAAGAAAAAATAAGTATAGTAAAGGATTATAACACATTGAATAATAATAATAATACTTAAATGAAAAATGATCCGGGGGGGGGAGCTATTCTTTAAAAAGTGACAAGCAATACATGCTAAATGGAATTGGAAAAATCATCATATTTTTATTCTAAATGATTCAGGCACAAATTATCAGAGTATATTAAACCCTTAGGTGAAAGATTGAAAGAAATAGGACATTCACATGATCTTAACATATCACAGATTACTTATGAATTATGAAGAGAAAAATATACCTTTACAGTGGAATTACCTGGAAGTCACCATCTTGTCATATGCTCAAACTTAACATTACAAATAGTGGGACAATCTCACATTATGGGCCTCTTAATATGATATTTATCCTGAATCCAATCATGAAGATACAGTCAAATTCAGTGTGGGGGACATTCTATAAGACACTGGTCTCGATTTTTTAAAAAAATGTCAAGGTAATGGAAAACGAAATAAGATGGGGGACTGTTCTAGATGAAAAGAATTTAAATTGACATAAAATAAATGCATAGTATGAAAATTGACTGTAACCTGGATTTTAAGAAGAACTTACTAAAAGCAGATCTGGAGATAACTGGGGGAAATTTAAAGAAGAATCTACTGAAGGTAGATTTGAAGATAACTGGGGGGAAATTCGATATGGATGGCATATTAGATCATATTATTTAATAACTGTTATATTTTCTTTGGTGTGATAATGGCAATATGATTACATAGAAGAATTTTCTTATTCTTGGAGATTCAAACTTAAGTATTTAGGAGTGGGGAGAGAGAGAAGAGTGTGGAACGAGTTGCTACATGGCGTGTGGTGAGAACACAGGCTCAGGCATAACACTTTCAGCAAATAACTGCTTTATGACTTACATAGCACAGTGGGCCTAAAAGAGCAGTAGAAGAGATCTCATCATGGCAGGCTTCCTGGGGAGGGCAACTGCTCTGGTCAGGGTCAGTGGATGGCAGCTCCATATGTCCCACTTTCTGTCTGAGAAGAGACAAATCTGTGCTACCTGAGGCTGGGATATTTATACATCCCAGGTGAAGGGGCCCTGCCACTGAGAGTTCTTGCCCCATTAAATGTAAGGTCCAGCATTTTGATTAGAACTAACATCGCCCTCCAGGCTGTGGAATGGAAACATAGTGAAACATCTGTACAGAACAGAAGAGGACTAGGTATGTCCCTGACTTCCCCAGCAGAAAAAGACTGCAAATATGGCAAAATTGTTAATAACTGGTGAATCTAGGGAAGAGTATTTGAGTGCTTATTATCTTATTCTTTCAAGTTTTCTGTAGATTTGATAATATTTAAAATAAAAAGCTGGGGAAATTTAAATGTTTGAGAATTACTGTATTTTAGATAAGTGAGAAAAAGATAACATTATTCAACTATTGTATTTTGGCAGCTGGAAATTTATTTAGAAAAATAAAATACATTCCTAACTGATACTTCACCCCAGTGGATGGAGTCTTGAACGCCAGTCTGAGGAATAACTGAGGTTGACGACAATGCATTTGGAAGCCATTACTGCCAGAAAGGAGAAGTGATATTGAAGAAGTTGATAGGAAGGGAGGAAAAGGAAGGAAAGAGGAGAAAAGGAAGAAGAGGGAGGATTTTATAATAACGTCAATAAAAATAGTAGTTAATTCTCCTAAGTTAATTTCACCATGCACCAGATACTTGTACAACCTCTTTACTTTTAATAACCTATCTAATATCTGCACAACCTTAATGGCAAGCTTTCATTATTATCCCTCCTTACAGATAGAATTAGAAAGGGGTAAGTAATGTGCCTAAGATCACACAGGTGGTATTGATATAGAACTGGGATTCAAACTTTCACAAGATTTTGGCTCCAGAGTTTAGCTCCTGAATTATTGTTCCTGTTACTTATTTTCAAAACCCAACAGTCTATTCTAAAAGGCATTTTCATAAATTTACAGGACCCAGTATGGGCTCCAGCCATATATAACTGAAGGAGGAAAAAGCTAGGATACCTGAGTGGTTAGAAGTTTGGGCTCTGGAGTCAGAAGTCTATGATCCTGGCTCCATCACCTTTTGGACATGTGACCAAGAGGAATTTCCTTAGCACTGTGGTGCCTCATTCTAGATTAGTACTGTACTTCTCTAGAGGGCTTTTTTTTTTTTTTTTTTTTAAATCAAGTGAGTTACTGTATGCCAACCTCTTATATCAATGCTTGATTCATAGCAGATACTCAATAAATGATAGCTTTTCTTAATGCCATTATTCAAGTCTTTATTTTCTGTCTCCAGAGTATGCTTCTCTATCTTTGGTAGGACATCAGGTGCTCAATCTTTGAGCTCTATTTTAGAGTTGCCTGATGAAATACAGGTCACCTAGTTACCCTATTCTATTTGAAAGAATAGGTTACAGAATTTTTTCTCTTGAAATTTCCTGAAGCAACAGTGGGAATTCTGGATTCCATTAAGGAATATTAAAATCACCATATAGCAGTCAGAATTGCACTGATTAGTTTTTGTAAATAAAAATCAGGTTTTTGTGAATTTTTTTTTGGTGGTTTCCAGAACAACATCACTCTTCTTTGGGGGAGGGGGTTTGCTCACTCTAAACAGCGGCTTTTACCAGGAGCATACAGTCATATTATCTTGCCTCCTTCATGATGCCCTTACCCCACCTGCAGAGAGTGTGCAGATGTTCAAAGTAAAAGCAATCATAGTACCACATTTTCTTAGTTGCAACATCTGTTCCAGAGCTGTGCTTATGGCCTGAACTGGGCCAAAACAGCCCTTCTTTGGGATTTTTCTGATTCGGAGTTAGAGACCAGATATACTAATATCCTTGGGTCCACCACTAAAGAAAGCCCAACTGAACAGGAAGAAAAAGAAGCCAATATGTTCAGAGAAGACAAGGCAAGAGGTGGAGGGAGAAAGACAGACACCTGATTGCCTTTGTAGGTGTAGTGGTTTAAGTCTTTTGCGGACCCCAAAAAATCCTGTTCTTAAAGCTGCAGGTCCAGTCATCCTGAGGCTTGCTTCTAACTTGTTCTCTCTTATATTTGGATTTAGAAGCAATAAGCTCCTATCCTTGATTAAGCTAGTTTGAATTGAGGTACTTTCCCAATAACATGCTGAATCATAACCTAATATTTGGGTAATTTAATGATTTGGAAAATCATTATGTAGATTGATTTAGACGCAATACATGAAAAGATTCATTGGAAATTAACAAGCTACTGTCTACTTTCACCTAACAAGTAAATGTTATGTCATTTAATCCTCATAAAAACCCATAAACTGGTATTATTCTTTCCTGATTTGCTAATGAGGAAATAGGCTCAGAATGGTTTGAAGTTTTCCCAAGGTCTTGGAGCATCTAACACTTAGAACTGGGATTTGAAACTAGGTCTGTCTTCAAATGCCGAACCTTTTCTACTTTATCAGACACTGGAAAGTTAAGGCCTGAATTTAGTCTGAATTTCCAGTGGTTGTATCTTCATGGAACTAAAAGATAAAATGTTGGCAGTGTTGAAATTGGCACCTGTTAAATAATGAATGCTTTAACTTTACTCAGGTTTTCTCCATGCTCCCTTCCCACCCTCGAAAACAGGTATGGCCAAAGACTTATAATGCTAATCAAACCAATACTAAATTATTCCCTTTCCGAATCAGGGCCAAATCTTTCCCTGATAATAAGTCTTCATTGTTTGTAATTTTTCATTCTTTGTTTTTATATAGCTTAATGAAGTAGTAGTAATTATTATTGATATTGCTATTTTTATTTAGACTCCAGGTCTATCAATAAATCAATTAAATTTGTGTATATATTGTGTGTCAGAATGTGCTAGATTATGAACATATATAATTTTATTTAAACCACTCAACAATCCTGTAAAACACGGGTTCTCAATTAGGGGAGCAATTTTGCCCCTCAGGAATGTTTGGCAATGTCTGGAAGAGATTTTTGGTTGTCATAGTGGGGGGTTGGAGGGAGTGAGGGAGGAACAGAGGACAGGGATGCTGTTAAACGTCCTACAATACATGGCACAACTCTCTACAACAAAGAATTATCTGGTACAAAATGCCAATAGTGCCAAGGTTGAGAAGCCCTGTTATATATGTATTACAACCTGCTGTAAATTATTATGACCTTTGTATTATAGATGATGAAAACTCAAAGGTTAAGTAACTTGCCCAAGGTTATATAGCTTGTAAATTGCAGAGCCAGGCCAGGAACCTAAGTGTGTATATCTAGCTCAAAGTGCATGCTTTTCCTCATAAAGAAGCAAAGAGTATTTCAGTTTAGAGTTGGTGAAGATTAGTTCGTATATTTCAAAATCTACAATTATTTTAAGGGAGACTTAAATGAGAACATATCATTGGAAGATGGAGTGTTGAGCAAAAGCTTCTGACCTTGCTATGATAGATGAAATTAATGTCTAGAGTACTTGATAGAGAGAAATTAAACTGTGTCAGAAAAAGTGGAATCCGTTTTTCCTTCATTTAATCACTTCATATTTTCTATCTACAAATGTCACTAGATGTTAAAGCTTGGAAAAAGACATGGGCAATCAGATAAAATTATTCAGGTTTTTGGGGAAAAGGGCCATCAAAAATCGTTCCATCACGGCTTCACTGAAAATAGACACATTATAATGGAACCAAAATTGATACCAAGAAAGACTTGATATTGTAGAGGTAAACTGTCTGAATTCTAAGCAATCTTTTAAATGAGTTAATTGCAGTTTAGGACATCATAGAAACAAGACTGTTTCCTAGGCTTATTTTAAAGGGCCCATTTTGCATCTCCTTTTTTTCTTTTAAAAATATTCAAATTTAATAACTTGAACTTTACCATTAAGACGCATACACTCCCATTCTTCCTTAAAAGAAGCCAGCTTAAAACGCCACCTGAGCGCTGACATTGCGCTGGCCCTGCACTTCCTGGACCTCCCCTTCCGGCCTCCACCGCCAAAACTCTGCCTGCTGCTCTCAAAAAGCCCTCCTGGCGTTCCGCCCCCAGGCCCACTCTCCAGGCCATGGTTTGGGTCCTGTGCGGACCTGGGTCCCAGTGTGAGGACCTGACGGGCTAAAGGGCTACAGCACTACTGGACACAGCATAGCACCTCACTGACAGCCCATCTAAAGTGTATAATCACTGGTATTAGATGTAATCACATACTTGTGCATTCATCACTTCAAACATTCTTAGGGCACTTTCATTATTACAATAATAATAATAAACAAAAAAAAAAACAAAGAAAACTCATCACCTCTCAATCTGTCTGTGCTTTCCCTGCCATGCATAGCTGATGTTCTTTTTCCTTCTCTCTAGTATATTTGTATTTATATTTTGTAAAAAGTCTTATAAATGCAATATCAACCATATTCGTGTTTTACATGAGGCTTTACTATCTTATACAGTCTGGTGTTACAGTTTTTAGCTTTCCTTCTGGTAATATACATGACCTTAGACTTTCTCTTTCAACCACTGTCATACCCATACAATAGCACTGCTAGTTAGGAGCACCCTGAGGTTCTGTCACCATTCTATTTATTTACAAAGAATTACAAACAACCTTTTTTTTACCAATTCTGCACAGATTAATGCTCAGCTTTCCATTCTCTACTCTCCTTCTATTTTCTGGTGACTTGTTTTCTAATTTTTAACTCCATGAGTATATACAATGTATTTGGTTCATAATAGTGCAATCATTCAGTATTTGTCCTTTTGTGTCTGATTTGCTTCACTTAACATAATGTCCTCCAGGTTCATCCAGCTTGTCATATGCTTCACGACTTCATTTCTTCTTACAGCTGCATATTCCATCTTGTGTATACACCACAAAGTGTTTATCCATTCATCAGGTGATGGACACCTGGGTTGTTTCCAACCTTTGGCAATCGTGAGTAATGTCGCTGTGAACATTGGTGTGCAAGTGTATGTTTGTGTCACTCCTCTCAGTTCTTCTGGGTATATACCTAAGTAATGGTATTGCCAGATTCCATCACAAGCTATATTCACATTCCTTAGGAACTGCCACAGTCCTCCACAGTGTCTGTACCATTCTACATTCCCACCAACAGTGAATAAGTGTTCCTATCGTTCCACATCTTCTCCAACATTTAGAGTTTTCTGACTTTTTAATAGCGGCCAGTCTAATAGGTGTGAAATGATATCACATTGTAGTTTTGATTTGCATTTCCCTTAATTGCTAGTGACATTGAACATTTTTTCATGTGTTTTTTTGCCATTTGTATTTCTTCTTTGGACAATTGTCTTTTGAAGTCTTTTGCCCATTTTTAAATAGGGTAGTTTGTCTTTTCATTGTTGAGTTGTATGATCTCTATATATCATGGTTATTAAACCCTTTTCAGATAAGTGCTTCCTAAATATTTTCTCCCATTGAGTCAGCTGCCTTTCACCCTTTTGTCAAAGTCCTTTGAGGTACAAAAGTGTTTAATTTTGAGGGGTCCCATCTATCTTTTCTTTTGTTGCTATTACTTTGGGTGTAAGGTTTAAGAAACTACCACCTAGCACAAGGTCTCAAGATGTTTTCCTACATTTTCTTCTAGGAGTTTTATGGTTGTCACTTTCATATTTAGGTCCTTGATCCATTTTGAGTTAATTTTTGTATAAGGTGTGAGATAGGGATCCTTTTTCTTTCTTTTGGATATTGATATCCAGTTCTCCCAGCACCATTTGTTGAACGGACTGTTCTGGCCCAGCTGGGAAGGCTTAACCACCTTGTCAAAAATCACTTGACTGTAGATGTGAGGGTCTATTTCTGAGTTCTTGATTTGGTTCCAGTGGTCAGTGTGTCTGTCTTTATGCCAGTACCATGCTGCTTTTACCACAAAATTTTGGTTTTATTTATTTTCTCTATTTTTCTTTTTGTTGTTGTTGTTCTCGATTTCATTTATTTCAGCACTGGTCTTTACTATTTCTTTCCTTCTGCTTGGTTTGTGATTAGTTTGCTGCTCTTTTAATAGTTCCTCCAGTGTGAAGTTAGATCTTCAATTTTCGCTCTTTCTTCTTTTTTAATTTTAGCATTGAGGGTTATAATTTCCCTTTGAGCACTGCCTTTGCATTGTCCCATAGGTTTTAATATGTTGTGTTCTCATTTTTGTTCATCTGAAGATATTTGCTGAAGTCTCTTGCAATTTCTTCTTTGACCCACTGATTAATAAAGTGTTGTTTAATCTCCATGTATTTATGAATTTTCCCTTTTTCCATCCAAAATTGATTTCCAGCTTCATTCCATTATGGTCATAGAAAGTGATTTGTATAATTTTAAACTTTTTAAAATTATTGAGACTTGTCTTGTGACCCAACATATGGCCTATCTTGGAGAAGGATCCATGAGCACTTGAAAAGAAAGTATATCCTGCTGTTTTGGGGTGCAATGCTCTACAGATGTCTGTTAGGTCTAGTTCATTTATCATATTATTCAGCTTCTCTGTTTTTTTATTTATTCTCTGTCTAGATGTTCTATCCAATACTGAGAGTGGTGTATTAAAGCTCCAACTATAATTGTAGGAGATCTATTTCTTCTTTGAGTTTTGCCAGTGTGTGCATCGTGTATCTTGGGGCACTCGGGTTAGGTGCATAAATATTTAGTATAGTCATTTCTTTTTGGTGAATTGCCCCTTTTATTAATGTATAATAACATTCTTAATCCCTTATAAGAGTTTTGCATTTAAAATCTATTTTGTCCAATATTAGCATCACTACTCTAGCTCTTTTTTGGTTACTATTTGAATGTAATATCTTTTTCCACCCTTTCACTTTTAACCTGGTTGTGTCCTTACATCTGAGGTGAGTCTCTTGTAGACAAGATATAGGTGGCTTATATTTTTTTTATCCATTCTATAACTCTATTTCTTTTTTAATTTAATTTTTTTTTTTTAATTTTACCAGGAGGTCCCAGGGATCGAATCCAGGTCCCTCCATATGGGAGACAGATGCCCAACCATTTGAGCCACATCCGCCCCCGACTCTATTTCTTTTGATTGGGGAGTTCAAGCCATTAACATTCAATGTTATTGCTGTAAAGGCATTACTTATTTCATCCATTTTGTTCTTTGGCTTTCTGTTGTCATATCGTTCTATTGTCTGTCTTCTTACCCTTTAGTTTACCTTTCCTAATAATCTTCATTTGTACACTCTTCTCCAAATCTCTTGCCCTTGTTTTTTCCTTTCAGGCTGCAGCACTCCCTTTAATGTCTCTTCTAATTCTGGTCCTTTGGTTCTATTCTATCAGTTTTTGTTTGTCTGTGAAGACTTTAAACTCACCCTCCTTTTTGAAGGAATGTAGAATTCTTGGCTGGCGGTTCTTCTCTTTCAGTACCTTAAATACATCATTCTACTTTCTTCTCACCTCCACGGTTTATGATAAGAGGTCAGTACTTAATCTTATTGAGTTTCCCTTGTATGTGATGATTTGCTTTTTTCTTGCTGCTTTCAGAAACCTCTCTTTATCTCTGATATCTGTCATTTTGAATAGTAGGTGTCTTGGGGTAGGTCTATTTGGATTAATTCTGTTTGGGGTGCATTGTCCTTCTTGGATATTGATATTTATGTCTTTCATAAGGGATGAGAAGTTTTTGGTCATAATTTCCTCAGTATTCTTTCTGCCCCTTTTCCGTTCTCTTCTCCTTCTGGGACACTGATAATGCTTATATTTTTGTGTTTCGCATTGCCATTCAATTCCCTGGGACTCTCTTCCATTGTTTTCATTCTCTTCTATTTTACTTCTTTTTTTTTTTTTTTTTTTTTTAATGGAAGAAACATTTTAGGAGCTTTATTTAAAACAATATTGCGGAGAGCAGATGTAGCTCAGTGGTTGGGTGCCTGCTTTGCATGTAAGGTAATCCCCAGTACCTCCTTTAACACAAACAGGAACTAATAGGATATACAGTGAAAGAGAAAGGGTGGAAGCAGAGATAATGCTACGTTTTAAAGCCTAGGTGGCTGAGGTGATGAAATACTTGAAAAGGACTGGGTAAATCCAGGAAGAAATAAGTATAAATACATGTAACATTATGAATTCTGTTTTAGACAAAGAATGTTGGTGAGATCTGGGGGAGCTGGTAGCAGGGAACCTGAACTGTGAGACTGTAGCACAGAAGTTGCATTAGAGCCAAAGAAAAATGGAGGGGTTAAGCCAGGGCAGGACAGTTCAAGTTACGAAAGAGGATGAGGTGGACCAAGAAGACAGAAGAAGAAGGATGGGGAAAGTATACATTTATGGTTAGGAGAAGAAGAGAGACCTGAGGAAAAAATAAAGTTCCAGAGGAGGTGAATTAAGAATGGCAACTGAGATGAAAAGATGTGGACTGAAAAAACAGCACTGAATTTGACTAATATGGGTAAGAAATGCCTTTGGTAAATAGTGAGAGAAGCCAAATTCAAAGGGTTAAGCAGTGAGGGATGGTAAACAAAACAAAAACCACAAAAATGTTACAAAGTCAAGTTCCTCCAGACCCCTCCAGATCTTGTCTCCCTCCAGAAACATTGGTTGCAGTCGCAGGGCTTTTTCATTTTCTTTTTGTTGGTGCTCCATAATCATTCAGACAATGATTTGCGTGATTAAGTCAAATTCTTCTTAGGTAAATGTCCTAGTCCCAAGGTACAATCTATCTGTTGGACTCGTTCACACCATCAGCCTCGGCTGGTACCAGTGCTGGGCTTGCTCGCGCTCACCGCCGTGCTCCTGGCCTGGACGTGGGCGGCGAAGGCAGTGAGCATTTTCTGAACGGTGAGATGGGTGCCGCGCATAATCAGGCGATGCCCATCTCCGAACAGTACGTCCACGCAGGGTTCGGAGCCATCGTGCCTCACGTCCGCAATAACCGAGCAGTTGAGGTTGGTGGAGCGGACCTTCTCACTGCTCACCGCCTGGAGAAAGATCCTCGTCGCTTCCACGTTCTTCTCGAAGGGGCAAAATTGGACCCGAACTTGCTTGACAGCCCGGAGACCCAGCCGAGCTAAGGCCGCCGCCATGGCGACCTCCGCCCTGGAAGCTACTTCTGTCTTTTCCAGTTCAGATGTTCTGTCTTCGAAATCACTAATTCTGTCTTAGAGCAATTCAATTCTGCTCTAATGTGTCTCTAATATATTTTTAATCTTATTCATCATGTCTTTCATTCCTGTAAGGTCTGTTACTTTTCTTTTAAGGCTTTTGAATTGTTCTTTATGCTCACCCAATGTCTTCTTAATATCTTTTATCTCTTTAGTTATATTTTCTTTAAATTCTGTGAATTGATTTAGGATAGTTGTGTGATTATCACAGATTAATTGTATTAAATCCTGTATCTCTTCAGGATATTTGGTTTGTTCTTTTGTCTGGGCTATCTCTTCCTGTTTCCTAGTATGGCTTGTAATTTTTGCTAATGTCTAGCATCTGAATATGTTAATGAATTTACTGTGATGGCTAATTTCTCTCTCTTGCCTATTGTTTTTATTTTTCACAGCTCTTTGATATTTGGTTCAACTTCTTCTAAGTCTTTAAAATTGCCCAGCTTAAGTTATGAAATTCAGGCCAGGGCTCACTAATGGGGCACAGAATTTCTCCCAGGAGTTAGGATACAGAGAGAACCAAAAACAGTTTTTGTCCATGCAATTTCCAGACTGGCCAGCAGATGGCATTCATCAGTACACCTTTCCACGGAGGTGTTTCAGTTTTGGCTTTCCTGTGTTTTGGTCTGTCCAGAGCCAAGATTCAAAGCGGGCTCTGCTGGCTGAATTCACTGAAGAAACCCCCTGACTCTCCTTCCCTTTTCCCTTGAAACAGCTCACAGGGAGGAAGATGTCAGTACCCCTCTCAGTCAGCTGCAGTGAGCCAGGGGTTTTACCCCAGCTTAATATCTTGGGGGCTACCTCAAGTGTTTGGTAACTCATTTTTGTTGTTTTGGGTTCTTCATCTCTTTGTCCCTCACCCTCCTGGGAGTTATGTAACACTGTCCTGTCTGCTGACCCCCAAAGCAGATCCCTCAGACAGCTTTTGGCTCTTTCTCCATTGTTTTTGTGAGAGAATTGCACCCTACCTGCTTTATCTGACACCATCTTACCACATTCCTCCCTAGCCCCTCCCCCATCCCCCAGCTGGCTTCTTTTGGCATATATCAGAAGGAGGAAGGCTTTGCTCTCTGGCATCATTATTATATGTCTGACTACAGGCTATCGTGCATGAGAAGATAGGAGTTTGACTCTTTCATATATTGGCCTTCAATTAATCCTCCTGTTTTCAGCTCCATTTCGTCCTGCTCTTTGTTCAACTTGCAGTCTCTAATTTGAAGCATCTCCAGATTTCTGCTGGGCAATTTATTTTCCAGATCTGCTGTAGCCACCTTCTCTCCTCTTCTGGGCTAGAGCATCAGCAGATGACTCTCTGTCTCAATTTCTGTATTATAGAAATTTGTTGAAGTAGCTCTTCTGGGATGGCTGTACTATTATTCTTCGAATTGTTGTTTTAAATAATAATTTATTATCATTTCATTGGTGTCCACAGAGGAAGGGGGAAAAAAAGAAATTAACCTAGCCTGCAATTTTGGACTGAAATCTAATAAAGAATGTTTGGTTGAGGTGGTGAGGAAAGGTATAGAAATACTAAAAAATTGATTTTGATTCTCTACTTACTTCTCACTGCTTTCAGTTATTTTAGATCATGGTCTTTTAGATTTTATCTGAAAAGGAGAGGATGGTATGAAAATAAATATAAATACCATCCTTAAATGATTTGGAGTCATTAAATAGTGAGTGGCAACTTATATTTCAGTTCTGTTATTCTCCTTATTTCCAATAAAATGTTTTTTTGTTGTTGTTGTTGTTTTTACTAAATCCTAGAATATAAAATTCTATTCTGATACTGATTCTTTTGCTTTTTAAGGCTATGTATTTTTTTAATATAAAATTCTCAGAGTTTTGTGCAATAACCTTAAATCTGGTACTTCAGTAGAGTTTGTCCAGGGAAATAGAACCACGATGAATGATATGGACTAAAATATGTATTATAGGGTTTGGGCTTTGCACAACTGTGAGAGAAACTGGGAATGTAAAGACAAAATGTGAAGACTGGAGGATCAGAGAAAAGTCTATAGTCATAATGCAGGGGAACTGGTGAAACAATTTATGGAAGACGCTTCTGTGTTATGGAGGTAGGACTGAAGTCACCGTAGGTCAGTTCAAGCAGTGGGAAGGAAATCTGGACTCAAAGTGGGGGAAAGCAAGCGAAAACTGGATCTGATGGGGACAAACTGGAACTTTTGAAGACAAACTAGAACCCATGAGGACAAACTGGAACTCCAACTCTCACATCCTCTAATCCTGTGGATGTCACTGTCCTGAAGATCAAACCAGTGCCCTTCACATATTACTGCACATGATCTTGGCCTAGGAATCAGAGAAACTGAAGAAGAAGCTGTGGTGGGAATTGGTAGAGCTGTGGAACTTGGCAGATCAGGGACAAGGTACATGTGCTGCAGTGGGGTTTGGGGCCCTGTACCAAATTTCCAAGCACAATCAATGCTGCTTAACTTTCTCCTTCCAAATCTCACATATATTTATCTGGAGGCCATCCTTTACCTGGAACTACTCTGGAGAGGGAATTCTTGGAATCTTAGTTCTAGCTTCGCTAAATAGGCACAATGCCACAACCACCCTACAGTGGGAGAATAATGTCATTGCCAAATCATTGAAACAAGAACTTATCAGTTCTTGCAAAATGCGTACATGCATAAATCATATCGGTCTGTGAATAAGCATTTATTGAACGCCATTGCTATGTGGTTCTGCTAGGCAGAGGGAAATCACAGAAAAACAATGTGCCCTTGTTTATCTTGATAACAATGTTTATCTTGAAAACAATGAGAGTTGCTGAGAGAATTTACATGTCAATCATACATTTGAACATGTATTTAAAAATTAAATATTTTATAAAATAAAACAGAATAAAAGTAAATAAAACATGAATTGATTTATAATGTAAAATAAATAATGTATAATAACAGATTTCTCCACAGTATACTTCTCTGAGGTAAGCTCTTTTAAATCCTTTAGTTATTACCACGTCTTCAAATGAAATATTTATAAATTTTAATTAACTAACCTTAGATATTACCTACCTACTTTCTTTGGTAAAAGTTGACATTTTATAGTAATCAGAGCACCCTTCTTTCCCCTTTCCTATCCTCTCAATATAATTATATCATTTTTTCCAGGTAAGTTACCAAACAGCGTTTACATGGTTCTAGAGAGTTAACCAACTTCCCCATGGTTCAACACTCGTGAGGAGCAGAACCAGGACTGCCAACATTTTGGTAGGATTAAGGCATCTGACAGTTGCATACACATCCTTGGTTTTCAGTGAAAACACATCCCAAGTTTTCATTCCACATCTCAAACTTGCCAAACCTCCACTGTAACTGAAGTAACTTTTCTGAGCATTTAAGGATCCTAAGGAGGCAGATTGTCCAGACAATTCTTGTCCAGACACCATTCTGTATAATGAGGCTTCTATTGCATTTGCTGTTTTGGTCTCCATTCCTCCTTCCACTTCCCATTTTCCAAAATTTGTTGAAATCTCTCACAAGCCTGTGGCTCCTCTCCTGTTATACTTAGCTACCCCATCGCTGTTGCCTTGTGTCATCTATTATGAAGGAACAAAAAGCCTCTGTTAGAGGACTGTAGGGAGAGAGAAATCCTCCAGGGAAAGCCAGGTTTCAGTTAAGAAAAGGAGCAATAGAGAGCTTGTTTGCAATAGAATGGGGGTTCTAGAGGCCATGATGGAAATGATTGGAAGAGTGGGAAAGTGTGGGAAGGAAGGTGCCAGGAGAATATAAGGAATAGAGACAGGAAGCATGGAATAGAGAGGGGCTTAATATACATGAAAGTACTTGGGAAAGATTAAAGAGCTGTGTAAATAATGTGTAAAGTGATCATTGTCATTATTTTTGTGACTGCATACATAATAAAATTGTATTTCCAATTTTATTTAAAAGAGCAATGAAAAGAAGCTACATTTTCAGAGTAAGCACAATGTTTGTTACTGAATATAGAGTTGTAGGTATAGTTTCTGGCTCAGGGAGTTAAAATCTAAATTAGAGATAGAGTCAAATCAAAGGTCAGGAAAGAGACAGGAGTTTTCACTGTTAATAACTAACTTATGTTCTTAGTAAAATAATATAGAATTGACAAGAAAGAAGTTGGACTCATTCTGGAATTTCAATGAAGGGGAAATGAATGAATGAATGAATGAATGAATGAATGAATGAATGATGATAATAAAAAGCTCCCGGGCAGATAGTGATTCCTTCTTCAATATAATTGTCTCCATGATTGAGGGGCCCCTTAGCAAGCTCCAGGAGGGAATTTTTGGAGGTGGTATGCTCGATGCAAAGGGAATCTGATTTGTTATTCTTGCTCAGGGCCAGAGAACAGAAAATTTTTTTCTCATACCATTTCATGTATTTCTAGACTGTTTGGGCTGGACCTACTCCTAGAGTCCCTCTCCCCTGTTCTACAGATAAGGACATTTTACAGAATCTTGGCTTGCCTTGAACTGGCCTTGATTTGTTCAAGTTAACAGCTATTGAATGGCATAGTTAAATCCCAAGTCTCTGGATGTTCTCTTTAGTAATTTTCTCAAATGTGAGTCTGGCTATATGCCATGTTATATGACTAGAAGTCATTGTCTGTTCATCTTACCAATGCCATCTACAGCATTATCAGCATCAGCGTGGTCACTGTTATCACAAATTGCCAGGAAAAGGAAGTACAGAGGTTTTTACTAAAGCTATAACAGACTTTTTAGCACACAATTAGGTAAGAATCTATTTTTAAATTTTCATATATTCTTGGATTAATAGGTTTATTAGAAGCAAAATAGTGTTGAGCAAAGTGCCAAATGTGGAATATCACTTTAAGAATAAATTCCATATCAGAAATTCTCACAAATGTGTGCACAATTTCAACCAGTTCTCAATATTATCTTACTCTATATTTTATTTTGACTCTTGAAAATATATCACTGAGTTGTCATATTAGATGGGGGAATAGACCGATTGAGCAATAACACAGTCCTTCCAAGTTGATATTTACTCTTTGTATAAGCAGGAGGCCAACTATTAAGTACTTGCTTTTCTGCCCTTCTCTCCTTGACCCCTCTGTCCTGTTCCTTTCTATTGAATCCAATGTGCTTGAGTATAGCAAAGGCTGGAGAAGCAAAACCATTTCACTTTCTTCATTCCCTTAGGAGACCTTCCCAATTTCAATTTTTATTGTGTTGTCTCTGAAATAACCTAACAGATAGGGAAACCATATAACTTATCACTTAAACTGGTGTGTTTTGAGTGAAATAGGGGCACTATTAAAATTACACTGTTATAACTGGTATAAATGGGGATTGTCCTGGGCAAACCTAAATATATGGTCATCCTATTTGTACAGCAAGACAATCTTTGGTTTATCTCTGAGAGCATCTTTTAAGATCAAACCTAATCATTTCATAAACTATGAAACAAAAAGGTGTGACATGTTCAAAATTCTCAGAGGTTGAATATTCAAATATTTGGCAATGGATCTGTTAACTGGGCTGTATTTCAGAATCCCTGTTGCTTCATAGAGAACTAGATGAAATTAAAATGGAGATGATGAGTTAAGATTTTTTAAATTGTTTGATTCAGATAAGTATTTAGATGTTTGACTCCTCATTGTCATTGTATTTTTGTGTTGGAAATAAGGACAGTAATTTTGGAACATGCTTTAGCATACGTGAGCAAATAATACTTCTGATTCTGGTGTGGATCATATCAGAAATGCTTCTATTTACTTAAAAATCAGATTATTCAAATATATTCAAAACCAATTATTGAAATATTATTCAAAAATCAGTTTACATCAGAACTATCCTTGGAAATGGTAATTTAGAAATTACCCTTTTGCCTTTGAATCTATAGATAGAATAAATGAGGTATTGCCAATAATCCTAAATTTCAATCTCATTGGCTAGAAGACCAAATATTTTCAAAATGTCATACTGCAGTATCTTTTTTATCTACTGCAAAGTCAGAAAAATTACAGTTTAACCCTCAGTACTGAATGTGTGATTTTAATTTAGGGTGTCCTTGATTGGTATGTAGGGAAGGGCCTCCCTGGAGTCAGAAAGAAGCACCTTTTACTTTTGTATTATTATTTTGTAGATGTGCCAAAAAGCTTGAAGAGGAGATGCTTTTATATTTAGTATAAAATACAGTAACACCTTGCCAGTAACCTAAACCCTTTGGAACAGAGCCCTGAATTGGAATTATGTGGAAGGATTCCAAGTTCTCTAAATGATTGTCAAAAAAATCTCTGCACTAAAACCATGCACTTAATAATTCCTGATTCCATAGCTCTGAGCTTTAATGTGTGTGTGTGTGTATACATGAGTACAAAAACTTTATCTTCTTTCTCTGTAAATAGAAAATTAGGGACAAAAAACTTAAATGGAAAGCAAGAACAGAAGATAGTAAGAGAGGAGACAGATCTGACCTACATACATTCTTATTTTTTTTGGATCAATATATGTATCTGAATTTATTGATAAATTTTAAAAATAACAATTATATATGTCTTGAATTATATACATGCAATTGAAATGAGTTGTTGACTTATAAATTCTCTCTTAAGCAAGAGATAATTGTCTTTCTGTTTGAGTATTACAAGTGAATAGCAGTATAGCATAGAGTTGAAAAGGTTTAGATTTGGAGCCAGACTGAGATGTTTTAAATCCCACCTCTTCCACTGTCTTGATTTTTCTTTTTTTCCCCTGAGATGGGTCCCTGGTCTGTTTGCTTATTGTTTTTGTTTGTTGTTTGCGCTCATTGTCTGCTCATTGTTTTCGCTCATTATTTGCTCATTGTTTTTTGCTCGTTGTCTGCTCATTGTCTGTTTGGTTTTTTGTTTTTTTTTCTTTAGGCAACACCAGGAACTGAACCCAGGACCTCCCTTATGGGAGGCAGGTGCTCAACTGCTTGAGCCACATCTGCTCCCCTCAGTGCCTAGCTTTCTTAACCTGCAAAAGAGATCATAATAACACCTATTTCAAAGTGTTGTTGTAAAGATTAAATAGTCTAATTCATATATTCATAGCACCCAGAATACAATCAGGCAACATGACTGTTCTGCCTTGCTTGGAGTAAATGATAAGTAAAACACTACGTAATAGTTACTTTATTCGGAGGACTCCTTAGGATAAATGCAAAGCTGTAGTGTCCTGAAGAACATTAAAGGTAATGTCTTTCAAACATCTTTTGCAAGGTGAATGGTCAGGACATTCAGGAATCCAGGTTCTCTTTATCTTGTTGCTTTGCTACTCCTTAAGGCCTTGTTTTTGTCTGCAAGGTCAAAATGGGTCCAAGACACAGCCATGCTCCTGTTGGCCAGAGGAAAAGAACGCATAGAGGGCATGTCCAATGCCTTAAGCTTGTAACTGGAAGGGTGCTTATCATTTCAATGTCAAGAGTTTAGTTCCATGGCCATAGGGAGCTCTAAAGAAGCCTGGGGAATATAATCTATTGTTTCTAATTCATTTATTGGGTGAATTAGAAGCAGCTTGAATCATACTTGATATTTCAGTGTGAGGTTGTTGCTTTGGGTGGTTACAAGGGTAGCAGTGATATGGTAAGAAAATGTCTCTAAATGAGTGTTTCCCAGAATGTGTTCCCCAGATCACTAATAGTAGAAGATGCTTATGTAAATAAAAGGGAGAGATGCAGTACATAGTCAAAATCAATTTGAAACAATCTGTACACATTAGGATACAGAAAATTTGAAAAATTCCTGCAACAAAACTCAAAATTTACTTAAGTTGATTTAGACATGAACACTTTCTCCCAAACTTATTAATAACCCTCAGAACTAGGTATTTTTAGAATTTGCTTTGGGAAATACTATTCTAGTTATTGCAGGAATTTCTAATCCTTCATATTTGCTGCATTCTAGAAGTCTACTTATTTCAGCAGGGAACCACTTAAGTCAACCCCTGCAGATTCTAGAGCCTGCCTTAAAACATTTAATACCTAATCAGAGAAAGAGCATATTTCTTTCTGATATGTCACCAGAGAAGGTCATTTTAGGCAGTCTTTAAGACTGCTTGAATTACTGGCAAACCCCCTCCAATACAACGTAGTGGTCCTGCCCTTCTCATCACCTGGCTTTCATGAACCCAGGAAATCTTGGCAATTGAGGAGACCATGATGTCTACTAGCTTCTAGTGCCAGTGTCTCTCCTCTATCTCTCCATTTCTATCTGCTGATTCTGCTTCCATGAGTAAAAATCTTCTCTGCAGCTATCTATTTGGACATTGAAGCAGCACTCCCAGGACAGATATGAGTCCATTTCTTACAATATGGAATCTGGCTCAGGGTTTTGAGGCTTCATGAAGTCCAAATCAAGGTGCGTTGGCAAGAATGATTTCTCCCAGGATTGTTAGCCTTCTAACTGGCTACTGGAAATCCTTATATACATTCTTAATAAGATATGTTCCTGTATTAGTCAGAGTTCTCTAGGGAAACAGAACCAACAGGAGATATCTGTAAATATTATGAGGTTTTATAAAATTGTCTCACGTGATTGTGGGGATACATGAGTACAAACTCCATAGGCAGGCTGCAAGCTGGGAACTCCAATGAAAGTTTTTGATAAATTCCCCAGGAAAAGTTGGCTGGCTAAAGTAGAGATGGGAATTCTCTCTTCTGACTGCTGAAATCATCACTTCTCCTTTTAAGGCCTTTAACTGTTTGGATGATATGTCTCTTACTGCTGAAGGCAATCTCCTGAGTTGATTGTAGATGTAATCAGCCATAGATACAATCAATTTGCTGATGATTTAAATCCATAAAATGTCCTCACAGTAACAATTAGGCTAGTGCTTGCTTGACCAAACAACTGGGCACCATTACCTGGCCAACTTGTCACATGAATCTGTCACAGTTCCTAATGAAGACTTGGAATTAGCAAGAAAAATTTAAATGATATCCACTCTATTAGTTACCTAGAGCTGCTGTAACAAAATACCACAAATTGAGGGCTTAACACAACAGAAATTTATTTCTTCATGGTTCTGGAGACTAGAAGTTTAAAATCAAGGTGCTGGAAGGGTCGTGTTCCTCCTGAAGGCTGTAGGTAAGAATCCTTCCTTGCCTCTTACAGCTTTTGGTGGCTCCAGGCATTCCTTGGTTTGTGGCAGCATCGCTCTAATCTCATGTCCTCTCCCTGTGTGTCTCCTCTGTGTTTCTGTATGCAAATCTCATTCTTTTTATAGGGACACCAGTCATTGGATTCAGTGTTGACCCTAGTCCAGTGTGACCTCATCTCAACTTAATTCCATCTGCAAGGACCCTATTTCCCAATGAGGTTGCATTTATGGGTACTGGGGTTAGGACTCAAACATATATTTTTGGGGGACACAATTCAACCCATAATATGCCTTAACAACTATTCAAGAAGCATAAGATATAAATTCTTTTAGAAAGATTTCCATCAAATATTGGTATATATATTTTAAATGCTGTTGGTATTTAAAGTAGTAGGCTTTATTTTATTTTTTTTGTAAAATTCTTTTACAATAAACACCCAATTCTTCCCTAAAGCTAAAAAAATTGAGTATTTTTATAATATAGATTATGTGAAGGATAATATAAATCTATTCATATTATATGAGTATATAAATATAAAACTTGCTATAATTTCTCCCCAGAGCAGATACCTTTGCTTTTTTTTTTTTTTTTTTTAGAGGCACCAGGGATTGAACTCAGGACCTCATATGTGCAGGGCAGGTGCTCAACCACTAGCTACACCTGCTCCTCAAGAACAGTCCTCTTTGGACTTGAATACTTGTCTGGTGAGTGGAAGTTTGGAAAAATACAGGATAATTCTAGTTGCCTTGGCCCCAATTTTTTAGGATGCTTTTCAACTGCCGCTTATTTGATGTGATGTCTCATGTCATTCTGTATTATAGGATTCTTGAAGTGCTGTTTCAACATCACGTCCAAGTACATTTACTTGCGAAGTTAATGAGTTTGAAATGGACAACAGCTGTAGGTATGCAGAGGAAGTGTTAAATTAAGGCACTAAGGAGGATCTGATGATTCATTGAGGTTTCAGTTATTAAGATAAATAATACACACCCAGAAACAAGGGAACTAAGTAATATGTTACTTAAAAAGTAACATATTACTCACTACCCTCCCCATTCCCCTCTGATCAGTATTATTATTATTATTTTTCTTGTCAGTATTATTTGTTACTTTAAAAAAATCATCTTGGAGACCATTGGAAGAGAACAATACAATACTGCCGTAACTCTAGCCTGAGGCTAACTGCCAGGATTCCACATTCTACACCAAACACACCCCAATTGACAAAGTTCTTTTCCCACGGAGATTATGAATGAATCATTGAGTTGTTGGTACAACCTCTGGGTCATTTTGCTAGTATAGAAATTGGTTTTATGGAGCTGTTCACATTCTCTCTGTCCATGTCTTTTGGAGATGTAAGCAAGCTGGATCCGGTTTGGGATGCTGTGAGCAGGAATGTGTTTCTCTCTGCTGAAGCTAAGTGCTTTGTACTAGGACTATTTGTTGGCTTTATTTCCACTGAGATTAAACGACAGATCTACCTGGCCTGGTACTTGTTGTTAATGAACACCAGCTACACATAAGACACAACATCTTGCCTTCTTTCAGGTGTTTCAGGGCCCGCCCAGGACCTGTGTATAACATAAGCACTGAACTTCAAACTCTAAAGTAGTAATCCATAGACCTACCTAAGCCCTCTGCTTGTTACAAGTCTAAGGTCACTCTTGCCTGAGTGAAGTTCTTGCCATCATTTGTCTTGCATCTGCAGGAAACAAGGGAAAGATTGTAATGGGGGCAAGATTGTAATGATACAAAACAAAACAGTCTTCTCTAATCTAAATCTTTTTGTAATGGGGGTGGAGTGCTTTTAGAGGTTGGTGGGTGGAAGTGTTTTCAAATACCAGAGTTGCGCTTGGTAGTGAATTTCAAATAATAAAGTACTGCTTTGCAGATACTTTGCCATTCTTCTTTTCCTTCTTTGAATTTTTTTTTCGGTCAAGCGGAGGACATTATTGCTAATAATAACCTCCCTCTTTCTTGCTTTCATTTAATTATGATTTCTTGAGTGAGGAAGAATGAAGTATAGTTATAGTGAGTATGCTGGGAATTTCACACCTTCTGTCTTATCCATGCTGCAGCTCCTAAGTGACTTAGAGGTCATTTAGCTCTGCCTGAGATGTCCTTCACTGCTTCCCTGTTCCTAAAAAGAAACCTGCTTTTCCTTTAAAACACAGATCAATTGTCACTTCCTTTGTAAACCTTGTCCTCTTAACTGATAGCTCTCCTCCCCCAACTTGGCAGAATTGAGGCAGGTTAGTATAGGAAACTGAGAAGGACACTGGTCTGAACATAGCCTCAAGACCCTGCCCAGAAACCCCCTGAGGGAAGGCAGCTGATTGAGAACAAAGCTATAGACCCTGGTCATGGGGTCCCATTTGAAACTCTAGGCCCAAAAGAAGCCTCTGTTAACTCCAAACAGAAAAGGCCTCCCCATTGGTTCCCAGAAAGCTGACAGGTGAAGGTAGGAAGGCAGCCAATCAGGACAGCAAATAGCTGAGACCCCTCCTTACATGGGAAAAGGGAGGAGGAGAGGTCTTAAAAGGGCCTACCCACACATCCCCTGGAGCACGCCCGCACCCCGCAAGTCTCGGGTGTGTACCTTTCCTTTTTCTTGTTTCTCAATAACCTCTACTCGCTTGCCTACTTTATGGCATGTCCTTAAATTCCTTTATGTGATATAGCCAAGAACCTAGAAACCCAGAGGGTTTCGCTAACAGAACTTTGCTCTCCTAATCAGCTCTTTTCAGCATATTATTGCTGCTGCCCTAGTAACACCACACATTTTGCTTCATTAGTTCTATGCTAATCTCTTGCTAGAGGGTGAGCTCTTCAAGGGCAGGGATCTGTTTTGATCATTTGCTTATCGCTAGGGCTGTGAAGAATATCTAATGATTAGTAATGCTCAGTAGATGTTAGTGTCAGAACTAGAACAGACTCCCAGGCCAACACTCTCAACACTACACTGAGCTATTTCTGAAATAGAAACCAACAACAACAAACCGACAAAACACAAATAATTGTTGCATTTATTAATGACCTAATCTGAATCCTTTACTTAAATCAGACATGATTTTGTTTGTTGGGTGTGTAGGGAGTGGATGGGGTGTGACAGGGTAGCATACATTTTCAAGTTTATTTTCTGATTGATTCTCAGACTTCGTGAGAAGTCACTTAAGTCACTGACACCTATCTCATGGATACACTGATACTGTTGCAAAAATAAAATGCATAGGACTTTCAGATGAAAAGTATGAGCTGTTGGGACCTTAATGAGATAAGTGGAATGAATATTGAAGTTACGGTACCTTTCTCAAAGTCCTGGCTAAGAAGAATCAGAAGGAATTTCTCTTTGTATACAGCTATTGTTATAATCTCCTTCCTTTCTTCTTCTTTTTCTTCCACACCTATCTGCTCCTCTTTTTCTTTCTCTCCTATTTGTCTCTTCCTCCTCCTCATCTCCTTTTCCTCATCCTTCTTCTTATCTATATTTTCTTGTATATATTTTTGCATCTCTTTTTTTTCCTCTTTTCATTCCTAGAGATTTATTTTTAAGAAGTTGGAACGGTTGATAGAAAGTCAGTAAGTCAAATGAGGGAACAATTGTGGGAAAATTGGTACAATCTAGTCTTGAACCACAGCAATTTAAATCCACCCCACCTTGTTTTCTGTGAACACCAGGGTCTTGTTTGAGGAGTCCCATCTTCTAGAGCCTAACATTAAAATAGTTTTAGTTGCTTAATTGATAAGTAAAAGTGCCCAGTTTGTTTTGAAGTGAAAATGAAGCCTGAAATTGTAACTGAATGTTAAGAATTAACAAATAATTTTGATTGCAAAATCATTATATAGATGCCTTTATATTATATTATAAAATAGCAAAAGGTTAATATCTGCTGAAACTGGCTGGATTTAGCCTACACCTGCTATTGTGATGGTCATTCTAAACAGGTCTCACCTGTTTAAGGTTACTCTAACCTGAGCCTCACTTTGTGTATACTTGCCATTGTGATGGTAACCACTCTACTCTCCCCCATTTGAATCCGTAAACTTCCTGCTTCCCTAGTTCAGGAAGACAGATTTGGGATACCCTGGTCTCCTGTCCTTCTGCCTGCCTTAATAAACCTGCTTTCTCTCATGACCATGCAGGTGTGGACTCCAATTCATCTGCTCCTGGCAAGAACCCAGAGGGACCCCTGTGGGGTTTCCATCAGACTATGACTATGAAGAAAATAATTTCTCACCCGATTTTGTTTTTCTGTGTTTCAAAACATTATTTATTTACTTTGATTGGCAATATAGTCACATGGTTCAGAATTCAAAAATAAAGAATAGTATATGAAAAAACCTTCCTTCCACTTCTATCTCCTAGCCACTTGGTTCCCTCTAGATAGAAAGGAAGGATTAGGTTTATTCTGTGCTTTTCCAGAGCTGTTTTATAAATATACAAATAAGTACATGCACACACAAAAACATGGATATTCATTTTCTCTTTTACATAAATGGAAGCATATATTGTATACCTTAATTTTTTTGTACATTTTAATTTTTGTTAATGGCTGTAAGGCAGCCCATGGTAGGGATGTACTGTAATATATTTAATCAGTTACTTACTGGTGGATATTTAGGTCGTTTCCAATATTGAATGCTAAATAAATTACTGTGTATATATACAACTTCACACTTGTTTGAATATTTCTATAGGGTAAACACAAAGATAAGGAATTTTCAGGCCAAAGAGTATGTATCTTAGTCCTAAAATGCATAGGTTTACATTTTTAGAAATTGTTTTCATTATATTTGTCAAGTAGGGATTAGAAAACATTTTTTAAACGATTTGTTTGACTTATCCCATTAAGTAAATACTTGGTCATATGGTAAGTCTTTGTTTTACTCTCATGCCACACCCAGAGTTATCAGGAGTAGGCCTGCTTCTGTGAACCTGCTTTTACTCTGAGATTCCTGTTACTGCAATTCCTGTTGCATCTTTACCTTAGATTCCTATTGTAGCCTTTCAACAATACTCCATCCTTTTATTTGACTTAATTTGAGTGGGTTTCTGCTTTTTGCACTAAAGAGTCTTAGCTAAGACAATCACAGAGGCACATATCATTTACCATGTAGATGAAAAACAATAGATTCCCATTTGAATTAAAAATAATGTAAACCATAATTTACCAAGTTCTTATTTTTCTATATCCTCATCCTTTTTAGAATTTGGGATGATTCTGCCAAGTTTATCAGCATATATATATATGTGTGTGTATATATATATATATATATATATATATATTTTTTTTTTTTTTTTATTTTTAACCTTTGGAAATTTACATAGTGTTAGTAAAAATGGTGCTCACTGGGACACGGAGACTGATGATTGCAGGCAGGAAATTTATTGAGGAGATCTCCCAGTGGAGGGAGTCTGAAGAATAGACTTCCGCTTGCCCCTGGAAGGGATGGATGTGAATTTATACAATATTTCTATAGGCGGGGGAGAGTTAGTCAGTGAGAGGGGGGTTAAGAGTAGGGTAAGACCTAGGGGCCAATAGGGAACTGAAGAAGCAAATTCTTTCCCAAGTATGGTTAGGGGGTAGTGACCTAGGGAGTGGTGTATTCTTGGAGTGTAAGTGGGGCTGATGGAGCCTTGGTCAGGAGGGTGGTGGAGATCCTTAGCTCACTCTGTTCTGTCGCCATGTGGCTACTTTGTTGTTGTGAGGACATGGTTGGTTGCATTTGTGCATGTGGGCTATGGTTTGTTCAATCAGTCATGTAATCTATGGCATACTTTGTTAATTTGTACATTGTGAACTTTGTAATAGGGAACCTCTAACAGATAGGTTTTGAGTATACTATGGAACTGGAATAAGCACAACAAAAAAATAATTTTACCCTGATGGGCAAGGTTTGTATTTATGGCCTTTAAACTTTTGAATTAAGCTCTGTATTCTAATAGGAGAAAGCACAGTCAGCTGGATATTTAAGCACATTAAGGGCTAAAGAGATGATAACAGTATTTGATTAGCCCTCCAGATAGAAAATTAAGTTAAACATTGGTAGAAATATTAATGCTATTCATAAAATAAATCTCAAGTCTTTTAAAAATTTTTAAGCGTTTATTTCAAGGTGAAAACCCAAGAGAAACTTTCTTTCTTCCTATCCTCTAATTTAGAGTTGGAGAATTAGATCTGAAAAGATCTTTAGACAATTCTCTAAGTCCATTTCACTCATCTTGTAGAGGAGAAAACTGAGACCTAGAGTGTTCCATTGATTTGTCCAAAGTCACCCAGACCATAAATGGCAGATTAATGTACCCTCATGTCTGGATTATTAGTTCAATGATCTTTCCTCTAAAGAACACTCTCTGTGATTTCTTCAAATAAAAGAAAATCTCATAGGAAGGCAATTGAAATATAGATGAAAGAGTGTTAATGACCAATTTTAGAGCCTGAGGCAGCTTAGTATAGTGAACGAGGGAAGGTGGTTGAGGACGGCATCAACGTGGCCAGCAGACAACAAGGCTGTGAAACACCGCCCGGATCCCTCTTGAGGGATCTCCCAAGACTCCAGCCATGAGAATCTCATTTGGAACAAGAGGGAAAGCCCCAGATACCCTCAAAAGGCCTCACCATTGCCCCCTGAGAACTGACAGGTGGGGCAATCAATCAGAACAGCAAACAGCTGGGGCCCCACACTGTGAAAGGGGAGGAGGAAAGACTTTACAAAGGCCTGACCTGGGCCCCCCTCGTGCAACTCACTCTGCAGACCGCCTGTGGTCCATGCCTCGGACCATGTACTTTTTTCGTTTTCTTGTTTCTTAATAAACTCTTTACTCCCTTGCCTACCCTATGGCGTGTCCTTAAATTCTTTTATGTGACATAAGCCAAGAAACTAGCAGCCCAGAAACCAGAGCCATCCAGTAACAAACCTATTTCTAACCTTGTTATTCACGAGGACATTATTCTGAGACAGAGAAGGGAACGTTTAAACAAATGTTTGCTAAATTCAAATGTAAACATATATATGTATTAATTCCACCTAACTCTATGCATTGATTCCAATGTGACACACATATTCAGATTCTGCCATTTGGGCCCTGAATGCATGGAGAGTCAATATTGTTATGAGAAAGGGATAGATAGTTTCAAGTTCTATAAAGTTTTGTTTTCCCATGTAGTCATTATTTAAACCTCTTCCTTTTTACCTCCTCCTCAGGGGAGTTAATTTCCCTGAACTGTTTTATCACTTCCTTCTTTCTAAGGTGAACCCTTGCACCTATGCTTTGAAATCCATTCATTTGTATCTCTTCAGAGATCTCTCTTTTCTCTACTTTCAACTTCTCTCTGTCTAGTTTGTCCCTTTCTGTTAGGTCTTCTCCATCAACATTTAAATGTATCTATCTTTTTTTTTTTAATTATGAAATGCAAGCAAATAAAAAGTCCTACCAAGTGGACATTCTCTTTAGCCATCCTCATCCTCTTCCTTTCAGGGCCAAAACACTTTACAGAAAGGTGGCTGATTCCTTTCTCCACTTGCTCAACCCCTATACATTCCTTAATGCATTTCATCTCAATTTGGCCTTTCCCTACCCACCTAATTCTAACCCCTTGTCCAAATTCCATCACAGAAATTGCTCTCTACAAAGTTACCAATGCCTAGTTGCTAAATTCAAAAGATATTTTTTTTCCATCCTTATGTTTCTTGATATATAGAACCACAGAATGTTATGCCTGGAAAAAAAACTACATCATCAACTGTAGCCCCCTCAGATTACAGATGTGAAAACTGGAGCTAAGAGCATCTTATGTTCTTCTCAATCACTCTCAGCAATGTTTCCATAGTAACATAGTCAATAGAAAAAAATGAAAAGTCACTTCTGACAAGAGGTTCTTCATTGTCCTTGAGACCATCTTTCTACCAGGATACAAGTGAAAATTCATGAGACTGAAAGTGAAATATTTTCATAAAGACTTCAGAGTAGAAATGACTTGTGTTCATGCGTAATGAGTTTCATTCATAAACTTCATGGGAGTCAGTGTTTTGGTTTTTTTTTAGTATATCAGTAATTCTACAATTTTAAAATTATTTCTTTTACTAAGGAGAATAGATGTTAAATAGTAAAGAAATGTCTGACAAGAGTAAAATTGCTCTTAAATACTGGTGACCTTCTTAAGTGGTCAATGATGATACATATGCATGAATGAATTTTAATTATTTATACAGTAGAGTAGTAAAGTATACCCCTTGCGGCAGATGTGATCTATCAGCCAGCTAGATAGATTTTTGCTAGAAGAGGAAAAGGCTGTCTTCACAGTTTCTTTCCCCCCTCCTCATAAAGAAGAGAGATGCTATTTTTAACCTTTACTCCTGGTCAGCCTGGAGGCCTTCCTGTTAAAACTCAAATATTCTTAAGTTTCTTATTCATGTGGTTTCTCAGATTTAGGTATTAGGCTAGTGTTGAAATATAGAGCAATTCATTATTTAAAGAGTTGAGAAGCTTTTGAGCCATGTCAAGCCTCATCTCCATGAAGCATTAATACTAAAACTATCTGATTAATATTACTTGAAATTCCCTCAGCACTTTTGCATTCAGTGTGTACTATACTATTAAACACCTGCTCATATATTGTCTTGAAGCTATTTTCTAGTTTTTTATTCCCAGGTATGTTTCTTTGCCCACTCAACTTTGTTGTTTCATCCAGACTTTGGTGGGCATCCAACTAGATTAAGAAACTCAAGAAACTTACTTAACTTTCCTAAATTTTAATCTCATCTCCACAATGGGATTACAATTACCTGCCTCACAAAATTGTCATGAGGATTGTATGTTCTCAGCATGCTGCTTGGCATGGGGCAGGCATCTAACACATCTTGGTTTCCTTTCATACTTCTTCCATTTCCTTCTTTCCTTTTTTCCTTCATACCACCTATGCCAAGTCACCTTTCTTAATACATTCTCATTGAGTATTACAGCAGCTGATTAAAGAAGGGACTTGCTTTGCATATTAATATTGAAAACATTGAAAACTGTGTGTATGACTTGGGATGAGTTGTTATTTATGGTTCAGCTGACTAGGTACATTATATAATCTTTTCAGATGAATCAATGAATTATTAATTCAATTTAGAGAGTGGTAGGCTGGAGCTTTGGATTTGTGCCCAGAAAATGGCTCTACCACATAATAGGCATATGGATACCTGGCTGGGACAATGACTTTTTGTATACGTGCCAAAGGAAACTTTACAATGTCTCTTGACATTCTGTCCTTCCTTTGTTTCTCCATTATTGGATGACTTTGCTGCTCTCCCCCACCCCCCTTTGTTGGTGGATACATTTTATCCTACCTTTTGTCTAATGAAAACGTTACAGGGAATATGAGCAAGATAAAGGAGTAGTGTGTCTATTTATATGATTTAATTAAATGTTAAAACTGAAGCGTTCTATGGGATGTCCTTGAGCAGAGCCTCATAACCTTTGAAGGCCCAGTTTTGTGTTTGCTTCTATTTACAGAATATAAACCATCCAACAAGGCAGATCCTGTGCACATATGAAGTAGGTATGATCTCAGGGGTTCAGGAAGACTTGACATGTCCTCCCACAAAAACGTATGTCTGTAGCTTAGCTGTGATGGGGCTGCCCTCCAAAGGGCAAACCTCATGGTTTGAAATTCCTAGTACTTAAATTTTCAGTAAATTGGACCAATGATAAGTAATCTAATGGCTCGTGATCTAATTTCAAGATGAAAGCCTAGGAAGCTATACTAATCTTCTCAAATATGCATAGATAATAATATTTTGTTGGTTAAACCAATGCCACTTTTTCTAAAAATGTTTTTCTAGTTATTAAAGTAGGAAATATGATTTAAGTTATAAGAACATACATTTTGACCATGGGAGTTAATTCAGCTATTTTCAGACTAAATGATAAAAAAATAAAAGGACTATGGAAACATTTTTTATGTTCTTAAATTGACCCTCATACCCATGGGGTTCAGTGATAACAGGCTGGGGATTTAGGAAGTCTACACTGAAACCATACAATTGTGGAAAAAATTTTTAAGGTGTCTCCTAGCACATTGGCCTGGTTAATGGATCAGACTACTGAGCTACCCTATGGACTCATAGGGGAGGGATCAGGTCAAGGACTGGTGAATTTCAGTTGGGAAGAACTAAGCAGTGTCACAGCAGGGAAGGGCTTAGGTGAGAAGCAAATGAAAGGAAGGAGAGATAAGACTAACTTTGCTCATTTGCAGTTTTACTAAGGGCCTGGCCTCCCCATCAGAGGATCTCCAGCTCTTGGAATTTGGCATAGTGGTTTGCTAGCAAAGTGGGACGAAAATTTAACTGGGAGGCAGGAAATCTGACTTGATCTGGCCAGTGCAATTACCAGCTGTGTGATTTTGGATATGCCTCTATTTTGGTTAAGACCTCTATTTCTGAATTATAAAATAATGGAGTCTGTCCATTTAGAACATCTGTTGTATTGGTAACAGTTTATAATTCTAAGATTAGCTAATCCTTGTATCATAGTAATAACAGCCTTTCTTAAGTTCCTAGGTTGAGCTGAGGAAATATCCACGATTGTTTTCTTTTTAAAAAAGTTCTATTTATTTTTCACCACCCCCTCATTGTTTGCACTTGCAACATTTGTTTGTCTTCCTTGTTTCTTTTAGGAGGTACCGGGAACTGAACCCAGGACCTCTGATGTGGGAGGGAGGCAGCCAATCACTTGAGCAACCTCCGTTCCCTGCTTTTTTGTGTCTCTCATTATGTTTTTCTTCTTGTGTCTCTTGTGGCGTTATCTTGTTGCATCAGCTTGCTGCACCTGCCTGTTATGTTGCAGCACCGGGAAACTTTGCTCCCTGCTTTTTTTTTTTTTAATTTTATTTATTCCCCCCCCCAACCCACCCTTTGCTGCTTGCACTCGCTGTATACTTTCTGTGTCCATTTGCTGCATGTTCTTCTGTGTCTGCTTGTCTTCTCTTTAAGGAGGCACCGGGAACTGATCCGGGGACCCTCTGATGTGGGAGAGAGGCACTCAATCGCTTGAGCCACCTTAGCTCCCTGGTTTGTTGTGTCTCTCATTGTCTTTTTTTCTCTGCGTCTGTTTTTTTGTTGTGTCATCTTGTGCCAGCGCTCTACGTGGGCCCGCTTGCCTTCACCAGCAGGCCCCGGGAATTGAACTTGGGACCTCCCAAATGGTAGACGGGAGCCCACTTGCTTGAGCCATATCTGCTTCCCCCCTGCTTTTTTGTTTTGTCTCTCATTATGTTTTTCTTCTTGTATCTCTTGTTGTGTCATCTTGTTGTGTCAGCTTGCCACGCCTGCCCGTCATGCCAGCTCGCGTTCTACTTTAGGAGGCGCTGGGAACTGAACCATGGACCTCCCATGTGGTAGGCAGGAGCTCAATCCCTTGAGCCATGTCCGCTTCCCCCACCATTGTTTCTGAAGATTGATTGCATTTACTTTCAACTTTGATTTTGTATTTCCAAGTTGATTAGCAATCCTATGTATTTTTATCTTGCATATCTACCTATTCTTTGAGGAGAAGTGACCTGAGGACATTAAGTATAATCAATAACTATTTTCAGAAACATACTACATACCTCTAAAATCTAGATGTTTGATAACTACAAAATGCCTAGCAGAATGCTATTAACAATTACAAATTCTCGGTGAACTCAGTGTTCTTAAAATAATAAAAACTTGCTGTCATTCTTACTGCTTATAGTATTACTTTTTAGTTTTATATTATATTTTTTAAAAACCTTATAACTCTTTGTTTTCACCAAAAGTGTTGATAGAATAACAGGTGGTACAATATTACACCAGAGAATTTCAATACAAATTATTTTTTTCTATCTTATAGTTATGAATTGCTTGTTTTTTTGTTTCTTTGGTTTTAAGTGAATATTATCCTTTTAAGAATTAATACCCAATAACCCTGGCTGCTCATATGATATGATTCCACATTAAAAACTACCCCTGAATTGGACAAGAAAATGAAGAGTATGCATATCAAATATTACCTGAGAAATTTAAGTATGAAATTGAATCATAAGAGATCTGAAATAGATATTGAATTCTACATGAAGTGAGCACCTGGACAATGCTAAAGGAAAATGCTACAGTTTCTCAGATTGGAAGAAACACCAGTGGATGATTATGCTACTGGCGTAGAAGGAAAGAGATGACATATTTTTCTAATAGATAAAAATACACAAGGCATAAAAATTCCAGCAGAAAGGGAAGTTTATAACTCACCATCTAAACTAGGTTAGAAATTGTTACAGAGCATTGAAAAGGAAAATGCAAAAGGTATTGATCATTAGGAGATATAGGACCACTTAGCCAAATGTCCAGGACCCAAAAAAGATAGTTCATCTGACTACATTCCTGAAGATAAGTAATGTTTGAGGATTTCAGCTAAAGCTGAGCTCTACCAAGGGCATATGAGTGAGAGTAGGGCAGAGTTCTTGGGAGTTCAGGCCTCTTCTCTGTGTGGATTAAGAACAAAAATATTGCAAGTGACCTGAAATTCAATGAGACAATGAAAAAGTTCATCTGGTTCACAGTGGAAAAACACTGAAATGGGATTTTTGCTGCAGCAAATATTTATAACCATGAAAGATCTTTTTTTTAAAAAAAAAAGCAAAAAGAAAAACATTCTAAATAATTGTAAGAAAACAAGTTGTAGCCAGAAAATCTCAGCAATTCTTTGCACATTCGAAAGGAATCAAGAATGACTGTTGGAAAGTATGAAGAGGGTCAGAGCTGCCAGGGCCTCTGCTCCTTTCCTGACCCAGGGTTTTGCAACCTGAAAGGCAAGTGGAAAAGGGCAGTGGAGCCAGTTAGCCCAGCTGACATCCGGCTTTTAAAAACAGAACTAAAATAAGGCAGGCACAGTTAGTTTTGAATGGCTTCTAATCTAAATTCCTTTCAGGTCAGGAAAGGCAGTTCCAAAGTGTTTAGGCATCAGTGATTAGAACGTGAGGGGTTTGAAAACAAAAAGCCAACAGTCTCTTTAAGATAATGAGGATATATGTGAAACCGTTTTAAAATAATCCCCCGTGGGGAGCAGGGGTAGCTTGGTGGTTGAATGCCTGCTTCCTATGTGTAACTGGATTCCTCTAGGTTCTTGGCTATGTTACCTAAAAGAATTTAAGAACATGCTGGTTTAGTTAGGCTGATAATTTATTAAGGAAATGGGAGAAGAGAATAGAAAGGGTAAAATATGGGTGCCCAGGTGTAGTTGCAGTCTTGGGTCCCCAGGTGTAGTTGCAGGCTGCTGCTTTTTAAATATTTAATGAATATTCCTCCCCTTGCTAATATTCTGGGGAGGGGTCCCAGCTGTTTGCTGTTTTGATCCATTACCCCACCAGTCAGCCCCCCAAGGGGCCCCGTGATGGGGCCTCTTGAGAGTATCTGGAGCTTTTCTTGATCCCAGATGAAATCTCCTTCCAAATGGAATATTCTTCCAGCAACCTTCTGGTTCTTCCAGCAGCCTTCTGATGGGATCTTTCCATCAGGGAGTTTCTAGGAGGGATTCCATGGCCATGTGTTTCATGGCCATGTTTTTCTGCCAGGTTTTAGGCTTGTCTCCTCATTCCCTAAAAGACTGCCTCACATGTACTAGTTCAATTCCTGGTACCTCCTAAAAAAAAAAAAAAAGTAAAGTAATCTCCTAGAATAACTTAAATGACTTAAATAACTTAACTCTAGTAAGTGGAGGAGCTAAGATTTAAACCAGTTAGTTGACTCCAAAAACCACACTCATTAGACTGCCTACCTTTCACTGACCATCCCTTCATCCCTTAAAAATAATGTTCCTCAGGATTCTATGCTGGGCCTTCTTTTCCTTTCTCTTTCTCTCCACACTTTTTCTGGGCAATTGCATCCAACAATTGTGACCACACTCTTGAATCTATGTTTCTCTCTAAGATCTATTTCATGAGCTTTATATTTATGTATCCATAATATTTGACTGCTTCTCCTGGATGTCTTACAGGTGACTCAGATTTACAATATTATAAAATAAACCCATCTTTATTTCCTCCTAAGTTGCTAAATTTATAGCTCCTTCTGTGCTGCCCTATGGGAACACTGATTATCAGCCTTTCTCCTCCTTGTCCTACACCTTCCTTTCCAATGTATATTTCTGTGATTCTCATGCTTTAAAATTTAGGTTTCACTTTTCTATTGTTTTTGTATTTTGGAAACTATGCCGTATCTGTTATGGAATAATAGTGAAAAAAAATGAACTAATAAATAAAATATAAAGAATAGAAGCTGAATACTACATGTAGCAGAGAGGTCACATCCCCACAAACTGGTATAATCTCCCCAGGAGATGGCGCTCACAGCGTACTATTGCTTTTAGTTTTCTAAAAAATTTCACAGAAATTGGATTTTCCTATATAGGTAATTAATTCCATGCAAAATGATGTTTCATGTTTTCTCATTTTCCAGGCTGTGCTCTAGGCTACTGATACTTTTTACCTAATGACTTTGCATTGTCATAATGTAAAAAGGTAGGCTTTGGGGGTGAAGTTGCTAGAAGGAACAAAATTTATGATGGGGTGTTTGTTTTGAGGTTAGATGGTGGAAAGCATATTACCCCAAGGCCCTTAATACTAAAATACCACTAAGCAGAGAACAATAATCTTATTACTATTGAGTTGGAACATACAAACTGGAGAGCAGAAAGGAAGATACAGAGTTGAAGGTCCAAGAAATCACTGAAAGAGTAAAATTATGAGGGGAGACTAGCCCTACTAGACATTAAAACATACCATAAAGCAGCTATAATTAAATCGGTGTATTATTGGCTCATGAATAGACAAACAAACCAGAGAAATAGAACAGGAACAGTAAAAAATTCCAAATATAGACACAAGCACACATGAAAATTTAGCATAAGATAAAAATGGCTTCTCAAATCACTGGGGGCAAAGATGAAGTTTAGAGTAAATGGTGCTGAGACAACTGGGTAAACATTTGGAAATAAAATAAAATTAGATACATTCCTCATACTAATAACAAGAATAAATTCCAAATGGACCAGGGATTTAAAGGTCCATGTGTGTGTGGGAAAGTGTGGGAGAGGGAGGGAGTGGGATATGGGAATTCCCTATGTTTTCTATGTAACTTTTATATAATCTAAAACTTCTTTAAAAATAAAGGGGGAAAAAAAAAAGGTCCATATGTGTGCATAAACACACACATATATATGTTTATATAAAATGAATTTATATAAAACTAGAAGAAACCTCATTGTAGAGCAAGGCTTTACAACTATCACTCAAAATCCAGAGGCAATAAATAATTCAATAAATTTGACCAAATAAAAATAAAATTATTTGCATGCAAAGAATACCACTAAAAACAGGAAAAAGACAATTGTTTGATCTTGGAGAAAATATTTGCAATGTATATCACAGATAAAGGACTAATACTCTAGATACATTGAAAACTCTTAAAAATTAAGGGGAAAGAATTATATATCCAATAGAAAATTGGACAAATGACGTGGGCAATTCACAAAAAAGATAGGAAAAATAGCCTTTAAGCGTATTAAGAGATATTTAACCCCACTCATAATTTGACAAATGAAAATCAACCTGCATTGAGGTACATTTCTCACCTATCAGTTTGGTGAAAACTAAAAAAAAGTGTGACAACATAGTCTGTGGGGAACCAGGACTCATGTATCACTGATGGAAATATAAATAGGTATAATTCTTCTGAAAGACAATTTGACAATATTATTGCAGCATTGTTTGTGTTTTACCTGGCATAGAAGAGTAGTTGAATGAACAATGTCACGAATGGAGCACAATGCAGCCGTAAAAAGCAGTGAGGAAGATCTGTATAGACTGATACAGAATGGCTTCCAGAATATATTTAAATGTAAAAAACAAAGTACAAAAGAGTATCAATAGTATGCTGCCCTCCATTTAAAGAAGAACGGGAAATGAGAAAACATGCATGTATCATCTCATTTTTGCAAAAAGAAATGTAAGCAAGATAAACCAGAAGCTAATAGGATTGGTTACCTGTGGGGTAGGTGGGAATGGGTGGAAAGGGTGGGCAGGAAAGACACTTCTCTGAATATGACTTTCTGTATAGTTCTGACTTCTAGAACCATGTCAATGAATCATATACTTAAGAAAAAACCAGTAATTATCAGGATTATGTGCTCAGATGGAATACAAACAGAAATAAATGAACCTAACTGTATTACAAATGAATTGCAAAAGCACAATGAAGGAGGAAAAAAAATAATCTAAGCAACTTGGAAAACAGTTTTTCAGCAATACACTCCAAGGCCAAAGACAAAAAGAACTGTAAATGTTGTACTCTAGTTCGAATGTTTGCTTTTCACAGGGTTTAAAGTTAGAAATTCTGAAAACTACTTTATGTGCATTCTAGGATTGAGCAAATGTACAAATACATTGTAAATAATGAATGCTGGTTTCTCACTGTTGGAGAAAGGAGTTATAAATAAGGAAAGGGAAAAGGATAGAATGTTTGCTGTAGTGGAATTGGAAGTATTGGTATGAATGCAAGGATATATATATATACCAATAGATAAATAAAGATGAAAATAGAGATGCATCTGTTTGTATATGTGTGTGTGAATATACATGTTCCAGATTTGTCCCTAAGAGACCCTAGAAAAAATTACTTTCAAGTACTAATGAGCACACTAGTGCCCAGATTGTGGGTTTTATTTCCAAGGCCAGGTTAGATTTAATATAATCAATTATAAAAAATAGCAGCAAACATTTATAAATGTAAATGATAATTCAAATATAATAGAAATTAAGTATAGCATAATTCCAATTTTTATATTACAGCTCTAACTAATGGACATAATAATCTCTAAGAATGAAAAAATTATTGGTTTAGTTATTTAATTTCCATTTAGGCCATAATTCTTTCTAGATAATCAAATTCCTATTTGGGAATTCTTCAGATCTTATTGGAATGAATTAGAGCAGGTAACAATTTGCCAACTCATAATTTTATGAAGCAGAAAAACTCAAAATCTTGTTCACAGTAGTCATGCTAAATCATTATTGATACAGATAGAGTATTTTAATTAAAGAGTATGAATAAGAAAGGGTTAAAGAAAAATGAAGTATCCAAAAATATATCTCTTCTCCAGCCCCCCTCAATTAAAAGCAAGTGTTTACTTTATATGAAAAAAATTACAGAATACTGATCATAGGAACAATTTGCCAGTTGCAATGAGTAATTATTGTTCATATACCATAATGTTATTTTACATTTATCTGGTATACTCTAGCTCTTTTTTGATTAAAATTTCCATGGAATACCTTTTTCCAACCTTTGACTTTTTTTTTTTTTTAAACAAATCTATTTTATTGGTACATATTAACAAAGCATACAATTCATTCAATGTGTACAATAATAATATTTGGTATAATCTCATAGCTGTGCATTCATCATTTCAATCATTATTAGAGTATTTTCATTATTTCAACAATAATAGTAAACAAAAAAATGACAAACAATAAACAAGAAAATTCCTCACCTCTCCATCTCTCTGTTTCCACTTTATTTATTTATTTATTTATTTATTTATTTATTTATTTATTTATTTATATATAAATATATTTTAAGAGGTGCTTAGATTACTGAAAATACTGCAAGAACCCACTGGGATTCCCATGTTGCCCAACCCCCACACCTCCCACCACGTCCCACACAAACATCTCCCACAAGTGTGGCCCACCACCCTCAATGGACTTACACATCCTGGGGCCTTGCCACCAACCCTAGACCACAGTTCACATCGTAGACCACACTCTCTCCCACACAGTTTTGAGTGGTGTGTGCTGATTTAAAATGGCCTACATCCGTTGCCACAACGGTACTCAGGACAACCTCCAAATCCCAAAGAAGCCCCTGTATTTCAACTACTCGTCCCCTCCCTGCCCCAAAAGTGTCAAGTGGCCACTGCCTCCACCTCATTGTTATAATTTCTTCCATTGCTAGAATCACCATATGTGTACAACAGAATACCATCAAGTCCACTCTAGCCCATAGTTCTTCCCCCAATCCTGAGGGGACTGGGATGGTGATGTCTACTCCACCTCCAAGTGAGAGAGGGCTTATATCCCATGGATATGGTGGGTGGGATGATCCTGCCTGCAGATGCAGGCCCTCTCCATTCCCTGGGATGGCCGTTGCCCATCGTTGTCTCCTCACCAGGTGACTTGGATGAGTCCATTGAGCTGTAGGGTAGGAGTTGAAGCTCCATCGAGATTCCACGCATACCTGGCACATAGGTAGGCCAGAGGCTCCAGTCTCTGGAAGTATACCTAAAAACTTCAGCATCACATATAGGTTTGAATAGAAGGGACTGATGAACCCTGTGCAGGGAGGACTTATTTGAGTCCATTTCTGTCACTCTCAGGAGCACAGATTCCAAAGTAGAGTCCACTGATAAGGCATCAGTCTCTGGGGCTATCCCCACTTATATAGGACCTGCGTGCCTCCAGAGCTCTCAGGAGCCCCTCTGTGTGGGGTGATAGGCACTTAGATGTTCTATGAGCTCCTACTGAGGTGTGCATAAGAGTTACCTCTGGGATGACCTCCCGACTCTCTTTGAAGTCTCTTAGCCACTTGAACTCATTTGTCTTTACCTTTTCCCCCTTTTATTCAAGGTCTTTCTCCAGTTGTGTTACCAGTTGGCACTTGGTATTAATCCCTTGTTGCCAGGGAGGCTCATACCCGGGAGTCATGTCCCACGTTGGGGGGAAGGTAATGCAATCATATGCTGAGTTTGGCTTAGAGAGAGGCCACATTTGAGCAACAAGGAGGCTCTCAGGTGGCAACCCTTAGGCAACCCACAACTGCAGGCTAAGTCTCAGTTACAAGAGCAAAGACTCACAAGAGTAGTCATCAATAAAAAGAACACATCAGTGGGTCATCCTCTTTTGACAGACACTGTCCCTGCACACAGAGGACTATTGCTGCTCCCTTGGAGACTGTGGCAGAGCTCTCCAGGCTAGGAATTCAGATTCCCTCATTTATTGTGTGATTGTCCACCCATCATGACCATGCCCCATCTTTTGATCTTTAGAACGATTTTGTATATCGTCATGTATATTCGGATGAACTAATTCCCATGAATCTCCCCTCCCAGACACCCCCCACTAATAATCCCCTGCAGTACCCATTGTAACCCTTCTGTGATCCAAATCCTCCATGAACATGTAGTCCATAAAATAATCAAATACATTTACTAAGAAAAAGAAACAACGATGATAAGCTTACATGCAAGAGACAAACATAAGGAAACTCAGGGGGAAAAAAAAAAAGAGAGAGAAGGGAAAAAAAAAACAAAAACAAGAAAAAAAAAAACAAATAATCAAACAAACAAAAACAAAACAAAACAAAATATAATTAGCGGATTGGGACATTCAAAAAAATGGGCAAAAAAGCAAAGGAAATGCCTTTAAAAAATATATATATATGTATTTATTCTTTTTTTTTTTTTCCCCTTTCTCTTTTCATTTTTTGCCTTCCTTTTATCACTGTGTTATCGGATTTCCAGTGTGCCGTGACAGCTTCCCCCTCTCAATCCTCATTGTCTCCCAATTTTTCATTTAATTTTCAAGGAAGTTTTAGGTCACAGCAAAGTCACACATGGAGTGCTGGGGACTCCCAGATACCAAACCACCCCCCCTTCCCCACCCCATATTAACCCCCCCCTTTTTTTTGGATGTTAGCATTGTTATAACTGTTATACAGAAAGCAAAATATAGCAACCAAAAATTGTCTATGATTTACAGTATAGTTTACAATTTAGATGATAGTTTAATAATTTTGATGATATTTACCATGTCCTGTGTCCATTACTGTAAGGTAATGAAAAACCTTACCCATGACCACCAAACACCCCATTAGATCTTGACTGTTCCCTTCCCCCCAACCCCCCAGGGCCCATGATACCACCCTATCCCGACCCATGGAATGTCAAGATTCACAGTTACATGCCCTGGGAATTTGAATCTGCCCTTCCTAATCCACCCACCCACCAGTGCTGCACTACCAAACCCAGTAACACCACCACCCATCTGACCCATCCCCCAACATGCAACCACACTCTATCCCTTTACCATAGATTATGTCCATATGGGTGATGGCTCAAAGCCTGCTCTTCTCTTACTCTCCCTTGTTAACCTATCTTTCAGACAATGGTTCTCAGAGACTGCTCACTTTCCTCAGTTCAGATCAGTGAGGTCATATACTGTTCATCCTTCAGTGCCTGGCTTGCTTCACTCAACATAAGGTCTTCAAGATTCATCCACGTTATTCCATATGTTAGCACTTTGTTCCTTCTTACAGCTGAGTAATATTCCATTGTATGTATGTACCACATTTTGCTTATCCATTCGTCTGTTGATGGGCACCGGGGCTGATTCCAACTTTTGGCAATGGTGAACAATGCTGCTATGAACATTGGTGTGCATATATCTGTTTGTGTCTTTGCTTTCAGTTCTTCTGGGTATATACCCAGCAGTGGAATTGCTGGATCATACGGAAGATCTATTGTTAGTTTTCTAAGGAACTGCCAAACTGTCCTCCACAGTGGCTGGACCATACCACAGTCCCACCAGCAGTGGATGAGGGTTCCTATTCCTCCACATCCTCTCCAACATTTAGTGTCTCCTGTTGTTTTAATAGCTGCCATTCTGATGGGTGTAAGATGGTATCTCATTGTAGTTTTGATTTGCATTTCCCTGATAGCAAGCGATGTTGAGCATTTTTTCATGTGCTTTTTAGCCATTTGTATTTCTTCATTGGAGAATTGTCTTTTCAGGTCACTTGCCCATTTTTTAAATGGGTTGTTTGTCCTTTTATTTTCAAGGTGTAGGATTTCTTTATATATGCAGGATATCAGGCTCCTATCAGATATATGGTTGCCAAATATTTTCTCCCATTGGGTAGGCTGCCTTTTTATTTTCTTAATAACATCCTTTGAGCTACTTTTTATTTTGATGAGGTCCCATTTATCTATTTTTTCTCTTGCTGCTCGTGCTTTGGCTGTGAAGTTCATGAAAACATTTCCTATTACAAGGTCCTGTAGATGCTTCCCTACATTATCTTCCAAGGTCCTTAGGGTTTTGGCTCTTATATTAGATCTTTGATCCATCTTGAGTTGATTTTTGTATAAGGTGTGAGATGGTATTCTTCTCTCATTCTTTTGGATATGGATATCCAGTTCTCCAAGCACAACTTGTTAAAGAGGCCACTCTCTCCCAACTGAGTGGGCTTCGTGGCCTTGTCAAATATCAGATGACTCTATATGCGAGGATCTATATCAGAACTCCCAATTCGGTTCCATTGGTCAGTAGGTCTATCCTTGTGCCAATACCATGCAGTTTTGATCACTGTAGCTTTGTAGTATGTTTTAAAGTCAGGTAGTGTGATACCTCCAACTTCATTTTTCTTTTTCAATATGTCTTTGGCAATTTGGGGCCTCTTGCCTCTCCAAATATATTTTGTGGTTAGTTTTTCCAGTTCCTTAAAAAATACAGTGTTGACTTTTATTAGGATTGCATTAAATCTGCTCTTTCTTCTTTTTTAATATATGAATTTATGGCTATGAACTTCCCTCTATGGACTGCTTTCACTGCATCCCATAGATTTTGATATGTTGTGTTGTCATTTTCATTAGTTTCAAGGTAGTTACTGATTTCTTTTGAGATTCCTCTTTGACCCACTGTTTGTTTAACAGTGTGTTGTTTAACTTCCATATCCTTGTGCCTAACCTGTTTCTCTGGCCCTTAGTGATTTCCAACTTCATTCCATTGTGGTCAGAGAAATTACTTTGTATAATCTTAATATTTCTGAATTCATTGAGTGTTGTTCTGTGGCCTAGCATGTGGTCTATTTTGGAGTATGTTTCATGTGCACTCGAGAAGAATGTAAATCCCACTGTATTTGGGTGTAGTGTTCTGTATATGTCTATTAAGTCCAGTTCTTCTAATGTATTGTTGAGTGCCTTAGTTTCTTTATTGATTCTCTGTCTAGATGTTCTGTCTAATGATGATAGTGTTGTATTGAAGTCCCCTGCTATAATTGTAGAGGCATTTATTTCTCCTCTTAGTTTTTCCAGAGTTTGCCACATGTATTTTGAGGCATCCCGGTTAGGTGCGTAATTGATGATTGTTCTCTCTTCTTGAGAGATTACTCCTTCTACTAATATGTAGTGTCCATCTTTGTCTCTTACAATAGTTTTGCATTTAAAGTCTATTTTGTCTGATATTAGAATAGCTACTCCTGCCCTTTTTTGGCTATTATTAGCTTGTAAAATGGTTTTCCAGCCATTCACTTTCAGCCTCCTTGAATCCCTGGGTCGAAGGTGGGTTTCTTGTAGACAGCATATAGATGGATCATATTTTCTTATCCATTCTGCCAATCTGTGTCTTTTGATTGGTGAATTTAATCCATTAACATTCAGTGTTATTACTCGTAATGAATTTCTTACTTCAGCCATTTTTTCTTTGGGTTAATGTATGTCATATGTTGTTTTGTTTCTCTTTTTGTCTTTTCAGTTGTTTTTAAACTCTCCTCCAACTCTCTCTCCCTTGTTTTTTCCTTTCAATTTGTAGATATTGCTTTAGTATTTCTTGAAGTGCTGGTTTCTTCTTGACATACTCTCTTAATTTCTGTTTATCTGTGAATATTTTGAACTCTCCATCATTTTTTTTTTTCCCATCATTTTTGAATGCCAATTTTGCTGGATAGAGAATTCGCGGCTGGAAATTTTTTTCTTTTAGTGTTTTGACTATGTCATACCACTGTCTTCTTGCCTCCATGGTTTCAGCTGAGAAATCAGCACTTAATCTTATTGTGCTTCCCTTGTATGTGATGGTTTTCTTTTCTCTTTCTTTTCTCTTGCTGCCTTGAGTATTTTCTCTTTGTCCTGAGCATTGGACATTTTGACAAGTATATGTCTTGGAGTTGGCCTGTTGGGATTTATACTATTTGGGGTGCGCTTGCTTTCTGGATCTGCACATCCATCTCTCTCAGTAGGGTTGGGAAGTTTTCAGCCATTATTACCTTCAACACTCCTTCTGTTACTTTCCCTTCTTTTCTCCTTCTGGGATGCCCATAATGCGTATGTTTGTGCGTTTTGTATTATCGGTTAATTCCCTGAGTCCATGCTGGATTTTTTCTATCTTTTTGTCTATCTGTTCTACAATCTCTTTAATTTCAGCTGTATTGTCTTCCATATCACTAATTCCTTCCTCTGCCTGTTCAAATCTGCTGTTATGTGAGTCCACCGTCTTTTCTTGGCTTGTGCAATTGTTCACCATCATATCCATTACCTTTTTAGGCATGTTTGCTATTTCTTCAGTATGTTCTCCCAGTGTTTTCTTTATATTCTTAATCTCTTCCTTCAGTTCTTTAAGTTGGTCCATAATATTTGTTTGGATAGCTTTCATTAGTTGTTTAATGTTCTGCATTGCTTCCTGGTTTTTATTTTGTGCATTGGACTGGTCAATGTTTTCCAGTTTCTCAGAATCATTTGTATTTTTCTGTTGCCCTCTGGTCATCATATTATCTTGATGGGTTTGTTCAGTTGATTAGCTTTTCTCTATGCTCTAGAGTTTTATTTAGCTGTTGGTTCCGCGTGTGAGTTAAGTTTTCTCTTTGGCAGTTTTTCTTCTTGTTTTATTTCCTTACTTCTTTCTATGTTCCCTTGAAGGCAAAAGGTTAGGGCCAGAGGAATCAAAAGATGTAAGGAAGGCAGAAGGATAATAGTAATATCGATAAAAGTCAGAAGAGGGGCAAAATGAGACTTAATGAGATGAATATTTAACTTGTGTAGGCAGTGTAGAGTACCAGGAAAAAAAATGGAGTTCCTACAATGGACTGGGAAAACAAATGGAGGAATATATATATAGTGATTTAGAAGGCTAGAATTATGAGAAGGGAGAGAAATAGTAAAGAAAGGTCTGAGAGGAAAAAGTTAATACTAATAAAAAAAAAGAAGAAAACAAAATAGATGGAATAGAAATTGACACCCTTGAGTTGTGGGCCTAAGAAAGAATGTGGTATCTAAGAGCCACAACAGAAAACAGAAGGCAGAAAGATGCAGGAAGGATAAGCGATAGTTTGTAATACAAAATCAATATATACAGAGAGTGGGAAATTATTGAAAAGAAGCACAGCAAAGAAGCGACAATCTAGCAGCACCTAATTTTAAAAAAAATGGAAGAAAAAAGAAAGGGGGTAGGAAAGAGGAAAGAAAAGCAAGGGACCAGAACGAAACAGAGAAACTAAAGATCCACACAGGTAAGCAGTCAAACAGAGCTAAGGGGGGTCAATGATTTCCCTAGGGTCCACGTGGACCCTTCCTGCCTACTTGTGTTTATCAATCAATTTCCCCACAGGGTTCTATATGCAGGCCCTGAAGCAGCTTTTAGCTATTAAACTAAATTAAAAATAATTTATTTTTCATTTATTGAAGTGACCTTCTCACTTTCTTTTTTTTAATTTTAATTTTAATTTTTTAGTGAAATACAGGACCCAAAATAATTCCTCCTCTAGACCAACCCCCTTACGGAAGGGACCCTAGCTGGGCCCGTGGAAATTAATCAAGCACTTCCCACTTCCCGGACTCCCCAGGGTAGCTGTAGCTCTGATGTTAGTCAGTGTGGAGTGCTAAAGATGGCCGATTCCACCCCTTCTGGAGCCGAGCTCAAGCGTCACCGGGTTGCTAAGTAAATCAGTTTGAGTGCAGATTTGCGTCTGCTCTCAGCCTGATGCTGGTTCAGGTCGGCTTATCTGCTCCCCAAAGCTATGGGGCGGTGCAGGCAGCCAGATAGATGTCTAAACATAAAAAATACCCTTCCCTGTCCTCCAACAGAACCCTCCCTCTTTTGGGAAGTGTCCCTTCTTCCTGGCTCCGCAGCGGCCCGGGTCTTATCCCTGGGTCACTACAGAAATTAGCTCCGTTCCTCCCGACCAGAATCCCAGCTCCGGTTCACCGGGTGCCAATTAGCTCGTTTGTTCTGTTCAACCAAGATCCAAGGGGCTCCAGGCAGCCAGATCCCCAGAAAATAAAACTTTCTCACCTGCTCGTGGCTCCAAGTGGCCGTTTTATTTTATTTTATATTTTCTCCCTAACCGCAGAGCTCAGCTGTCTGTGCCAACCCCCACCGGCAGCCTTAAAACTCACGAATCTCCACCGTTCCGTCCACGCCGTTGATCCACACAGATAGATGTCCCAAGCTTCTCACTCCATGCGTGCACAGCACAGACCCCCGGGCAGGACCCCGTCCACAATCCGCCTTGCTCTGGGAGCTTGCAGTGTGTGCCCTCCTACACTAACGCCATCTTGAGAGTCAAACCTTTCACTTTTAACATGGTTGTTTCCTTACATCTGAGGTTGGTCTCTTGTAGACAACATATAGATGGCTCATATTTTTTTATCCATTCTATCAGTCTATGTTTTTGATTGGTGAGTTCAACCCATTAATTTTCAGTGTTCTTACTGTAAAGGCATTACTTATTTCATCCATTTTGTCTTTCAGCTCTCTGTAGTCATATCGTTCTGTTGCCTGTCTTCTTATCTTTTAGTTTACACTTCCTAATAATCTTCATTTCTAAACTCTTCTCTAAATATCTTGCCCTTGTTTTTTCCTTTTAGGATGCAACACTCCCTTTAGTATCTCTTGAAAATCTTGGTAACATATGCTATCAGTTCTTGTTTGTCTGTGAAGACTTTGAACTCACTCTCATTTTTGAAGAACTGCTTTGTCAGATACAGGATTCTTGGCTGGCAGTTTTTCTCTTTCAGTACCTTAAATACACCATTTCACTTTCTTCTCTTCTCCATGGTTTCTGATGAGAAGTTGGCACTTAATCTTATTGAGTTTCCCTTGTATGTGTTGCTTTACTTTTCTCTTGCTGCTTTCAGAATCCTCTCTTTATCTCTGATATTTGTCATTCTGAATAGTAGGTGTCTCAGGGTAGGTCTGTTCAGATTTATTCTGTTTGGAGTGCATTGTCCTTCTTGGATATTGATATTTATGTCCTTCATAAATATCATTATAGTGTGATAGTGTGATTAGTCCTAATTAATTGTATTAAATCCTATATCTCTTCAGGATATTTTGTTTGTTCTTTTGGCTGGATCATCTCTTCCTGTTTTCTAGAATGGCTTGTAATTTTTTGTTGCTGTCTAAGCATCTCTATATGTTGGTGAATTTACTCTGATGGCTTATATCTCTCTCTTGCCTATCTTTTTTGTTGTTTTTGTTTTCACAGCTCTTCTTTGATAGTTGGTTCAACTTATTCTCAGTCTTTAAAATTGCACAGCTTAAGTTTTCAAAATTGGATCAGGGACTTACCAGTGGCATACAGATTTTCTCCTAGGGTTTGGATACAGAGAGCATGAACAGTTTTTGTCGATGCAATTTCTAGACCGACCAGCAGATGGTGCTAGTCAGTGCACCTTTCCATGGAGGTGTTTCAGTCTTGGCTTCCCTATGTTCCCGTGTTGAATCTCCAGATTGGAGATTCAAAGTGGGCTCTGCTGGCCGAATTCACAGAAGAAAATCACCCTGACCTTCCCTCCCTTTTCTCTTGGAACAGCTGACAAGGAGGAAGACTTGTGGTCCCCTCTCAGTCAGTTACAGTGAGCCAGGCATTTTACTCCAGCTTAATGTCTTGGGGGTGGGGGAGGGGAGCCCTTCCCTGCACCATGGGGCTTGGTAACTCACATTTGTCATTTTGGCTTCTTCATCCCTCTTATCCCTCACCCCCCCTGGACTTTGTGTAGCACTGTCCTGGTCTGCTGACCCCCAAAGCAGGTCACTCAGGCAGCTTTTGGCTCTTTCTCCGTTGTTTTTGTGAAAGCGTTCAATTCTGACTGTTAGTCTGTTGTCATCTTCCCACAATCTTCCCCAGATTGTGGTTTTGAAATACTGTTTTCCAATTAAAGTAACCTGAGCTCCTTGAAGAAATGATTGATTCCAGGCCTAGGATGGTGTGTTGGGGATCTCCAACACACTTCAGTGATTTGCTAGTAGGACCCACAGGACTCAGCTTATAGTTGTACTCACAACTATGGTTTATCACAACAAAAGGATACAATGCAAAATTGACAAAGGGAAAGGGCATGAGGCAAAGTCTCGAGGAAACCAGGTGCAAGCTTATGAATCCTCAGTGGAGTTACACAGAATATATTTGATTCCTTCAGCAATGAATTGCAATAACACATGTGAAATGTTGTGTACCATGAAAGCTCATTAGAGATCAGGTCTCAGGATTTTTACTAGGGGCTGTTCAGGTAAGCACCCTTAGCCTAACATGTACCAAAATGCTAGGCTCCCAGAAGAAAAGCAGGTGTTTGGTCTAAATCAGATTGCTTGTACACATAGTTTAGGCACAGTAAACCCTTCTTCTCATGGAATGGTGGGAAACCTCCCCAAATCCAAGTTCCCAGAGCCAGCAAGGTCCAATTTTACAAGCAGGCCTTTCTCAGGATAGGAGTCTCAAACCTGCTCTATTAGTTCTTTATTACACAGGCATTGAAATACAGGGTGATCTTTGACCATCTTATAGTGGTAAGAAGTAAGGGAATGCTAAAAAATAATTAGGACTCAAAGTCGCATCCAATGGCTAAATCTGTGACAATTTCAGAGGCAAAAAATGTAATGATGTAATGTTTTATAACTCACTCAATAAAATAAGATTCCATGAGTCCATGCTAATATAAATGAACGAATGAATGAATAAATAAATAAATAATCAGGAAAAAAGAAAGCCCTTCCTTACAGTAAAATCCAAACTAACAAATGTAAAATAATGATGGAAATGCAAAATCACCATTAGACAAACACCACAGTAATTGATTCAGGGAAAATCATCAGTGAATGCTAAAATTAGTGGATAAAGTATTGTGAGAAACAGGATATTTAGATGTCTAAGTCTTCTCCACAAGGTACTATATTTCAAAGAAAAAAATAATAACTTCATAGTGAAGAAACATGGCAGACACTAATTTTAAACAAGTAATCAAATCTATCATCATCAGTAATTGGGCAGATCAATACAATGTACCTCTTATGTGAGGCACTGAGAAGAACACAACATAACTTCCTGCAAAAAAATGTATAATCTGATTTCAATCATGAGGATATACCAGATAAAACCAAATTGAGGAACATTCCACAAAATAAAAGACCAGTACTCCTCAAAATTGTCAAGGTCATGAGAGAGAAAGAAAGCTTGAGGGAATCTCTCAGTTAAAGACACAACAACTAAATGCAATGTGTCCTGCATTAGAAAATTAGGAAAATTTAATTAATGTCTGTAGATTAGATGATAGTATTGTATCATTTTTAGTTTCCTAATTTTGATAATTATATTATGATCATATAAGATGCTAATATCTGGGGAATTTTGGTGAAGGTTTTTCATGACACTTTTTACTATTTTTGCAACTTTTTAAAATAAATATGAAATCATTTCAAATTGAAAAGTTAGAAGATAAAAATAACAAAAAAAATAATTAAAATATATCTGTATGACATGACATGAAAAACAATATATTGTTTTTTGAAATTTATTAAGTTGTGCTATAATTTACAAGGGTTAAATTTTATAATATCCTTTAAAAAAAAAAAGATTTATTTTGTTTATTTTTTGGGGGGCCCCCCCCCCTGGGGTTTTTTGCCCTGTCTGCTCTTTGTGTCCATTTGCTGTGTGCTCTCTGTGTCTGCTTGTCTCTTCTCATCTTGTCTTCTCTTTAGGAGGCACCGGTAACCAATCCTGGGACCTCCACTGTGGGAGAGAGGCACTCAATCGCTTGCGCCACCTCAGCTCCCTGATTTATTGTGTCTCTCATTGTCTCTCCTCTTTGTCTCTTTTTGTTGTGTCAGCACTCCGCGTGGGCCAGCTCTTTGCTCAGGCCAGCTTTCCACGCAGGCCAGCTTGCCTTCACCAAGAGGCCCCAGGAAATGAACCTGGGACCTCCCATATGGTAGACGGGAGCCCAATCGTTTGAGCCACATCTGCTTCCCATAATATCCTCTTAATTCTAAATGATGAAGCTATCACACTGCAGTTTCAGGCACATATGTGCAAATAAAAAAGTGAAGATTTGAAACATTAATTCAGTTATTTAAGTAAACATGTTAAGGATTAAGAATATAAATGTTCAGAAGGGAAACTGAGGAACTTGGTAAATTTTGGAAAAAAAGTTACTGCCTTTTAAAAGTTCCCAGTTAAAATCAATGAATTATGTGAATATAAATAAATGTTTCAAAAGCAGAGGTTATCTTTTGAAAAGAAAATAATATTTTATAAAAGATTTAAATTACAGTTTGAACTACTCTGTTTAGAGGTTTCAAGGGCTGATTTCAATTGAACACAGTTGTTCAAATTGTCCCAATTGACAAAAAAAAAAAAAAAATTGCAGTTAAAATGAGCCAATTTAACTCTGACAAATATTGATTTCAACCTTAGACATGTGGTTAAAGTTGTTGATTTTAGCAGTAGATTGCCAAATTGGTGCAATTACTTGGTCACTCTAAACTACTTATAAAAAAAGAAAATGTCGGCACATGGGCTGATAGATTACCTTTAAAAAGTCTAGCAAACAAAAGATTTTCATTTTTACCTCCTGTGATGCTATAATATGCAGTTATCTAGGATATTTTTTTTAGATCCCAGGTATAAAGTTGTTGTGAATGGCTTTGCCTATAACCAGAATTTATAAGTTCTATTTTAACTTCTTTTCTGCAATACTGATTTATTTGCAAGTAACTGTAAGTAGCAACTAAAAACCAGCTTCCTCTTTATGCTGCTTCTTTCTCTAATTATGGAAAGTGTTATAATTATAGATGAACAGTAGCAACTTAACACTTACTGGTTTTAATTATCCCAGATACTCACTTAAGTCAGCCCTCCAAATACATGCAGTGGCCTAAAGGTGACACCCACTGATATTTCTCTGGCCTCTCTTCCTTGGTACCTGAAACATTACTCCTTTAATCTCACTTATGTCTGGGTTTTTTACCTTATGCTCTTTCTTTAACTTCCCATCTCACTCTTGCCTGTCTTTTGGGCTGTATTTCTACCTATATTTTGAAATATAGCTTGAGTTTATCAGCTGTTTTAGTATTTCTTCAGGCTGCATACCTGTGGTACTGAACTGGCTTCTTGCAATCAAAGTTGGTCTAGCTGAGCCATGATGAGTGGGAAGATTCTGACAAGTGGGTGATTATAGAACCATCTAAACTGTACTTTATAGAACACGGATATCAGATTGGAGAAACTGGGTCTTCATTTTACTATTGCCAGCCTCTTCATTAGGACAGCCACAGATTGTCTAACCAATTAAAAGGGACAGCCTCAGTATTGCTCTACACCAGAGCTCTATACCAGAGGTGGTATATATATTTTTAAGTTATCTCCAGTGAAACAATGAATTAGTTTGGTTAAAATAGTCAAACATGCTGGTAGCACCTCGGTTAAATTTTTTTTTTTTTTCATTTGCTAATATGATTTGGAAACATTTGCTTCTGATTTTTATTAAATTCATTGATCACATGTTAGTACTGGTTTGTAAAAGTTATTTGTGAGTGTGTATGCTTGAACTTTATCCCCACAAGAACTATTAAATTCTTACTGTGAAGAGTTATGCCAGCTCATTTACTCATTTCATCCCTCAGTGTTTGATGCATACAGGACTCTCAGGAGATGATATGAATGACAGCAGTGAAGCCTGGTTGGTGGTTTAGCTTTGCAATTAAATGTCTCTAAGAGTTGATGCAGATTCAAATGTCAGCTTGGGGGCCAGTTTGAAATCCTGGATTCTCTCTTCCTACTCATTTGCAGGTAAGGCAACTTATACATGGATGGAGGAGTTGGCAATTCCAGGCTCCCAAGGTTATCCCTTCATGAAGGATTCCCAATAGCAGCTATTTTTTCAGGTTAAAGTGTTCTCCAAAATGTTGGAAATATCCTGGTAACGTTTAATCCATGAAGGCCAGCAGCTTTGTGTGAATTACTTGGTTGAATTTAGTTTACTTTGAGAGTTTCACAAGGTTGGGGCCAGCCTGAGAGCCACTCAGCAAGGGTGGTGAGGGAGAAGGCCCAGAATAAGGATGCTGAAGTCATATTTTGCCCATTTCACATTTCTTTAGAAAGTGAACCCTCTTTTCAGCAGTAGATTTATGTTGTGATATTCATTCTGGAACTTACCTCCTCTTGTCAATGAATATTAGAAAATTGTTTTTTCCTTCTTGGTAGCCATCATACTTTATTTGGCTTTATATTTTTAGTGCCTTTACACCATGGTTGGTATACATTAGTTGCACAGTAAATCTTTTTGACTGAATGAATAAAGGAATAAATGAAAATAATATGTACATCATACTCAGATATTTGTCATCTAGTCATACTTCACTAAACACTTCCTTTACACATTGTATTAGTCAGCCAAAGGGGTGCTGATGCGAAATACCAGAAATCGGTTGCTCTTTATAAAAGGTATTTATTTGGGATAGAAGTCCACAGTTACCAGGCCATAAAGTGTAAGTTCCTTCCCTAACCAAAGTCCATTGCCATGTTTTGGAGTGAGACAGCTGCCGACATATGCCAGGGTTCAGACTTCTTGGGTTCCTCTCTTCCCGGGGCTGCGTTTCTCTCCAGGCTCAGCACCTCTGTTTCCTCCACAAGGTCAGCTGTAGACTATGAGGCTCTCTAGGCTTTGCCTCTCTCCACAAGGCCAGCTGTGGACTCTCAGGAGAACGGCTCATGTCTTTTCCTGGAGCCTTCTCTCCTTCCTCACGACCAAGCTCTCTTACTTCCCGGGGCTCCAGCTCAAGACTCCAACATCAGAACTACTACTACAACTCTGTCCTTTGCCATGCCTTTTATCTTTGATTCCCCACCCTCCAAGGAGTGGGGCTCAATGCCCTAATCATAACTTAATCATGCCCAGATTAACAGACCAGTTTACAAGCATAATCCAATATCTATTTTTGGAATTCGTAACTGTATCAAATTGCCAAACTGCTACACACATTTTCTAATCTCTCCCAGTATTTCTCATGTGAAAACCTCTAGTTTGAATATGTCCACATTTCATTGTTTAAATAAAAGAAAGTAGAAGAATTATATCTGTCATAGTACCTTGAAGAATCTGAGCTCTGACACTGAGTCATGATATGAGACTGATTCCATTTATATTCATTTTTCTTTTGAAAAAGTTAGATACATGATCAATAGAGCAATCAAAACATATTAATTTTGTAATGCACCAAGCAATGTAGCACAAAAGGAAAGATATAGAAATACAAAGACAAGAGGAATAAAAAGATACATTTAAGTTCACTTATTATGCATTATTGTTTCTGTGCTTTTATCTGAAATTTATGAAAAGTAGCACCCATATTATATCTGTGATAATGAGTTTTTACTTTGAGGTTTTCAGTTCTTCACTATCAAAGACAAATACAAATAAACATACTCCTTAGGGATTTAAATGTGAGTGACATTTTCTTCTATATTTCTTTCTTGTTTTCACTTTTGGCTTTCTCTGGCTATGAACAGGAATCTAAGAAATGAGAGGTGTCACAAAAATTGTGCACCAACAAACAATGTGACTTTTACTCTTTGACTTTCATTTTTCTCCATTTGAAAAATGAAATGCTCTCTAATGTCCCTGACAGATCAAATATTCTATGATCTACTATTCATAGAGTAAAATAAAACCCTAAGAAAGAATTGGCTTGTGAAACAGTAAGCATAAAAGGTAAAGTTATCAGAGAGGACAATGAAATACCTGAAGAAAAACAAATAGCTCAGGAAAATCTTACCTATTTAGAGGAACAGAAAGACGAAGAAGAGAAAGGAAGTGTGTCCTTTGTGCAAAGGTTCAGTAGCAAAATATTTACAATCTTCAAGCACTAATATTTAAATTGCCTCCAAAAAGTATTTATATTTGTAATATTTCATGATAACACAAGCAGACAAACCTTTTCATATTCTAGAAGACTGGGTCTAAGAATTAAATGATGATGAAGATTTTCTTGGGTTTTGATTTAGACAAGAAAGTTATTTTAGTCCAGCTTTCCCTTATTCTTGAACAATTACCTGAAAATGTACAGGAAAATAAATCATTTCAAGCTTTTTAACTTAGGAAAAAAAATCACAAATATAGGGTCAAAATGGCCCCTTCCTTCCTTCCTCCCTCCCTCCCTTCCTCCCTCCCTTCCTCCCTCTCTCTTCCTTTCTTCCTCTCTTCTTGGAGGTACCGGGAATTGAAGCCTTGTACATGGGAAGCAGGTATTCAACCACTGAGCTACACATCTGCCCCCTGTCATATATTTCTTTTTTTAAAAGATTTTATCTATTCATTTATCCCCCCCTTGCTGCTTGTGCTCGCTGGGTCAGCTAACCACGCCGTGCAGGCGGGCTTGCCTTCACCAGGAGGCCCCGGGAACCGAACCCGGGGCCTCCCATATGGTAAACGGGAGCCCTACTGATTGAGCCACAGCCGCTTCCCCCCTGTCATATATTTCTAAACCAGTGGAATTCCAACTTACGTTTTGTTTTATTTTTCACTAGGCAGGTTCTGAATGATAAGTTTACAGAGGCTAAATCTAAGATTTTCAAAATCTTTTAGAATAAGCAACCCAATAAGTTAGGAAATTTAAAAAGAGGTCTAAATAGTCAGTGAAGTGAAAAAGAAAACTGAATTTGTAGAAAATAGGAGATACATAAGGCATCAAAGCACCCACACAGAAATGGAATATATATTACTTTGTCACATTTAAGCACTTGTATTTATATATTTTTTAAAGAGATTTTTTTCCTAGAGAAATTTTATACAGACTATTACTCTATAATGAAAAAAAAAATTAAACAGCTGAGCAAGGAAATTTGACCTTATGTTTATGCCTGCCTTTAGAACGGGGAACACATACATAAAATCACTCTTGAGGTTGTTTTGGATGGAAATTTGGTTCAGTTAATTTATACATTCTGGTTTATGATGATAAACTTTGGAAAACTCTTGGGCTTCAATTCCCTAGTGGTCCCTGTTGTCCTGATGAAATTACTCATATCACAAAAACAAACAAACAAAAAAACAAAAACCTAACATGTTTCTAATTATGGGAGATAAAGAGGAATAGAGTTTAATATTTATTTCTTTCATTTAGGTAAAACCCAGTTTTCTGGATAGTTCTTTGACACTTTTCTCTCTATCCCTGCACCATCCAACCCAACTCTTTTCTTTTTATGTTTTTTTTTTCCAAAATAGAGAAAAAAAGGAGTCTTACTCTTTTTTTTTTCTTACCTAGGGTCCTGTTTTCAATTTTGCTTTATTTTTCACATAATTTTCTGGTTTCTAAAACGTTCGGTAAGTAACTCTTTAGTTACTATAAAGTGCTATATTGCAATAGATAAAGTTTCAAGTATTTTAAGATATATGTAATCTTCACTTAGCTGTGAAAGCTGGATGAGCTCTAAAAACATTAATATGCAAGAGCGTGTACTTGAGACTATTTGCTTTCCAAACTTCCTTCACAGCATTCAGTCCTGAAACAACAAACATCCTTTTTCTCTTGAAAGTGGTTCAGAGCAGAATAGAAAGAACAAGTCCTGCTGGTTGAAGCATTGGAGGTAAGCCGACTGTTTGCTGAACAAAGTGAGGCTTCAATCTACCTCTCCAAGGAGCTTTTTTATCTGAAAACTGGGTTTGGAACCAAGTAGAAACAAGCTCTCTCCGGTGGGAGTCATCACTTCCTGGTTTCAGATGGGCACAAAGAATAGACTCTTTTGTGTTTTCCTGCTATTCACATTTTCAGTCAGGTCTGAAACTAGAGGTGTACCTAAATAATGCATCACTGGTACACATTTTCTTCTCTCCAACTGGGAATTCTTATTTTCCCATAGCAAGGTGAAACTACTTTTTGACTCAGCTCACCAAAAGCAGGTGCAAACTGATACAAAGGAAACAGTCCCTCATAATGAGAAAGATAATTAGAAACATACAGACTCTGCCTCTTTAAATGTTCTTAATTTTTTTTTTTTTTTTTTTTTGTCTTTAGACCTGTGGGTTTCTTTTCTGAGGACAGGGGATAAGAAAGTGAGCTTTTAGCTGCCCAGATAGTTAAAATCAGATGATCTGGTCTAATGTGTCTTTCAGCAAGGCACTTGTTCCCCAGATTTCTATTTTTGTATAATTAACAAGAACTTCACATCAATCTATACACATGAGAAGCTTGAACATAAATCACCAGCACAGGCATGGTTTCATCTTTGCTGCCTTTTAAGAGTGGTTAGTCTTTTGAAATGGAAATAAAAACTACAAACAAAAACAAAAACCAAACTTCTGGCAATGTACTGTTTTTACCTCAAAATGTCTGTAGCTATGAAACTCCCTCTATTGATTTACCTACCATTTCAACAAGTCTTGGATGTTATAACCACAAATGCACATTGTTCTTGTTCAGAAGTGAGTCTTGTGACTACCCTCATGTAAAGATATCTATGGAAAAAAGATAAAAGCATTGAACTAACTAATGTTTTGTGCTAGCTCATGCGAAAAAACTAATGACCATAGAATTTTATTTTAGTTGTAAGATATAAACATATAGGAACACTATTCTCCTATTTTTGAAAGGCCTCTTCTTAAAAGGCAATAGTTGAAGGATAAGAGAGACCAATATTGGAGGCAGACATTCACTTCCTTCTGATTACAGCCTATTTGAAACCAGAATCTAAAGATTGGGTCTAACCCAGAAAGCCATAAAAAATCAAGAGAAAAAATTATGAAGGTAAGAAAGCATATGTGGCTCAAGCAGTTGGGCACCTGCCTACCACATGGGAGGTCCTGGGTTCTGTTCCTGGTTCTTCCTAAAGAAGACGAGCAAGACAGTGAGCTGCAGCAAGATTACGCAACAAGATGACTCAACGAGATGATGCAAGAAGATGAAGCAATGAGGAGACACAACAAGGAAACACAATGAGAGACACAACAAGCAGGGAGTGGAGGTGGCTTAAGTGACTGGGCGCCTCCCTCGCACATGGGAGTGATGGGATGTGGGGGGTGGGTGGGAATAAATAAAATAAACCTTTAAAAAAAAAACCAAAAAACTATGAAGGACTACTGATCAATCTAAATATTTAGGCAGACAGAAATCTAAATATTCAGTAAATAAGCATTTTATTAATGCTCTTCAAGATAGTAACTAAGTTGAAGGCACATTTTCTGTCTTTAAGGAGCTTATACATTCTAATCACTAGTACAGAAAAAGAAAGGAAAAAGTATAACATGTGATATCAGTCCTGAAAAGCGAATGAACAGTTTATTAGAATTGTTTGCTTTCTCTTTCAACATATAGCCTCCTGCATCCCCTATTGCACATCTTCTACAGCACACTCCCAGTAGTATGTATGAGGTTTATAACTCATCTGCAACCAGCCATGGAAGACATGGAGAAAGAGGATTTTTTAAAACAACAAAACCAGGAAACAACAGTTTTGCAGAAGAAGAACAAACATATTCCATTCCTTCCTCTATGGCAAAGCTAAACATGATGTTGAATTTTGAATGCTGCAAATAATGAAAAATGAACAATTCAAACTATTTATAGTGAGTAAAGGGTGAGCAAATTTAGTGAATATGTCCATCATTTTCTATCAGAGCCCAAGAAGCAACTGCAAATTTTCACCCTCTAATGCCCAAGAGATCTAATTTATCTGGAAGAGGCATTAGCCGGGCCTAGAAATTTAAAAACCCAAGCCTAAAACTAAACAAACAGAAGTCCCACTGTTAGTTCAAGCAGGTATTGAATAAATTTCAGTGGTTAAAGAACTCACAACCAAAAAATCTATCCCAGCTCTTGTAAAGGGTTTTTCCTTAAATGAGCACTATTGTTAATAATAACTATCCAACAATTCATAGCAAATATTTGTTGAATGAACAAATCCTGACATTTATTTTGTATTGTGCAAATCATATATTTTGTTTGTTGCTGCTGTCGAAAAATACAGTTGATTTTTATACATTGGGTTTGTACTCAGCAGCTCTGCTAAATTTTATAATTCTAATAATTTATCTGTATATTCTTTGGTGTTTTCTCTATATATAATAATTTGTGTGCTTGCGTGTGTGTGAATAATGAAAGTTTTATTTTTCCTACCCAATCTTTATAGGTTCTTTTCTTTTTCTGCCTTACTGCAATGACTAGGATCTCCAGGACAATTTGAAGTGAAGTGACAAGGGAAGATGTCCTTGTCTTAGCATGAAAGCTTTTAAAATTTCATTATTATGGATGATATTTGCTGTAGTTTGTGTGTGTGTGTGTGTGTGTGTGTATGGAATGCTTTAGCAGACTAAGGAAAATACCTTTAACTTAACAGTTTTTTTTTTTTTTTTTTAATCATGATTGAAAGTTGAATTTCATCAAATGCTCTTTCTTCACCACTTGGTTGATAATATAATTTTTATTCTTTAATCTGTGTATTGATAAGCTATTGTCACTATAGTATTGCATAAAAAATCATGCCAACACTCAGTGACTTAAAATAATAACCATTTGTTTCAGGACTGTTAATATCTCATTGACCAAAGCAAGTTATATGGCTGAGTCCTAAGTCAAAAGGAGGGGAAATGCACTCTACATTCTATGGGAGGAACTACAAAATTATATGACAAAGGGCCTGGACATAAGAAAGAGTGAAGAATTAGGGCCAGTAGAGAAATCTTACACACTCTACACCCTGATCACAATTATTTACACCCTCCCTACGCAAAATATACTCATACCCATCTTAGGACCCTCCGAATCTCATCAATGCACAGCATGAGACAATGAAGCCCAGAAGGTCAGATGGAGATGCTACTCCTCTTCATCCAGAAATATACACAATGCAAAGTCAAATTATCTCCCCCATACATAGGCAAAAATGAAATATGGATAAGATAACCACAAGTGCTCTCATTAGATAAGGGTCTCGAGAAGGGAGGCAGATAGCCATAACTAGTGCATAGCAATTCTGAAATCCCTGGGTTAATGCTGTCATGGTCTGCTGAATGGATGTGACAGTTTGGAGTTATGTTATAAATCTCAAAAAGAAAGAGATTATGTTTTTAAATAAATCTATTCCTGTGGGGATGGTACCCTTTTTTTTTCTTTTTTAAAGATTTATTTACTTCTCCCCACCACCTCATTGTTTGCACTTGCTGTATCTGTTTGTCTTCTTTGTTTCTTTTTATTTTTTTAAGAGGCACCAGGAACTGAACCTGGAACCTCCGATATTAGAGGGAAGTACCTAATCACTTTGAGCCACTGCCATTCACTGCTTTGTTGGGTCTCTCATTATGTTTTTTCTCCTTGTGTCTCTTGTTGCATCATCTTGTTGCATCAACTTGCTGTGCCTGTCCATCGCATCAGCTCACTATCTTGCTCGTCTTCTTTAGGAGGCACCAGGAACCTCTGCTACCTGCTTTGTTGGGTCTCTCATTATGTTTTTCTTCTTGTGTCTCTTGTTGCATCATCTTGTACCAGCTTGCCATGCCTACCCATAGCGCCAGCTTGCTGTCGTCTTTAGGAGGCACTGGAAACTGAACCACAGACCTCCCATGTGGTAGGCGGGTGCTCAATTGCTTGAGCCACATCCACTTCCCCGGTTGGTACCCTTTGACTGCATTAAATTTAGTTGAGGGGCCTTTGATTAAATTGGTTGATAAAGATTACTTCAGGACTTTTGATTCAATTATATCAGTGAGGCATGACTCAGGTTGAGTCTGATATAAATGGAGACAAACAGAAACCGAGGAAAAGGAAGCCACAGTATTTGATTCTGCAATGTGAGAAAGGACTCCACTTTTGCCTACAGCTGAACTGCAATGAGAGAAGCCCCTACGAGGCTCAAAGAGCTAAGGCCTATGGAGAGATGAGCCATGCCTGATAGCTTGCAGTTGAACTTGGGAAGAAAGTAGGGTACCCAAGACTGATAAAGGAAACCCGGACAGAGACATGTCCTATGCCTGGTTGCCCACAGCTAACCTCTGGGAGATGGTAGATTCTGGAGGGGAAGGCAGAGTCCTTGGCAGAGATCGGCAGCCATCTTGCTTGCCATGTGGCCATACAACAGGATCAACAGTAGCTGACCCTGGTGAGAAAGCATCTCTGATGGTGCCTTGATTTAGACATTTTACAGCCTTGGAACTGTGAACTTTTACCCCAAATAAATCTTTGTAAAAGCCAACATATTTCTGGTACTTTGCATGAGCAGCCCTTTGACAAACTGAAACAATGGGTGTAGGAAATACTCCTTGATTAACCTACTCTGCTATGCTATCTGAGAATTGCACCACATCCATTGTTTTCCATGACTCTTGCCTCTGTTTTCTGGGACCAATTGCTTTTCCTTCACCTTCCCTGACCACTTCTGTAGAAGCCATTAAAAAACATCCTTTTTGTTGGGGTGGGGGGAATGAGCAGTTTTCTTAGCCTGCTTCCTGCATGCTGATAGTTGGGTACTGAGGTTTTTTGGAACCCCAAATGGTGTCATTCCCATTTAACCTGTTTTAGTTTCCTGGGCTGCTCAAGCAAATGCTGTGAAATGGTTTGGCTTAAACAATGGGAATTTATTTGCTTATGGTTTTGAGACTTGGAAAATGTCCAAATCAAGGCATTATCAAGGTTATGTTTTTTCCCTGAAGATCGTGGCAATCTGGGGCTGGCTGCCAGTGATCTTTGGTTCCTCTGTCACATGACAAAGCACATGGTGACATTTCCTGGTCTCTTCCTTTTCTTCCAGGTTTCGTTCAACTTCTTGGCTTCCTGTGGCTTTCTCTCTCCATCTCAATTTCATTCTTTTATAAAGGGCACCAGTAATAGGGTTAAGACCTTCTTGATTGAGGTGGGCTATACCTTAACTGAAGTAACCTCATCAAAAGGTCCTACTTATAAGGGGTTCACGCTCACAGGATTGGATTAAATTTAAGACTGTATTTTTCAGGGGACATACAGCTTCAAACCACCACATAGCCTAAGCTGGTGATACTTTTTCTAATAGAGGTCTCCTAACATCTTTGTTGGTTTTTAGTTGTATTTGATTCTAATCAATTCATTTTGTCAATTGCTACCCCTATCATACTTTTTAAGATGAAACTTTTTATCCAGCTGAGATGATCTACCAGGTGCCATCTTAATTTTTTCATAGTGCTTAACAAAGGCTATAACTACTACATTCTTGATATGGACTTTACTATCAAGCTGAATCAAGTGGCCACAGTCTTGATTTAATTCCTCCCACCCCCTTGCAGGCTGTATCATTCTTTGAAAATCTTTTACTGACTGGAGAGGTATAGATAAAAAGCAGTTTTATTTTTCAGCCTAGCAGGTTCTGAGCTCTATACCTTCTAAAATCTGCTTGTAAATTGGCCATTGCTTTTTTGAATTTATTGCTGCTTTTAGTGTCTCATCATATGAAACAAAAATGATTAGGTGATGCTTTGAGCATTCTGCCTAGAAAACATCTTTCCCCAAATTACAAATTCATTAGGTACATTTTCTATCTTCCTTGTTATTGTAGGTGACAGTTTTACCACATAAAATAGTCTTTTTTTTTTTTTTTTTTTTTTCAGTGTACTATATTAACTTGCCATTTTGCAAGGTTCCTATAACATTTTTCTTACTTTCTCCCATCTGGTCCCCAAATCAATACTACAAATTTTCGTTCTTTGTTAAAGCAGCATCCATTCCCTTTTTTTTTAAAAAAAGCTATTGTTACCATAATGCTGCATAACAAACCATCCTGAAACCCACTGGCTTAAACAACAATCATTTATTCTCACAGATCTTCAGGTCAGCTGAAATGGCTCTGCTCACATAGTCCTTATACTCATCTTGGGACCAGTGGGTTAGTCAGAACATATTCTTCTAATGATGGCAGAGGTACTAGATACCAAACCTATGTGACTAATTTCAACTGTTTGCTTCTGTCAGCTAACATCATCCCTTTGGCCAGAAAAACCACATGGCTGGGCCAAAGTCAAGAGGAAAGGAAATACATTCCAAATGTCATGAGAGGGAAGCAAATTTAAATGACAAAGGGCATTGATATAAGGAGAGATGAAGAATTGAGGGCAATATGCTGTGTAACAATCTGTTAATATGATGAATTACATTGATTGATTGTTCAAGTTAAACCAAACTTCCATTACTTGAATAAAGTCAACTTGGTCCTGACACATTTATAGTTTCTGCTTAAGATTTTGCATTTATGTTCCTGAGAGATTGACTACTTTTTTTTTTTCCCCCATGTAATGGTGTTGCCAGTTTTTTGGTAATAAAATGTTTCTGGCCTCTTTAAATGAATTGGAAAGGTTTTCTTACTTTTATATCCTCTAGACTTGTTTTAGGTTATTATTGTTTCTTTCTTAAATCTATGTTAGAATTCACTAATGAAGCCATACGAGCCTGGAGATTTTTGTGTGGGAAGTTTTAAACTACGGAATGAAGTTTTTAAATGCATGCAAGGTTTTTTAGGCATTCAATATCTTCTTGTGTCAGTTTTTTTATTTGTACTTTTCTAGACATTTTCAATTTTATGTAAATTTTCATATTTATGGGCAAACGTTGAGATCTTCCTATTCTCTTTTTAATGTCTGTGGGGATTATTTGTGTTTAATTTACTGCCAAAATCATTGATTTTCAACTTTTTTCTTTTCTAATATGCTCATTAAGGCTACAAATATTCCTCTAAGTGTGCTTGAACTTTTTCTGATAGATTTTGATATGATTATATTGGCAAAATAAAACTCAATGTCGGGGAGTAGATGTGGCTCAGTGGTTGAGCTCCTGCTTCCTACATGGGAAGTTGTAGTTTCGGTCCCCAGTGCATCCTAAAAACAAAAAAACAAACAACAAGCAAACAAACAAAAAAAAACTCGGGGAGCCGATGTGGCTCAGTGGTTGAGCATTGGCTTCCCACATATGAGGCCCAGGGTTCAATCCCCAAAAATCCCCTGGTACCTCAAAAAATAAAAATATAAAACAAAACAAACAAGCAAAAAAACTCAATGTAGAAGGAAAGCGGGTTTGATAAAAAACACATTTAATGTCAACCTCTAATCAAAGCTTTTCTTTTGACCCATGTATTATGTGGTAGACTCAATAATAGCTCCCAAAAGATTTCCATGCCGTAATCTCTGGTACCTGTGAATATATTACCGTATATGGAAAATGGGACTCAGCAGATAGATGTAATCAAGTTAAAAATCTTGAGATGGGGAGGTTAGCCTGAATTATCTCCGTGGGGGCCTGTGTAATCACAGGGGTCATTATAAAAGAAAAGGTGGTGTGAAGACAGAAGCAGAGATAGATTTGAAGATTTTGAGATGGAGAAAGTGTGCAAGCCAAGGAAGAGAAGGAATGCATATCTTATAAGCTGGAAAAACCAAGGAAATGGATCCAGTCCTAAAGCCTCTGGAGGGAGTATGGCCAGCAGATACCGTGATTTTGGACAAGTGAAATATTTTGAATTTTTGATCTCCAGAACTATAAGAGAACAAACTTGTATTGTGTTAAGCCACTAAATTTGGGGTAGTTTGTTACAGCAATGATAGGAAACTTGTACAGGTTATTTAAAAGGATATTTAACAATTTCCAAACATGCCATTTTCTATTTATCTTTTTATTATTAGCTTAATCCTGTTGTGGTCAGAGAATATATTCTGTATGTTTTCAAACTTTTGCAGTTTGTTGAGGCTTGCTTTATAGACAAGTATATAGCCTATTTTTGATAAATTTTCTGAGTGCACTTGAAAAAATTGTAAATTCTGCAGTTTTTGGATACAATGTTACATGACATATATATCATATATATGATCAAGTTGCTTAATAAGTTGTTGAAATCTCCTATCTTTAGTGATTTTTTTGGGGGGTCTGCTTGCTCTATCAATTACTTAGAGTGGTATTACTATAGATTTGTCTATTTTTATTTTTTTTTTCTTTTGGTTTTAAATATTTGAAGGCTATTTATTAGTTACGTAAAAATTTACAAATATTTTTTCCTGATGATCTGAGACTTTCATCATCATGAAATATCCCTCTTCATCTCTAATGCTTTTTTATTTTAAGTGTACTTTGTTCAATGTTAATATAGCTATACCAGCTTTATTTTCTTTACTGTTTGTGCATATCTTTTTTCACCATTTTACTTTGATCTCTTCTCTATGGATACATTTTATATGTGTATCTTTTAAGCAGCATTAAAACTAGGCTTACTTTTTTTTTTTTTTTTTTCAATTGCAGCATTTTGTCCATTTGTCTTTCATATGATTACTTATATATTTGGGTTTTTAATCTAACATCTTATTCTCTGTTCCATGTGTTTTGTTCTGTTTTTTTTTTTTTCTTTTTATTCACTTGCTTGATTTATCAAATCTGGTAAAAAGAGAATATTTTACCACTGCCTGAATAATTCAAGGGAGTCAGAGCACTTTAGCTTCATTTATTATCTTCCTGACTTATATATGTTTAAGTCTTCAATACATTATTATTTCTGTTTTATACAGTTAATATTCATTTAGGATTACCCACATATTTTAATTGCTCAATTTTTTCCTTATCTCTGAGCATCAGGGATTATTTTCCTTCTGCTTAAAGAAATTCATTAATATTTTCCTTAGGGCAAGTCTGCTGGTGACAAATTATCTCAATTTTTGTCTAAAATATTTTTGTTTCACCTTAATTCTTAAAGGATATTTCTCCTGGGTGTGAAATTCTGTTTGCAAGTCTTTCTTTTAGCACTTTGAATTTTTTGTTGTTGTTGTTGTTGAGAAATTAGCTTTTTTAAAAATTAAAACAAACAAACAAACAATTGTTCCTTTGAAGGTAATTGTCTGTCTTTGGCTGATTTTAATATTTTCTTTTTTGTTTCAACAGTTTGATGGTGATGTGCTTAGGTATGATTTTCTTTTTATTTATTTTCTTTGAGATTATAGGGCTTCTTAAATTTGTGGCTTGAAATTGTGTTTTTTCTGTATTAAACGTTCTCATCTATTATCTTTTCTAAATATTGCCTCTGACCTATTCTTTCTCTCCTCTCCTTCTGTGATTCAAATTATAAGTGTGTTACACTTTTTAACTGTATCCCTATGTCTTTTAAGTATTCTGTCCTGCTTTTGTATTTTTCCTTTTTTCTTTTTTTGTCTTTTGTGCTTCATTCTAGATATTTTCTTTTGATCTGTCTTCAAGTTCACTATTCTGTATTCTGACATGTCTAACTTATCCAGTTAATTTTCATTTGTTTCATCTAGTATTTTTTTCTTGTACATATTTATCATAATTATTTTAAAAATCTATTTGATTACTCCATAATATAATCCTTTGTGGTTTTCTTTCTATCTTTTTGTTTGTTTGTTTTGTTTTTTGACCATGTTGACTTATTGTGAGCTCAACATAACATATGAAAATTTGTGGGAAGAATTAGAAGCTTAGGTGAAGTTATCTTTCTTTAGGGAGAATTTACCTTTGGTTCTGGCACTAACACTACCAAATCACAGTGGCACAATGAGGAAGCAAAATGACTCAGAGCCAGGCTAGTCCCTGTATGTCAGCCAAAGGGTTGCTGATGTAAAGTCCCAGAAATCTGTTGGCTTTTATAAATGGTATTTATTTGGAGTAGAAGCTTATAGTCACAAGGCCCTAAAGAATCCAACTCAAAGTTACTTCCTCACCAAACTCTGTTGCCAAAAGTTGAAGCAAGATGGCGGGTGATGTCTATGAGGGTTCAGCCTTCCTTCTTCCTCTTAAGACTCCATGGTTCCAGCTTCTTCCAACCTCAGCTGTAGGCTGGCATAAGGCTTGTCTCTCAGGGCTTCTCAGCTACTCTGTTCTCTTCAGCTGCAAACTGTCAGGCTCATCTCTCTTCCTGGGGCCTTGCTGTGTCTACGGAGCTGTCTCTCTTCCTCTGTGTATCTACTTCTCTGCTTCCATCTCCTTGATTGAACGTCCATTTATATAGCCCACCAAAGGGGTAGGGACTCAACTCTGAGTGGCCCTAATGACGTGGTTGAATCAAAGCCCTAATCTTGATTTAATAAAGTAAAAGTGAAACCTCTGAATTTAATACAATCAAAGGGGTATCATGTCCAGAGGAACAGACCAGTTTACAAACATAATCAGTATCTCTTTTTGAAATTCATAAATAATATCAAACTGCCACAGTCCCTGTGAAGCTCATTTAGTTCTTGTTCACCCTTTCTCCAAGGGTATAGCTCTTTCTGGCCCAAGAGAAAACAGATTTTCTTTCCTTTGCAGGTCCTGAATTCCAATTTGTGTTCCTTGACTCGTTTTAGTTCTCTCGTCTTCTAACAGGTATATTAAAAATATTTTGTCTGGCTTTTCCAGTTGTTCTCAGCAAGAAGGTTGATTCTAATTACATAGTCCACAATTACTAGGAGCAGAATCATAATTTTTCAACTCTGCTCTCATTTTACTTCATTAAGTTTACCTCTTACAGTTCTCAATGACTATTACCAGTGATTTCAGCAAGGTTTTTCCTTTTTTTACTCAGTTCACTCCTTTGATGGCTAAATTTTTTTGTTCCCCCTTTTTTTTTCATGAGGTCTGCCAGCTTAGACTTTATTACTTCCTATTGTTTACTGGTCTCTTCTATCTCGGTGTTGTACATTTGTTTTACAGAGGCAATTGCTTCAGCAAAATTTTTACATTCTTGGTGAAATATTTATTCTTATTTTCCATCTGCTCTGTGGCAATATTTTTGAGGTGAATGTTCTTCATCTGCCTTTGTGGTTTTTTTTTTTTTTTTTTCCCCTATTCTTTTCTTCTCTTATTCTTGTAGTGGTTTTTTTTGTTTGTTTTTTGTTTTTTAAGTTCTCTGTTGGTTTCATTTTGATCACTCATCTTTGAATGAGTTGAGATTTTTTGTACCACGTCTTAGAGAGGTAAGGCCCAGAGACATATTGCAAGCTTTTGGATATTTTCCTTATGTAGTTGCATTTTGATAAGTGAATACTTTTTAGCCTTTATTTTATTCCACCCAGTAGACACTGAGTGCTGTAGGTCTGCTCACCATTCAAAGTCTACATTTCCTCCTGCCAAACAGAGTGTTTATTTCAAATATGGCTTGTCCATATGATTCCATATTTAGCTCACTTTCTTCTTCTTAGAACCAAATTGGTTAAATGAAACTCTTGTCTCTGGCCTACTTGTGGTTTCTGTTACTTTTGGTTTTGTGCTTATGGAACACATATCAAGATGCACTTTGGAGATGTATGCCTTGGTCTTTTTTCTACAAAAACATGATTCTTGTCTCAATTTTCCCTCATAACCCCATTCCATCTTCACTGTTTTTGATACTGCTCCCATCTTTTCCATCTTCTTAAATTTTGAGGGGATTCACTATTCTAGTTTTTCAGTGATGCATGTTGCTTCACTTTCCATGTTTCTCTTTTTGCATTTCGCTTTTTTTTCCTAAGAGGGGAAGGGAAATGGCTAACTCTAAGAATTAATCATAATTGTGGGCTGTGATGATATGCTTCTTCTTTTGTTTGAAGTGACCTCCTGTTTGTGCATTTGAGGCCAAATCTTGTGCTCTTTTTTCTCATTAATGTAAAATATTTGCCTTCTGGTGGATTGGGACCATCAGTTTGGGTGGAGTTGAACAAATCCAAATTCAGTTTTGAAAAAATAAACACAAATTAAAATGATTGTTTTTATGAGATGGGATATAATTTTTGCATATGAGACTTCTACTCAATCTCTAACTAGCTATAAAATTAATAAAGAAAACACTTAATTTGCAACTACATGTTAATAAAGAAAAAGAAATGAGTATTCATTTTAATTATTAATCACTAAATTTATATTGACTGAGATCCTAGAATATCCAAAGAACTATGTGTCGGACCCTGAGGAGGAGAAAATGTATATAAATAGTACCCTACTGATACTGAGAAATAGTAGAGTAGCTCACAGCACAGGAACTAGACTAGCTGGGATCTCATTTCATCTTTGCCCTATACCAGCTGCATGGCTTGAGCATTCACTTAACCTGTTTGTGTTCTCATTTGTTACAATGGAGAAATAATAGTACCACTCTAACAGGACTGTTATTAGCATTAAGTGAGTTACTATATGTGAAGAGCTTAGAATAGAATCTGACACATGCTAAGCATTCAGTAAATTTTTCTTATTATTTTGTGAAAGTTGATCTTATGTAAAGCTTTGCATAAGTCAAAAAAATTTTTGTGATGTATAAATATATGTATATTTATTTATACATTTTCCTCAGCTAGAATGTAGTTTTGTATGCATGGAATGGGGAATATAATTGGCAGCCATATATTTATAGTCTTTTTTTAAATTATGGATTTACTTTATTTTATTACTTTATAAATGTTTGGTCAATTCTTCACAACTGAAAGTAATTCTGACTTACATAAAAATTAACTTATTTCAGGGATAGAGGCCTTATGCTAGTCAATCTCTATAATTAATCTCTTAAAGGGTTTTAACACATTGGACATAAATGATATCTTTTCACTGAGACATATAGAGCAAGATGCAAGCTTTTAAAAATGCTAAGCATGTCATGGATCCATATGCTGGGAGATTATGGGAGAGAAAATGACCAACTTTACTTCATTTGAAGCTTGCTATATTATGATCCTTTAAAAAATTCATTTTTTGTAAGGTGGACTATTGTGGGTTTCTTCCAAAGGCATTTATTTTTAAGGAACCATAAAAGCCTTATTAAATAGGGCTTATCCTAATGCCTTATCCAATATTATTATGTCCTTTAGTCTCCTTAGTCTACTTTTCCCACTCAATTCTCTCTTTCCTCCAGAGAATATTTTGTTCAGTCCTTCAGGAGCTCGCATTCTATTTCTCCTCCCCACTATTCCTAAGGATATGTTAGCCATGTATATCTTAGTGTATATTTAAGTAACTATATTAGGCTTCCATCTCTAATTCCTAATAAACAAAATATCCTTCACATTAAAGTGCTATAAATCATTCTTGAGTTTTTTGGCAGGTTCTGAGCCCTTTACATCTTACTCCCTAGGCTGAGAAGGAGGATGATCTCTAATCTAATAGTATGTCTTTCAAAGACAATCTCATGGGTAGCATTTTAGTGAGGTTCCTGCTTGATTTACAGGTCCAAGAGATTTTGGTTAAAATCCGGTAACTTGGTTAAACACCACCAAAGAAAAATATCTTATTATTTTTTTAATGGCTGAATAGGCTTTGGTTTTTAAGATCTTCCCATGCCCAGGCCTCACTGCGCCTGACTGGTTAACTTTCTATTTTCTACCTTGGAAAGGGGAAGTCACCTCTGCCAAGACTGGAAACTTAGATTGTTAAGGGTGCTGTATTAGTGACTTGGTAGTAAAGTTACATCCAAAAATGGCAAAGTGTAGTACTGTGATGATACCCTGTTCCACTTGCTAATTATTTCATTGTGAAACACTTTAAAATGTATTTCACAAATAAGGCTCAGTGGAAAATACTGTTGTGAAATCAGAGACACAAAGGTAGGGGGTCTTGGCTTCTACAAGGAGAATATTCCTTGCTGTCATGTAGTAGTATTCTGGGCTTGAGGACATAGTAGGTATTTATTTAGGATTTATAATTCCATTAGTGACATTTATAATTCTATCAAGAACTTCTTAATGTGCTTGAACTATCTGGTAAGCTGACTTGTGGGAAAGTATTTTCTTGTTTTCCATCCAGTTTGCCTAATGAATCTTTCAATATATACCTTTGCAACTATCTTTTCTGAAAATTTAAATTGGTATTTCATAATTATTATTATATATTATCATTCAACTGAGTGTTAGAAGGTTACTTAAAAGGAGAGCTGGAGATATAAAAAGGGAGTTAGACAGCTGAGTGACTCCACTAAATTTTAACATTTGATTAATGATAACGCCCTAGTATTAATGTATGCTTCAGTCAGTGTTAATAGTTTTCTGTATGAAAACTTACTGTATCCTGTCACTGTAAGTTCACTTATTAATACTATCTCCTTATCTGATAAAGTATATATTAAGTATTTATATGCTCAGAGCATCTTTTGAACATCATTTTTGGAATCACCTTCAGAAACTGTACAAGACACACAAGATAACTCGTTTAAAAATCTCTCTGTATACTCTCTCTCCTCTGCCCTTTCCTGTTTGCACAGGTCAGTTCCTCTTCCTCTTTCCTTCATCTGTTCTTTATACAATGATCTGAGGAGTCGCAAAGATAGACTCTGGTGCATGCAGCAAACGCTATAAGGAGGGGCGGGAGGGGAGGAGCAGGAGTTGTAAGGTAAGCTCAAGCCTGGAAACGCAGCTCACAGCAGGCACACAGGCAGCTTCATTATTCATTTAGGCCTGTGGAAATGGGTAAATACCAGTTGTGACCAACTATGCTTTATTATTGCTGTGAATAACAACTAATTCTACCCAATTTCTAACCTAATGTAAAAATGTAGGTATTTAAAAAGAACCAATCTAAATTATTAGTTAAAAATGAACAATAAAATAAATACTCTCTTGGACTCTCTGTCAAATACAACTCCTACTTGTATTAAAACTATAGTAGCCCACATTGATAAAGTAGCATTTTGGATGAGTGCTGTTAATGTTAATAATATGAATTCAAATCATTAGGAAGTAAAGCTAGCTGTAGTCTGAAGGGCCAAACCGTTGGCATGTATACTCTGTGATACTCTCATCAAAAATTCCATCTCATTCTTTCATAATCATACTCTATGCTTCTTGCCCAGGGTCAGAATCAACTTCCCAAGCTTTATAGCTAGAAGTGATTCCAAAAGCAGAATTTACAAAAGGATTGGGGAATAGCAGAAGCATTTGCATATGTGTCTTGGCTCTTGAATGTTTAAGTCTAGGAATTTAAGGCCCATTGACAATCTGGCCCATTTTGTCACTTGTGTTCAACTCCATCCAAATACACTCTCTGTTCTCTCACTGCCCTCTACCATGTTTATATCTCCAATTTAAAACATCTTGGTGGGAAGGGAAGTTAAAGGATAGGAATTATGGGCATGTGGTTCTTGTCAGCACCCCTTCCCAGTATAGACAAGACTGAAAGAACCCAATCAAAAACCCTTTTGCTTAAGCTCCAGAGCCCCAAGCTTGAATCTCCATCCCCTTTTCAGAGTCCCTGGATCCTGTCCTATACCTGGTTCTTTTTCTCTGCCCAGTTCATTTCAGTTGGATACTTCTTGGCTCCACTGGTGCTGCCATCCCACTTTGCCTCTTACCATGTCGTGGCTATTTTTGAACTCCCTATCTGCTGAGCAATGGTCAGGGCAGGCCAGCTTACACTCCCAGCCTGAACCTCAGGGCCTTTTGAGAGTATGATGAGCTTGGACCCCAAACTGACAGAAAGTCGCTGCATTTTGGAAGTTGCATTTTTTTCTTTTCTTTTTATTTTTATGTTAGTCTTTTGGTGCTTTTGCCTTTAACTTACCCTTTAGTTAGTGTTCAATATGTTTTCCTTTTTTTAAAAAAAAAAAATTACAGAAATGGCTCATGATTCAAATTTGATTTACGTTCACATTCTTGAATGTACATGCTAATGGTACATATGCAACAGAACAGAAATGGGTGTTAAATGTCTTATTGATCTTCTGACAATATTTCTTCTAAAAATGTCCACTGAGATCCAATGACATCATGTAAACATTTGATGTGATTTCTCATCAGAATAAAACACCACTGGTACCTCTCCTAAACCGATAGCTTGACACTTTATTACCCAATTAATGATTTATAGAAGTTTGTGTGTTATTTTCATTATGATATATTCTTATTATGATAGGCTAGTATAGACTCAGCTTACACTCCATTCCATGGTATGTTGAGTTATGTGATAGTGTGCATGCCATATTTTATTATTTCTATCAATTGTTTATAAGATATTGGTATGTATATATTATATTTATATGACAGGAGTCTATGTCAAGTTCTAGCATTCAAAACCTAGGAGATAAAGTTATTCTTTTGGTAGTTCATTTTAAAGAGCAATATACTAATTAATAGACTGTGCTTATATGCTACTTTGCAAGCAGAAGCTAGAGAATTGGGTCAGGCATCCTTTTTGCTATTTCATTTATCCATGTAAAATGTGACATCAGCTTTGGTGACTCATATTTCTTCATTTGTTGCAAACCAAAACTTAAAAAAGAAACAACAACAAAAACAACCCAACAATCTTGCCAAAAAAGAAAGAAATTTCTTCTTGACAGGGACTGGATTACAGTAAATAAAGTTTATTACGCTGTCCAGTCTGCCCAGGGCTGGAATATTCACAATGTTTACTCTGCAATAGTTAGAGTGGCTTGAAATGTTCTGTGGCCAGAATGCAAATTGCTTCTTTGTGTCACCTGCCAATTAGGACAATGGCAGGTGTTGACTTGAATTTATTCTGTGAGATTATTTATTCTAATTTTCTTTAAATAAAGCAATGCAAATCAAAGATTTTTTAAAACTTTTATGAAAACTATAAACTGTAATGTAAGTGTAATTAGTCTGAAGGATTTTAAGTGAATCTACCTGTATAAACCTAGTACTCTACTGGGAGGGGAAATAATCTTATTTCAATAATTTACAATAAGAACTAAACCTCAGCCTGGATAGCAAATGATATTTCATATTGGTAAAAGAAAGTATTCAATGTAAATTCTTATAGCTTTAATACTGCAGAGGAGACCAGAGAAGGGTTAGGAAATTGCTACTGCATCTGAGCTTCTGATTCCTTACACTTAAAATGAAGGAGTTGGACTGGCAGATGATCTTTAAGGCCTGATCAGATGTTATTTATATTCAAAGAGCTGCAAAGATAGCCCTGCCCTGGGGGCATCTACAGTGGACAACCATTAGTCCATTCTAAGAAAGCCTGTAACAGAACCTGAGAAAAAGAAGTTTGATTTTGAAAGCTTTAGTCTAAGAACAAAGATTACCTTTTGTTTTTCCATTGCTTGGCAATTTGATGTGATGGACTTTGGTTTATAGCAAGGCAAACTTGTTCTTTGCTATAGAACTTTCTGGGCACATTTGTTTCCATTAGGGTTTCAATACAGCAGCATGAGAATCATCCAGATTATTAAATAAATATAGTTTCCTCAGGGACTGCCATCTGCTTTATCTACTAGTCCTGGAGGAATGTAGCATGGAAAATCACAGATTGAATAAAACCAGAGAAAATGAATCAAGAAAATATTTACCAAAGAATGCAGACCATCGACTTCATATTTGCAATATTTAGATATATCTAAAGTTCTTTGCCTTTAAAAATCTTTACAAATAATTTAAAATAATTGACAAAGTGGTTTTTTGTTGTTGTTGTTTTAAATTTAGATGAGAAATGGATTTCAGATTTTGTTAACATGGAAAAAATATTGTAAAAACATTCTTGGCTATAGTTTATTACACTTATTTTTTCTGAGCCTTCTTTAAGGCTGGCAACCACAGTTCTCATTTAATATTGCAAGTAGCCTTACAAAGCTGCTACTGAAAGGAATTATAAAATGACTATAAAGCACTTTCTGAATATGGATCCTTTCCAAAGGCTAAGGTCCATAGCAGAAAAAAATACTAAAGATTGTACTCCAAAGGATGGGCATTTTATTTTAAATAATTTAATAAAATTGTAACAAGTAAGTAAGCATATTACTTCTTTAATTTATTGATGGTCAGATAACGCTGCAATAGGAGTGGATGATTTAAGAATTCGTGAATTATTCTTCTGCTTAACTTTACTTCCTGAAACTAAATGTTTAAGTAATGCTTTAAAAGGCTTTCATTGCTGGTGTTATATGAAAAGAGCTCTTAGTTCTGGCTTAAAAAGTTAAGTGAAATATATTTGTGAAATCTAAACACAATTTTCATTATTAGTGGCCACATCTTGCCATTGATGAAGGCACTGAGGCTGAAATCTAAAATCAATGTGCCAGCAAGGCCATGTTTATTCCCCAAAGTCTGTAGAGCTCTGGTATTGGCTCACCCCAATCCTTGTGGTTCCTTGACTTGCATCTCTGCCTCCTGGCACATGGCAGCATCCTTGGTTTTCCTTGTGTCTGCTCTTCAGGTTTTTGCTGACTTCCCACTTCTGGCTGCATCTGAATTTCCTCTCTTAATAAGGCCTCCAGTCCTATGGATTAAGCTATCATTAGTTTGACCACACTAAATAGGATCCTACAAGATCCTGTTCACAAATTAGTCCACACCTTAACTGATAACAAAGCCTCAAAGTTTCCTGCATACAGATGGGTTCACAGGAATGTGGATTAAGATTAAGAACATGTCTTTTCTTGGGGTTATTACATAATTCAATCTACCACAATGTTGTTCTGCATTTTTCTTATACAATTGTTTTACACAGTGATTGTATTTTATTTCCAGTGATTATACAGTTATACAATGATTTACAGTCACTCACACATAGCATAAATGAGACATGGATCCTGTGGCAACCATTTGTTCACTTGGCTGTTCTAATTGTTATTAAATGAAGTCTTTAGTTTAAACTCTGAATATACAACACTTTCCCCAAAAGTGAGAGAAAAACTCCTTCAGTTGCTTCTAAGATGAAGTAGAATTCTCTTGACCTTCTGCCTTAACCCTGTATCCTCTAAATCTGCTGAGTATTTATTACAACCTCAACTCAAATTTGATTGGAAGTTGGTGCTCCTTGATAATATGGAATCAAGTTTTAAGGAATTATGCTAGACAGATGATGGGAAATTACTAGAAAATGATTATTAAATTGTTGTTAATAGGCTAATGAGCCCTCTATGGAGTAAGCACTAACTTTTCTGAGTAAGAAAACTTTAATAATAAATGGAAAATAAACTATGTAGAAAACAATGAATATATAAAGGAAACAAAATAAAATCCTGGCTTGACTACCTAACTTACTAGGTGAACGTGAAAATTGTTTATCGCAATGTTTGTGCTTCAGTGTCTTTATTGGAAAAATGAGTGCAATAATGGTGCCTCCATCACAAAGCAGTTGTGAGGAATAGTTGAGATTATCCATGTGCTGAGCTCATAGACAGTCCACAATATAGGTTATTAGTACTAGTACTGAAATACTTAGCACAGTGTCTCATGTGGAGTGTGTTTGATAACTACCATGTCCTCGGTGCAATAAAAAGCATGATGTGTGGGCTTTAATCATAAAGAAAAGCTGTTTTTGACTCCCATTGCTGGTTTACTATTTTTTTCACCAAGGGTTGCTTTCCTGTTGTCACTAGATGAAAACTGGGCAGGTCATTCACCTATATATTCATTCTTAGGTAGTAGTGGTACTTTGGTTGCTTCAAGTTACCAAATACTCTCAAGTGAGAAATCCAGACTCTCATCTAAGATTTTAATCGGTTTTTCACTCTTCCATCAAAGAATGATGGGATTTCACCTCCTTCTCCTCCTTCTTTTTAGGCCTGCGGTTGGCTGACCATGTGCCTTAGATGAGGAAAGCGATGTGGTGGCATCTTCACTGCCTACATTCTCCCTCTGTTGTCTTAGAGCACATCAGGAATGAATTAGTGTGAGGGGGAGAGAATAGGGGACAGAGCAGCCAAGTTCTTGCTTGCCTGGTGACAGAAACTGGCACACACTTGCTTCTTCTCTATTTGCACCTGTTTCTTTCTCTAGTGGCCTTCCCTCCCCGTGGCCACATCTCCTTCAGCCCTAGGGTCTCTGGTGACACATTCACCACACACCCTATCCATATTGGAGCCCCCCTCACCCTCCCAGCTGATCCTCTTAAGCAGAATTTAAAATGGCTCTAGGCATGCAGTTTGTTTCTTTCTTTTAGCCAGCATTTGGTCCTCAGGGAACAGCCACCCATTCTTTGGTCTCAACCTTGATGGGAGAGTGTTTATTTCCCCTACTTTCCCTCTTTAGGTGGCTGTGTGTCAGAGATCACTCTCCCAGGTGTGTGCCAGGCATCATGGAATCTTCCAACTGCAGGCAACAATTCCAAGCTCACCAAGTGGTTCCATGGAAGCCTATTCTCTTTAGCCTGAAGGAAAGGAAGAAGCACTGTTCTTCACTCACTCTTCCTGCCTCACAACACAGCCTTGAAGAAGAGTGGGCCTTATCTCCCAACAAATGTCTCTCTTCACTTTTATATTTTCAAAATGGATAAGAAGTTATTCAAAAATCATGAATTAGTTTTGTGTGATGTATTTTGAAATTTCTGGTAGTAGTAGAACATCCCCATGTTATTATAAGAATACCATTACGACTAATAATTATAACTATAATAATAAGTAATATTTATTAAATGCTTACTATTGCCAAACATTGTGCATATGTTATCTTATTTAATCCTTTAAAAAGAAAATCATACTATATGGTGGATAATAATCTCTGTTTTCACAAATAAAGATATTGAAGCATAGAGAACTATACCTACATGTTCATGCAGTTAGTTAAGGACCAATCATGGCAACTTAATTTTAGGAACACACTTAACCACTTTGTAAATTGTTTCTTCATTACTATTAAATGAATCATTCATTATATTAGTCTCACTCTCCATTATCCCCTATGATTTTTATACAATTCTTTTTTCTTTATTAGAGCAGTTGTAGGTTTACAGGAAAATCATGCAGAAAGTACAAAGTTCCATACAACCCCTTCACACATACAGTTTTCCGTGTTACTTGTATTTTGCATTAGTGTTGTCCTTTGTTACAATTAGTGAAACAAAATTAATATAACTATGCTATTAACTTTTGTCCACTCTTTCCATTATTGTTAATTCTTGGTGTTACACAGCTGTTTTGTGTGTGTGTGGGGGGTGTGGTAATTTATATAAAACCTAAATTTTCCTTTCCTATCCCTTTTCAAATATACAATTCAGTGGTGTTAATTACAGTCACAAAGTTATGCCTCCATCACCATCATCCATTAACAAATTTACCCATCACCCCAAACAGAAACTCCCTACCAACTAAATATTAACTTCCCATACCTCACTCCCACCCAGTCCCTGGAACCTGTATTCTAGTTTCTGACTTTAAGAATTTGCATCTTCTTATTTCATTTAAGTGAGATGATATAGTCTTTACCTTTTTGTGGCTGGCTTATTTCACTCAACATGATGTCTTCAAGGTTCATCCATGTGGTAGCATGCATCAGAACGTCAATCCTTTTTTATGGCCAAATAATATTCCACTGTATATATGCCACATTTTGTTTATCCAGTCATTGGTTGATGGATGCTTGGGTTGCTTCCATATTTTGGCAATTGTAACTAATGCTTCCATGAACATGGTGTGCAAATATCTTTTCAAGTCCTTGCTTTCAATTATTTTGGGTATATACCTAGAAGTGGGATTGCTGGGTTATGTTGTAAATCTATATGTAACTATCTGAGGAATCACCAAACTGTTTCCCACAGGGGCTGCACCATTTTATATTCCCATTAACAATGTACGAGTCTTCCTATTTCTCCTCCCCTACCCTTGTTATTTTCCATTAAAAAAAAATAGTAGTCATTCTTGTGGGTGTGATGGTATCTCATTTGTGGTTTTGATTTGCATTTGCTTGATGGCTAATGACATTGAGCATCTTTTCACATATTTGTTGGCCATTTACATATCTTATTTGGAGAAATGTCTATGTAAGTTTTCTCTATTTTTTTATTGATAAAAAAATTTTTTATTGATGGTCTTTTTGTTGTTGAGTTGTAGTTCTGTATATATTCTGGATATTAAGCCCTTATCAAATATATGGTTTCCAACTATTTTCTCCCATTATATAGGCTGTCTTTATACTTTCTTGATAAAGTCCTTTGATGTACAGAAGTTTTTTTAAATTTTTTATTAAGTTCATTTTATCTTTTGTTGCTCATGCTTTTGGAATAAAGTCTAAGAAACCACTGCCTAACACAAGAGTCTGAAGTTTTTTCCTTATGCTTTCTGTTAAGAGTTTTGTAGTTTTAGTTCTTATATTTAGGCCTTTGATCCATTTTGAGTTAATGAAGAGGCTCACCATCATTCTTTTGCACATGGCTATCTGCTTATCCCAGCACTATTTGTTGAGACTATTTTTTCTTCACTGAGTGGACTTTGTACATTTATTAAAGATAAATTGGTCAAAGGTGTGAGGGTTTATTTCTGAACTCTCAATTCTATTCCATTGGTCTATATGTCTATTCTTCTGCCCTTACCATGCTGTTTTGATTACTGTGACTTTGTAATAAGTTTTAAACTGAGGAAGTGTAATTTCTTCAACTTCGCTCTTCTTTTTCAAGATATTTTTGTGTATTCAAGGTGCTTACCCTTCCATATGAATTTGATAATTGGCTTTTCCATATCTGCGATGAAGTCTGTTGGAATTTTTATCAGAGTTGGGTTGAGTCTGTATATTGCTTTGGGTACAATTGACATCTTAACAATATCTCATCTTCCAATACATGAACAGGGGCTCTTACTCCATTTACTTAGGTTTTCTTTAATTTCTTTCAGCAATGTTTTGTAATTTGCTGTGTACACATCCTTTACATTTTTGGTTAAATTTATTACTAGATATTTAATTCTTTTCTTTGCTATATTACATGGAATATTTTTCTTGAATTCACCCTGAGATTGTTCATTACCAGTATAAAGAAACAGGAATGATTTTTGTGTATTGATCTTGTTTCCCACCATTTTGCTGAATTCATTTATTAGGTCAAATAGCTTTGTTGTTGATTTTTCAAGATTCTTTATGTATATGATCATGTTATCTGCAAATATGGAGAGTTTTACTTCTTCCTTTTCTATTTTGGTGACTTTTATTTCTTTTTCTTACCTAATTGCTCTGTCTAGAACTTCTAGTACATACTTCTTAAGGGTATTTCCTTCTATTCATTGTTTTCTGAGAGTTTTTATCAGGAAGATATGCTAGATTTTGTCAAATACCTTTTCTGCATCAGTTGAGATGACATGAGTTTTTTCCTTCATTCAATAAATGTTGTATGTTACATTAATTGATTTTCTCTTGTTGAACCACCCTTGCATACCTGTTCTGTCCTTTTCAATTTTCTGGATAAGTTTGAGCAGGATTAGTGTTACACCTTCTTTTAAGGCCTGGTAAAAATCACTGGTGAAGCCTTCTGGTACTAGGCCTTTATTTATTGGGAGGCTTTTAATGACCAATTCAATGTTTTTACTTGATATTGGTCTGTTGAGATCGTCTATTTCTTCTTGAATCAATGTAGGTAGTTTGTGTGCTTCTAGGAATTTGTCCATTTCATTAGTTTATCTAATTTATTGACATACCATTATTCATAGTATCCTCTTAAAATCCTTTTAATTTCTATGGGGTCAGTAGTAATATTCTCCATTCATTCTGAATTTTGGTTATTTGCATCTTCTCTTTTTTTCTTTGTCAATCTAGTTAAAGAATTGTCAATTTTATTGATCTTTTCAAAGAGCCAACTTTTGATTTCATTCATTCTCTCTAATGTTTTTTTTCTCTATTTAATTTTTCACTGCTTTAATATTTGTCATTTCCTTTTTCCTATTATTTTCCCAGATCCCCACTCCTTTTGTCCTGGCAAATCTTGCAGAAATGTTCAGAAACTCACCCTTGGGTATAAATTCTATTATTTATCGAGTTGTTTAGGGCCACCACCCAGCAGCTTATTGAAACCTGTGGTGAATAAATTATATTAACTTAAAGGATTACTCTTCTTATTGGAGTAACATTGATTACGTATCAAAATCTTACAACAGGGAAGCAGATGTCGCTCAAGTGATTGGACTCCCGTCTACCATACAGGAGGTCCAGGGTTCGATTCCTGGAGACTTCTAGTAAAAAGCAAGCTGGCCCATGTGGCAAGCTGGCCCAAGCAGAGTGCTGGCCCACGCAGGAGTGCCGGCCCACATGGAGAGGTGGTGCAGCAAGATGATGCACAAAAAACAGACACAGAAGAGAGACAATAAGAGATGCAGCAGACCAGGGAGCTGAGGTGGTACAAGAGATTGAGTGCCTTTCTCCATTCTGGAAGGTCCCAGGATTGGTTCCTGGTGCTGCCTAAAGAGAAGACAAGAAGACACAGAAGAACACACAGAGAGCAGACAGCAAGTGCAAAAACAACTTGGGGGGTGGGGAGTAAATAAATGAATCTTTAAAAAGCAAACAAACAAAAAACCTTACAACACAAAATATCATCTAGAACTTCAGACTGTATTAACTAGGTAGAGGAAAACCCAGAGGTATGGGAATTATTCTGTATATTTGGAATCACAAACTTGTATGCTTAGAAATTCCAGATGGGCAGTGATGGCTCCTAGAGTGTGGTTTCTCTGGACAGTCAACTCCATGAGAAAAGGTGCCATGTCTGTTTTGTTCATCACCATATCCTGTGACTTACTTTAGGAATACCACACATTTTTATTGACTATCTCAGGAGTCCAAGAATTTCAGTCTACTTGCAAAGAAAAACAGAAAAGCAGAAAAAATAACTCCTCTTAAAGTAAAATAAGAGGCTGTGCACACATTCGAAGATCTGGTGAACGCGAAGATTTGTAGTTACAAAAATTTCAGCCTAGATATGTCCCAAACTTTTCCTTTTTATTAAGTGAAAAAAGCACAAAACTGTTGTATAGTGACTGTTTTTCCCCTCTCCCTTTCCCAAAAGCATTTGAAACAAACTACCTTACAAAAGGGGAACATCAAAGACAAAGAGTGAGTCTCAGAGCCTTCGCTTGGGCTATTGCTGCCTTTTCAAAAACTTCAAAGACTCACAGAAATCTTTAATGGCCTTTGCTCTCCTCTCCCACATGCTTCTCTGTGGCAAAGGATAAAGTTAAGGCATGAAATGCCAGAGACACCCCATTCCACAGTGGTGTCAAATCCCTTTTTGTGTTTTTTATTTATGCTATTTATACTGACTTTATTCCATAGCCTTTGAGTAAAAAGAATCTACCCTCTCAGAAGACACCTTTGATTTGGTTCTCAAGTTCATATATAGATGGACATATTTTATGGATTTATTTGTTGATTTATTTATATGAATGTCACTATATTAGAAAGACCTTCCCTCATCACATAATCTACAGCATGTCCCCATCCCTCTATCCCTTCTCCTGCTTTATTTTTCTTAGCACGTTTATTACCACCTGACATTTTATGTGTTCATTTGCTCATTTGTTTACTGTGTATTAGCTAGTGTTGTATCTCCAGTACCTAGAATAGTACTGGGGAAATACTAGCACTTGATAGATATTGTTGAATAAATGAATGAAAAAAATATTTTATAAAAATATAAAAGTTAAGTCATATTTAGGCATATGTTCAAGGTGTTTATCATTGTAAATAATAAAAATACAATAAATCCTGATGTGGTTGTTGGAGACGATGGGCTTTGGAACCATGGGGACCTGGGTTTAAATCCTGATGTGACCATTTAGTAATTCAGTCTAATTGACCCTTCTTTTCTTACTTAAAAATGGCTTAAATAATATATTCTTTTCACTATTGCTAATTCCGGTGGAAAGATTAGAAATGTGATGTGTATAATATGCTTGGCAATGATTGCTCAGTTCATCATCAAAATAGTACTAGTAATTATAAAGAGCTATATTTTCAACAACAACAAGTAGGATTGTTTGGTTATTATTGCTATGAGACTTTCTTAGAATTTTTATGTGATTATTTTTCAAGCAGTGTCAGGTAGCTGTTGGCAAATTGTTGCTTTCTACCTATTGTAATAATGAATCTTTCAATTAAATATTTAATTCTACTAAACATAAAAATATGGTTGGTGTAGATATGGAAGAAGAACAATGAACCTGTGATTTGCTCTTTTAAAAACTGTTATATACATCAGGACACCTCCTTCCCACTTTGGTAGCTCTGATCTTTTGGGATTCTGTGTTATATATATAAAAAATTTAAAAACAGCAATAGGTTAGTTTGCAGGATTCTTAGTGGCTAAGGACAAAATAAAGGACCAGCTTGAAGTTACCCTGCCAAGATTTGTATGGAGGATGAGGCTAAGGAAGTGTATCTAACTGCCCAAGAGACAAAGGCTCAATTTTAAATATTTCTGAAGTCCAAAATACTGACTGTTTTAGTTTGCTAAAAGCTGCTGTAAGCAAATATACCAGAAGTGGATTGGCTTTTACAATGGGCATTTATTAGGTTAAAGCTTACAGTTCTGAGGCTGTGAAAGAGTCCAAATCAAGGCATCATCAGGAGATCCTTTCTTCTGTGCACAGCTGTGGACAGTCAGGCACATGGCAGGGCACAGTGGCAGTGTTGGCTTGTCTCTCCCTTCTTCTTCAGGCCTCTTTTACCTTCTAGTTCCTGGAGTCTTCTCCCTCAGCTTTTGGGTTCTTCTCTGTCTCTGTAGCTTTTTTATGTGTCTATAGCTCTTTATCCCTCCATTTATAAAAGACTCCAGTAAGATGATTAAGACCCACCCTGGGTCATGCCCTACTCAAGTGATCAAAAAGAAGGTCCCTTAACTGAATCTAGTCAAATGGTCCCATCTACAGTAGGTTTACACACAAAGGAATGTATTATCTTTAAGAAAAGGATTTTCTGGGATCCACAAAAGCTTCAAAGTGCCACACAGACATAAGATCACAACATATATAAGTTAAATAAGAACTTTCCTGTATTCTTACCTCTCTGCTTGTCTCAAACTTCAACTCTAAAGGACCAGAAACCTCAGTGTACAATATGGAGGAAGAGGACTAGAAGTTTAGGTGGAAAATGGGAGAATATTCTTATTACACTTACCCTTCCTGCCTCTCACTGACCCCATGTAGGATTTTAAAGCAAGATTGAAGTTTGACAATTATATGGACCTTTTAATTGTTAAGTGAATTGGTATTTTGTGGTGTGAAGTAACTGGGTACAGTTTTGTTTGACTTAACAGTGAAGTGAAAAGTCATGGAATCTGAATGAGTTTTCATCTAGAGAAGTAAGAGAAGAAATGGTTTTACTGATCACTATCTTTACTCCTATTCCAAATAATACAAGGATTTAGAAGATCAAAGTCTCCAACTGATAAAACTTTGTTTTGAATATTTTCATTGTGTTGCTTTACCTGTATCCTGGGGTCATGTGAATAGTTCTGGCCAATGAGCTGTGAGTGGAAGTGGTGAGAGCCGTTTCTGCCTGGGAGAGTACATGACAGCCAATAAGATTCCCATGTGCTCTCTTCTCCAACCATGGCATCTCGACAGGCCTTATCTTTCAGGAGGTACAGCTATATAATGTGGAACCCCATTAATCTGGGTCCGTAAGTGAGTAGATAGAGAGAAGTCTCCTACTGACTGTTATTTTCCATGCATTTTGAGTAAAAAACTAACCTCTTTATGTTAAATCACTCACCTTTTGGGGTTAATGTATTATCATAATATAATCTAGCCTATACTTAATAATAAATCCTCATTGAATGCTCTCTATTCAATCTTCCATCTAGGATTACTTTTCTTTTTTCTGAAGTACTTTCATCAGCTCCTTTGGTGTATGTCTGTTTGTGATAATTTCTGTTTATATTTGTCTGAAAATATCTTTAGTACTTCCTGGTCCTTGAAAGATACTTTGGCTGGATAAAGAATTCTAGGTTGGAAATTACTTTCCCTCAAAATGTTGATGATATAATTTCACTGTCTTCTGGCTTTCCTTTTTGTTGATGAGACGTCAGCTGCTCTCTGCCACTCATTTGAAGGTAATTTGTATTTTCTCTGTGGTTGGTTTTTTGGTCTCTGTTTTTCTTTGATGGTCTAGGAGTGGATATCTTTTAATCTATTCATCTTGAATCTTTCAGTTGATGCCTTTCATTCTTTCTGAAAATTTCTCAGTCATCATCTCTTTAAATATTTTCTCTACCTCATTCATTTTTTCTTCTTCTAGAACTCCAATTAGAAGTATTTATGGAAAGTCTCAATTTATTGATTCATTTATTAATGACAGTTAATAAATGTTAATTGATCACCAGATATTTTCTTATATATTGTTTAAACTACCCATTGTGTTTTAATTTATTTATTATATTTTTAATTTCTTGAAGACATTGCACTTCTTTTTTTTACTTTATGTTTTTTGTTTGTTTGTTTGTGTGTTTGTTTGTTTTTGTACTGGGGATTGAAACCAGGACCTCACATGTGGGAAGCAGGCACTCAACTACTGAGACATATCCATTCCCCTAAGCTTGTGTTTTAATTTATTTAAATATATCAATACTTATTTTATAGCCTGTGTTAGATAGTACCAGTATTTGAAGTCATGCCTGCCCGTTTCTGCTGATTCTTTCTCAATGTGTTTAATTTCCTTCTGTGTTGGTGATTTTCAAAGGTGAGCACACATTTGGTTAATCTCTATGTGTGGAAAAACTGACTAAATTGAGAGTGCTTACATTCCAGAGTTATTCGTGTTTGCTTTTGCTGGAGCCAGGAGATACTTCATGTCATGAACTGCTCTATTCCCTTCTACCATTACTGGTTAAATCCCAGAATTTTAGGTGCAGTGTTTTCAACTAGCCAAAGCCCATATATTGGCATTTGTTTTCAGGTCATCTCTGCTCTTTGCATGTTCTCATAGTTGATAGGTTTTGTTTGTTTGATTGTTTGCAACTTACATGATTTCTTTACTTCTTGTGAGCAATAAAAATTATGTTTCATACAGGATCTAGTTTTATAGTGAGAACCCTCAAAATCATCCAATCTTCCATACTGCTTGAAGAAGAAATTCTAGTAATTTTATGATTTAAACAATTTTTGATCATATATCTTTGATCCATCTGAAATATCTGCAGATATAAAGTGCTTCTATTATAATCATTTGGCTCACCATCTTCCTCCTCTATTTCTGTGTCACTAACATTTCACACTTACCCCTCTATGAGCATGTAACCTTTGAAAATGTGTTAGATACAGATTCCAGAGAGTTGTGCACAATTTTTGTACTCCTAACGATCAGCTTGTGTTGTGTGGGTACATTTATTTGTAACACACTCCTAGATGACTGTCATAACAGTAGTGAGATTTGAAATCTAAGCTGACTAGAGCATTTTTAATGACCCATTGTAGTTGCTGTCAGGAAGACTCTTTTCTAAACCACACAGAAGCTCATCATCACATCAAAAATACTATGTGAATGTATTTTTAATTTCTGAAGATGACCCAGAATTCCAAGAAGTATCGATGATAACTGATTTATGCTTCACAAATAGAGATGTATCTGAAACCAAAGAAATGTCAAAGCTGAAATTTGACACACATGGGATGAGATTTGTGGTAATATTTAAAGCTATTTTTTGGAGTTCATTTTGGATGCCTAAAAAGGAATGTATAAAACATTATTTACTTTTTTACAAGGTACTGAGGATTGAAGCCGGGACTTTGTACATGTGAGTATGCACTCAACCACTGAGCTACACCCACTCTGCAAAAGCATTATTTTTGACATATTTTCTTCCTGCTTCACATTGTTCAGCACCTTTAAGATTGCTGGGTGGCATTTTTCCATTTTCATTAGGATAATATTTGAGTGAAGATATTTAGTATCTTTTCAGGATACTTTTTAAAACTGTTTAAAAGCCAACATGTCAACTCCACTGGAATTTCCTGGACAAGATGTGTATCATACTGTTATTGGATATGGCCTGTCAATTGTTCTTGGTCTCTGTCCATAATTTCCTCTCACTGTTCTCTCTCCATCTCTTCTAGTTAAGCCCATTGATTTCTCTGCCTACAGACTCAACCCATCCCCAGCTTCTAGTCCAGTTCTAACTTGAATCATATTAATATTGAGTGTACCTTCCACTTTAGGTGATTTTGGACACAAAACTGGTCCTGGGCTCCAAAATGGTGCCCTGAGTCATCCTTGCATGATGTCCCAGTGCTAAAAACTCAGAGCCTACCTTTTTCTCCAAGTAACAGCCTTAACAACTTGGCTCCTGCAGGATTGCTATTAAACACTGATGGATCCCTTTATTTGACAAAGGTTTTGTAGGAAATTTGAAAACACATTTTACTCTTAAATTTGTGTATTTGTCTTAGAGTTTCTAAATCATGTTTCACTAATATGGGAAACTTTCAAAGAATGGTCCCTGCTTCCTGGGGACAGATTTCTTTAGTGTTGGTACTGTCTGTATTTCTGACCATCGCTCACCATTATTCCTTTGTTGGATTTTGTTGCCCAACTCTTAACACCTGCCCAGTATACCTCTATTATTTAGCTTGGACCTGGCATGCCAACTCTTTACTGGAGACCAGACCAGAGTTTGCTTAACCCTTAAACACTGGAACTTTGTAACTTTAATGTGGTGGATCAAGTACCATATCCTTGCCCTTCCTCTTAAGCACTTTATCTTCTTGCTCTGATTATTTGAGGGATATTATATAAGAGTTATCTCTGGGCTCACTGCAGAAAACACTGATTCAAAATCCATAAAATCTATGAATTTCCAAAAACTCAGAACTAACAATTAGAAATATTTACCTGCCTAATGTAATATCCTTTATTATTCTTTTTTCAAATCTATTAAGTCCCTCAATTCCTTTCTTCTTCAAAAATTCAGAACATGTTTAATGGAGGGGAACTCAGAGATCATTTTGTAACACACTTTCAATTTACAGATGAGGAAATGTGTTAATGTGTCTTATACAAGATCACACAGAGAGATAGAGCTGGAATCCAGAATTTGCCAATGAATACCAGACTATCTCAATGCTCAGCCGATTGATACCTGAAGGATTACATTAGTCATTAAATTTTGAGATGAATCATTGAATTAAATCAATGATGTAGAAAGCTTCAGAAGAGAGTTTCAGCTTTATAGAATTAATTGTTTCAAAAACAAAGAGAATCTATCGGCTTTTGGACTCACATATTAGCAAACACTAAGACATTGTCAGCAGAGGGTAGCCAGCTACTAAAGTTTAGAAGCATGCTTCTTTCTTGGATTTTGTATTAGACTGAAAGTTTCCAAATCAGGTTTTATAAAACACCTGCATGTCTAACACAACAGTGAAAAGTTCTATAAAAATAGTAAGATTCAAGAAGTAGGATTGTTGGGTGATGTGGTATTCTATATTCAACTTTCTGAGGACCTACCAAACTGATTTCCACAATGCTTCCCCATTTTACAGTGCAAATAGTAAATAATAGTTTCCTATTTCTCCACATCTCAGCAGCACTTATTACTTTCTGCATTTTAAATAATAGCCATTCTGGTGACTATCTTGTGGTTTTGATATACATTTCCCTGATGTTGTGAATGTAAATAATATTATTGAACTGTACACATGAAAGTGGTTAAAATGGGAAATTTTGAGTTGTATGTATGTTACTATGATAAAACATTTTTTTAAAAAAGAATCATACACACATATATACTCAAATTTATCACAGATTATTAGTGTTTAATAATCTAATTGTCATTATTCTTATTGTCTGTTGTTTGTCATTAAGGTAACATTTGTCACTAAGGTCTAAAAAGTCATATGTAAGTGGATGTATTGTTGACATTTTTATCTTGAAAATATATGCAGAGAGAAATACTCAAGGAAAATGTTTTGGTATTTAGATAGGGTAGGAACATGTTATTCTTGATTAAATATTTTGAAGTTTGTGAAGTACAGCGAAGTATGTTCTAAAATATAGGCTTTTATTCAGCTCATGTTGATAATGGGCACTGGGGAAAAGTGAACAAATTTGTAGATAAATCCACAGAGAATACAGGAATAAAGATGTGAGTGAGTAGTGTAGTGTGCTTGCTTAGGCATAAGAAAACCAGATTCGTGTCTTTTTTTGGTCTCTGTTCCTAGCCTGTTGTGTTACCTTGAAGACCTGGCTATTCTCAGTCTCTCTGCTCTATTTCCAATATGTAGAAATCACATGAAATTATGTTGGTTAAAATAAAAATTACAAAACCCCATTTAAAAAATATGAATGTCTTTTATTGGGAGCAGCTAAATGCATGGTATGAAACTGTGACTAAGGCCATAACCCTACAGGCTGCTGGCACCTAAAGTTAGCCACAGGGTTCCAGATTTCAGTGCCTCAGGGAAAAGTGGACTCAGTATATCCTACAAAGGGCCCAGAACTGGAAACCATGTTCCCCCATCCATAAATGGAAGCTGTAAAACCTCTATTTTCCTGTCTAAGGTGTCAGGCAGATACAAATATTTCATGTACGGAAAGAATCCTACTTAAACAGAAAAATATGGGGTATTGGTTCTGATTCTGAATATGTGAAATCCCTGAAGAGATATTAAACATGCTTCTGACTTATGAACTTTCAATTGTTCAACTTAGGCTACATATAAACTGCCCAAGGGAAATGAAGAGCTGGGGGCAGATGGGGCGGAGAGAGAGAGAGAGAGAGAGAAAAGGCCACGGAAAGTAAACACACTGAGAAAAATTACAAAGCACATGAAGCAATCTAATATCATGATATCTAGCCTCTTCCACTGCAAAAGCAAACAAAAAACACCAAAATAAAAAACAAGAAGCAACAAAAAAGAAAAGCAAAAAAGAGGAAATAAACATGTTTAAAGTTCTTGAAGAAATAAAAGAGAAAATATCCATAAAAGGAAAATCTGGGGCAGTGAAACCAAAATAGGTAATTGTGAAACATGAACCAGTTAGATTTTTTGTAATTAAAAAAAAAAAAAGCAGCTAAAATTGAAACCACAATAAACTTTGAGACAGTTAAAGAAAAAAATCTTAATAGAGAACTTTGAAAATTACCTAGAATGTAGCTTATAGCCATAAAGAAATAAAAAATATAAAAGAAAGTTCATGAAACTAGAACATAGATTTGGATGCTCTAGTAAAATCTAAGAATTTTAGACAAAAAGAGCGAGGGAGAAAAAGGGAGAACGGCTAACAATTTCCACGACTGAAGAATGATATGAGTCTCCATACTGAAAAAGTACCTTATATACCAAGCAGGCAAAAGATCACTCAGATAAGGTCTTATGTCATTAAGATTACCAAAATCTATATCCAGCTAGCCTATTATACAGGAATGAGTGTGTAGGGAGAATCTTTTTGAATATTTAAAACTAAAATATATTATTTATGTATTATTAATAGAATTTCATTGAAAGTTCTCTCAAAGGATATTTTAAGAAAAAGGAAAATGACTCCAGAAGGAAAAGTGTGAAAATAAATCCAAAAAAAAGAAAGTGTGGTGCAAAAAAAAAAAAAAAAATTAACAAAACATCCATAAAAACATATTGACAGGGAAACGGATGGGCTCCTCTCTACCATATAGGATGTCCCGGGTTTGATTTCCAGGGACTCCTGGTGAAAGGTGAGCTGGCCTGAGCGGAGCAGAGAGCTGTTCCACGCCGACTGTTGGCCCATGCAGAGTGCTGGCCCACGCAGAGAGCTGGTGCAGCAAGATGATGCAACAAATGGAGATACAAAGGAGAGACAACAAGAGACGCAGCAGACCAGGGAGCTGAGGTGGCACAAGAGATTTAGCGCCTCTCTCCCACTCTGGAAGGTCCCAGGATTGGTTCCCGGTACTGCGTAAAGAGAAGACAAGCAGACACAGAAGAACACACAGAGAGCAGACAGCAAGTGCAAAACAAGGGGTGTGTGTGTGTGTGGAAATAAATAAATAAAATCTTTAAATAAACACATAATAACATATAAAAATAAGTAATGAATGGAAATACAGTAGTAAGGAATTTTTGTATATTTAAAAAAAAGGGAAAACTAATATTGTAGACAACAGTCTGGTGACACGTAGAATGGATAGCTCAAGTTTTCTGTGTCTTACCTCTGACAAAATTAGAGAGATTAAGTTTTCGACTTTACTAAAATATTTAAGTTAAATAGGTGCATTAAAAGATTTTAAGGCAGAGGGCTACAAGTGTTGGAGAGGATGTGGAAGAAAGGGAACCCTCATCCACTGCTGGTGGGAACACAGAGTGGTGCAGCCATTGTGGAGGACAGTTTGGCAGTTCCTCAGGAAGCTAACTATAGAACTGCTGTATGATCTAGCAATCCCACTGCTGGGTATATATCCAGAATAATGGAAAGCAGGGGCACGAACAGATATATGTACACCAGTGTTCATAGCAGCAGTATTCACTATTGCCAAAAGTTGGAAGCAACCCAAATGTCCATCAATAGATGAATGGATAAGCAAATGGTGGTATTTACATGCAACGAACTATTATTCAGCTGTAAGAAGGAATGCAGTATTAACACATGGGATAACATAGATGAATCTTGAAGACTGTATGTTGAGTGAAGTAAGCCAGGCACCAAAGGACAAATATTACATGACCTCACTGATATGAATTAAACAAATTAGCAGACTGACAAAACTAGAGTCTGGAAGATAGGTTTACGGGAGACAGAAAGGGAGTAGAGGGATATGAGCTAATGCCCATATGGGCAAAATCTATGATAAGGTGGAAGGGTGTGGTTGTGCAGTGGATGGATGTGACAGTGATGCAATGATGCTATTGGATTTGATGGTGGTGGTCTGTGAGGGGGATTAGGGTGGGGGGCTTGGGTTAGACTATTATGGAATTGGGGGGAAAGTCGGGGAAAGGAGCAGGTGAACTTTGGGGATTTGTAGGTCTGTGGTAAAAACTATAACATTGGGAATGTTCTTTCAGCAAATATGGCAGGGGAGGGTTACTGGTGTAGGGTGTTGGATGTGGGGGGCCATTCAGGACAGGGTGCATCTGAGGCAGGCTTCTATGGAATATGTAAGTGTTCATCTTGTCATAGTGTATATATCAGTGGCTGGAGACCCACACAATAAACAATAAAATATTAAATTCCTATGCTGGGTAATCCTGCTATGTTCTCAAGTAGAGGGGCAAGAGTCTCTGGAGAACATAGGCAGTGCTTAATAAAAGAAAACAGACCAATATGCCAAGCCCTCAATATTATTGCAAGTAACTATGAATCTTATTCTTCAAAAAGTGAAACAGTGGTTGCCATAAGTCCCGAGGGGATGAGGAGGGAAGAATAGAATAGATGGAACATAGGGCATTTTTAGGGCATTAGAATTGTTCTGCATGATCTTGCAATAACGGATACAGACAATTTTAAATTTTGCCAAAATTTATAAAAGTGACTGGTCCAAAATGTAAATCATAATGTAAACTCTTAACCATGGTTAGTAGCAATGCTTAAATATTTGTGCATCAGTTGTAACAAATGTACCATCTGCATGTAAAATGTTGTTAATAGGGGCAAGGGGGAAAAGGGGAAGGCATTGGGTATATGGAAATCCCCTATATTCTGTCTGTGACTTTTCTGTAAACTAAATCTTTGATGATAAAATGAGAAAAATAAGACACTGAGGGATTACATGGAAGAAAATGTCACTGTACATATAAGACAACAGATTTTACAGGGATGAAGGACATAATGTCTAAAAATTTTTTTTTATTTCAAATTTTTAAAAATTTTTTTGTATTTTATTTGTTATTTTAAAAACTCATTATTTCATTTTCTTATTAATTTTACTTGGTTATTTTGTTGACTTCATCTTTGGAGAGGTTTTGGATCACAGAAGAGTCACAGCTGTGGCAGGGGAGGAACATTGGTGCAGGGTGTTGGTGATAGGGGATGCATGGGAGGGGGTTCACCTGGGGCATGCCTCTAAGGCACTTGAATATGTTCAGGTATTCATGGTGCTTTGTCATGGTGGGTGGAGATCTACACAGTAACCGAAAGAATATTGAATTCCCATCCTGGGTAGCTCTGCTACATTCTCTAATGGGACAGCAAGAATCCCCTGAGTACAGGAGTGGTGCCTAGTGAAGGAGGATGACCATTGCAGTGGGCCCTTGATATTGATGATTGTACTTATGAACCTTTTCTTTTGAAATTGAAACTTAGCCTAGTATTATCTGTTGCCTAAAAGTTATCTCCTGAGGGCCTCCTTGTTGCTCAAATGTGACTTCTCTCTAAGCCAAACTCAGCATATAGATGCATTACCTTCCTCCTGACGTGGGACATGAGTCCTGGGGATGAGCCTCTCTGGTACTGAGGGATTATTACCAAGTGCCAACTAACAATGCACCTGGAAAAAGGCCATGACCAAAAGGGGGAAATGATAAATACAAATGAGTTTTTATGGCTAAGAGATTTCAGAGTGAGTCAGGAGGTCATTCCAGAGGTTATGCTTATACAAGTCTCAGCAGGAGCTCATTGACTGCCCCAGTAAATATTGCCTCGAATAATATGGCTCCTTAGGGCTCTAGAGACATCCAAACATTATAGGCAGGGCTGACAACTCAGGAGTTTGGCACCCTGCCATTTGGCCTTACTTTGGAATTTATGCTTCCCAGTATGACAGAGTTGGACTCACTTGTGGTTTCCCTACACATGGCTTTTCTGCCCCTTCTATTTAAACCTATACTTAGTACTATGCTTGATAGGTGTATGTCCAAGAGACTTAAATCTTTGGTCTGTCCATGTACCAGTTGAGCCCCGAATCTCAGCAGAATTGCAACACCTACTCTCCAGTTTATTGGACTCACCCAGGACAGCTAACAAGGAGATGATGATGGACAATGACCATCCTAAGGAACAGAGAGAGTCTGCAACTGCAAGCAAGATAGTGCCATCCATCTGCCCCATGGGATCTAAGCCCCCTCTCAATTAGAGGCAGAATGGACATCACAATCCCAAAATCCTCGTGACTGGGGAATGAACAATGGACTAAAGTAGACTAACTATTTTTCTACTGTAGACTTATTGTTATTCTAGCAATGGAAGAACTTTTATCATTGATATGCAGGCAGTGGCCACCACAGGTTCTGAGGGGAGGGAGAGGGAAAAACAGGTGTAATATGGGGGCCATTTTTGGGATATCGGAATTGTCATGCATGATGTTGCAGTGATGGATACAGGCCATTATATATTTTGTCATAACTTACAAAATTGTGTGGGACAGAGTGTAAACTATAATGTAAACTATAATCCATGGTTAGTGGCAATGCTTCAATATGTGTTCATCAATTGTAACAAATGTACCACACTAATGAAAGATTTTTTTTTTAAGATATTTAGATTACATAAATGTTACATAAAAATTATAGGGGATTCCCATATACCCAGCTCCCCACACCTCCCACATATTCCCACATTAACAACATCCTTCATTAGTGTGGTACATTCATTGCAATTCATGAATGAAGGATGTTGTTAATGTAGGGAAGTGTAGGTGGGGTAGGAAGTGGGGCATATGGGAATCCCTTATATTTTTTATGTAACATTTATGTAATCTAAAGTATCTTTTCAAAAATTTTTAAAAAGTAAAATAAAAAAAAAAAAAGATTATAAGGGAAACTCCAATAACGAATAAAAATAGAAACTCTCTCAATCTGTTCTAGTTTATTAAAGCTGTTCAAGTAGACACCATAAAATGGGTTGGCTTTTTTTTTTTTCTTCTTCTATCTGTCCCATTGAGTGACAGCTGCCACTGGAACAGTCCCTGGGCAAGGATGCACCCAAGGGGTTTCTCTCAGCATCAGCTACCAAATCCTGGCCCCACAGCCTGGGTTGGCTTTTAACAATGGGATTTATTAGCTTATGGTTTTGAGGTTGAGAAAAATGTTTAAGTCAAGACATCATCAAGGCATTGCTTTCTCCCAGAAGACTGGCTGCTGGTGATCCTGGACTCCTCTCTCATAGGGTAAGGCATGTGGCAGAGTCTGCTGCTCTCTCCCTTCTCTTCTGGGTTTTGTTGCTTCCACCTTCTTGCTTCCGTGGCTTTCTCTCTCTCTCTGTCTGAAATGCATTCTCTTATAAGGGACTCTAGTAAGAGGCTTAAGACCCACCCTAAATGAGGTGGGTCACATCTTAAGATCCTACTCACCAAAAGATCCTACTTACAATAGGTCCATACCCACAGGAATGGATTAACTTTAAGAACATACTTTTCTGGGGTACATATAGCTTCAAACCATCACACAATCCAACATTAGGAAGGAAAGAACAAAAAGGCAGTGAAATTATATAATCAAAAATATGAAATAAGATGGTCAAAACAAGCTCAGTAAAGCAGTAATTGCAGTAAATGTAAATTTCTTGGATTCCTCTATTAAAAGACAGAAACCCTGGAAACAGACAACCTTATTTATAATCAGCACACCTAAAATAAAGTAACACAGAGGGGTTGAGAAGAAGGGAATGGAATGTTATCACTACCTCTCCCTCCATAATACTCTTGCTACTTCCACATCATAATTAACATTTATGTAGCACTTGCCTACTGTGCACATTATTCTAGGATCTTTACATGTTGTACCTCATTCATCCTCACTGCAACCTTAAAGTGAAAAAGAGAAAGGATGCTAAAATGGTCATACTGACATTGGGTAACATAGAATTCATGAAAATAGCATTTCCTCCCCTGTCCATTTTAACCCTTTCCAAGTTGTGTTGTTGACCAATATCAAAGGGATTTTTCTAAGATGCAAATATGATCATATCAGTCATTTTCTTCAAGACCTCCAATGGCTATCATTTTCCACATAATAATAATAAAGGCAACCAACAAAGCATTAGCAATATTTCAGGTACTTTCTACTTTATTTGTATCTGCAGTTCATTGAATTCTCTCCACAGCATTATGAGATAAGAGCTATTTTTATTTTTTTAAGATTTATTTATTTTTATTTATTTATTCTCCCCCCCTCTTTGTTTATGCTTGCTGTCTGCTCTCTGTGTCTGCTTCTCTCTTTTTTTTTTTTTCATTTGGAGGCACCGGGAACTGAACCCAGGACCTCCCATGTGGTAGAGAGGCACTCAGTCGCTTGAGCCACCTCCGCTCCCTGCTTTGTTGTGTCTCTCATTGTGTTTCCTCTTTGTGTCCCCTTGTTGCATCATCTTGTTGTGTCAGCTTACTGCACCAGCCTGTCATGCCAGTTCACTGTCTTGCTCTTCTCTAGGATGCACTGGGAACTGAACCCAGAATCTCCAGGTGATAGGCAGGTGCCCAAATGCTTGAGCCACATCCACTTCCCAGGTGGGAGATATTTTGATTCATTTTGCAGGTGAGAAAAAGAGACATAGAGGCATAATTTATCCAATTGTATACAGCTATTAAATGGCTCTAGAGGTCATGTTTCTAACTACTACATTACATTATCACTCTCTTAACAAATACTTTGACTTGTAAAATTTTATTTTCAAACTCCTGCGTACTCTGCCACTCTTTTTTCTTGTCCATTTTCAACACACACTATAGTCTATCCACAATAAACTATTCAATTACAATTTCTGAAACTTCAGACCTTAGTACCCACCATTTCCTTAGGCTTGAATATCCTTCCCATCTGGCTGCTTTTGAACATCCTTGAAGATTCAGTTCAGGTATCACCTTCTCTGAAGCCTTCCCTGGTACCATGGGTGATAGTAGAAGTATTTAACAATAGGAAGGGTGAGGTCCCGTGCAATTGGAGTGGCTGTCCTGACCATTTAGAAGCAACGTGGGCCACAAATTGTATGACTCTATGATGCATGTGGGCTGGATATCAGACCAGCCTGGTACCCTGGATTGTACTTCAAGCAGAAGTGGCTCTAATACATAGGAGTTATTTTGGTGCCTAGTGTCCATCTTCACCTTGAGACTGTGAACTCCTCTGGGACAAGGATATTGTCATATTCATATTTATATTTCCAGTGACAAACATAGTACTTGGCACCTAGTTGGTGAGCAATAAATATTTTTTTGATAATATGGAAGAATGAATAAAACCACTTAAACTTTCTAGGGGCTCAATTTCCTCAATTGGTACATTAAGAACTTTTGATTAATTGAACTATAAGCTCCTTCCAGGGAAATAATCTATAAAGAAAATGAATTTTATTAATTTTTTCAGCTAACAAATAGTGATGAAATGTTTTCACTAAAATAGCAGCTCAAAGAAAATGCACTGTAATTAGATGCTGTGAAATATGTAATATTTTCAGCAGAACCATTTAAACTTTCTTAAGTCCTTGCCTAAAGACCTTGTGAGAGACATATACAAGCCTCTCACCAACTCATGTTTCACTATTTGAAATAAAAATGTGAAAAAAAAACACAAAAATATTTGGTTGGCATTTCATAGAAATAATTTATTCTACTTTAGTAGGCTTTGCAAATTATTTGGCTAATCAATATAGCAGGGAGAGTGGATCAGAAGTGCTTATAAATTCAATTATTCAGAGCCATAGCAACATGCATAAATGGTGGGTACATGAAAACTGCTTCCTCCTTTTTTTTTTGAGGACCACTTATTTGCCAGCTTAATGAGGGTTCCTTTTAAACATTTGGTTTCCAGGAATGTAATGAGTCAGAATTTAAGAAGGGAAGACAAGAATCACATAGAGGAAGTGATAGAAAGCAGAAGAAAGCAAGGTGGGGAGTAGGAGAGGGATACGATAAAAAAAAAGAAGAGGAAGAACATGTTTATAGTTGGATCTAAAAACAAAGAAGGATTTTTTATTCTCATTCTTACTGAAAAAAGAAAAGTAGAAATGTTGTTTATATCAGGGTGTGAAGGTGAGGAAGGCAGTGGGGAAAAAGAGGGACACGGGCTTCACAGCAAGGATCGTTTATCTCATCTAGTTGTACGAAAATTGGCTTATTTCATATAAGTGAGCTGTTAAATATGCAATTGGAATTAAATATTGTATAAAGAGTTGGGACCAGGAAATACTTTCCTATCTGTGTTTGATTGATTGAAAATTTAATGAAATGGAATCTCTGAAGGCATTGTGGATTATTTCAAAACACTGAAAACAAACTGAAGAGGGGAGATGTAACTTTTACATAATAGTTGGATTTTGTAATGTTAAAGTTTTATGGCCATGCATTTTTACTTTTAGACGCTTAAGATTATTGTTTTTTTGTGTTTTTTTAAAATAATAATTTTTTTTTTAAAGATACGTAGATTACATAACTGTTACACAAAAAAATATAGGGATTCCCATATGCCCCACTCCTCACACCGCTCACACCTTCCCACATAAGCAACATCCTTCACTAGTGTGGCACGTTCATTGCAACTGATAAACGCATCCTGAGGCATTGCCTTTGGGCATGGACCATAGCTCACATTGTATTCTACACTCTCTCCCACATAGTTCTGCATGTCATGGGACGATATAAAATGTCCTATATCTGTCCTTGCAGTGTCATTCAGGACGATTCCCAAGTCCCGAAAAAGCCCCCGTATTACAACTTTTTCTCTCTCCCTCCCCCAGAGCCTCCAGTGGTCACTGGCTCCACATCAATGTTGTAATTTCTTCCATTGCTGGAATCACAATATGTCTATGGTAGAATACCAGTAAGTCCACTCTAGTCCATAGTTCTTTCCCCAATCCTGAGGATTCTGGGATGGTGATGTCCACTCCACCTCTAATTGAGAGGGGGCTTATATCCCCTGGGGAAGATGGATGGAACTATCTTGCTTGCAGTTGCAGACTCTCTCTGTTCCTTGAGATGGTGGTTATCCATCATCATCTCCTTGTTAGTTGTCCTGGGTGAGTCCAGTGAACTGTAGAGTAGGTATTGCAACTCCCCTGAGATTCCGGGCCCAGCTGGAACATGGACAGCCCAAAGACTCAAGTCTCTTGGATGTATACCTACAAACTCCAGCACCAAGTATGGGTTTAAATAAAAGGGACAAAAAACAAACAAACAGACCAAAAACCCCCAAAAGAAATAGAAGGGACAGATGAGTCATGTGTAAGGAAGACATAATTGAGTCCAACTCTGTAACTCTCAGGAGTGTTGTTTTGGAAGTTACCTTGACATTTAATTGCCAGAACCAAAATTTACATGCCAAATTGGCTTTGGCAATTAAAAATTTGATTAATAGTTTGATTCTTAGATTTTTATGTTGAACCTCAATGCGAAATTAGACATATTGAACTTCAGTTTTGCTTAGACCTTATTAAATGTGGAGACTTGGATTTTTTTTTTCTTGTTAAATGGTGGCTGTTCGATACGTTCTAAGGCATGATATTCTCCTTTGAAAAATTTTAATTTAGATTGACAAACTTTCTTCTCTTCAAATTCATGGATCTTCACATTTAAAATAAATTAGAATTAAGAGTTGAAAGTATCTAGTTCCCAGAATTGTACACCATTCACTGTCACACAGTGAAGAAGAGACATTTATCATTTAAATCATTTGTTTTTTCCCTTTCACCAAGAAATGTTCCATGCCACGTTAATATTTTCAGTATATTTACATTGAATGTTTATTTAGTTAATTGATAGCAACAGAGATCATTGAATCATTTATAGTAATTCATAACCTTAACATTTCCAAATCTGAGATGTGGGTTAGGATTAAACAGGTCATAGGGCATATTTATATTTGGCAGGGAGTGGCTTTTTGTTTAGGTGTGTAAAGGCCATAACTAGTCTGTTGAATCAAACTATTATTTAGACAGTAACTAGCAAATGTGATAGGTGATCTTTCTTTTGTTTTTGAATCATAACACATAAATACTACTTCCATGAAAAATCAAAATCTAGATAAATTTTATGAGTTTTAGTGCTAATTAATCCAATGGACCACTTCTCCATTATGTGAATTGGTTGCTAGGCTGTCATAAACCTGTCAATGGAACTCCCCCAAATTCACATCCCAACCCTCAGAAGAATGTCATGATTACTACACTTTTCAACTTATATTGAGCTGGGCATGAATTCCAAGAATGGATATTGGCTGTACTTTTCTTCATCATGCTTCTAGGTATGAGGCAGTGATATCCTTGTAGCTGTCAGCAGTAAAAGAGTGGAAGGCATTTGCTTCCTAGATCATTTTATTTTAAACAGCAATCTGCTTGCTGCTTCTAATTAAGATGCCATCACCCAGGGCAATTTGAGAAAAGCAACTTTTCTTCCTGTGTGTTGTCTTATGCAAAGACTGCAATGTAAATAAAACAGAAATAGCCTCTTTATTATTTGCTTCAAGTGCAACAACTCAATGGAGTGAAAGAGACAGATTTTGCCTTTGCCAAGATCATAGAAGAGGTTTTGCTCTCATAAAAGCTACACATTAAGAAATTTTCTTTGTTTTAGATTTCCAGAAATAATACATAGAATAAGTCACATAAAGAATATGTTGTAAACACAAAACAATTAAAATTCACTGAAAAATTCCTGGATTGTGGTACATCTGTTACAATTGATGAACAGATATTGAAGCATTGCTACTAACCATAGAATATAGTTTACATTATACTGTATACTCTGTGTAGCAGGTTGGCATCATTTATGAATTCCAAAAATAGTTAATGGATTATGTTTGTACTGGTCTGTCAGAGGTATCACTTTTAATTGAATAAATTATGATTAGGACTTTGATTGGGCCACGTCAGTAGGGCTTTGAGCCCCTGCCCCTTGGTGAGTGGGCACACACAAAAGATGTGGCAAAGGACAGAGTTGGAGTTTTAATGCAGAGTTTTTGAGCTGGAGCCCCAGGAAGTAAGCACACAGTGGTGCTTGGTTGTGAGGAAAGAGAAAAGGTCCTGGGAAGAGAAACAAGCCATTCACCTAATAGTCTACAGCTGGCCTTGTGGAGATAGAAGAGGAGCTGAGCCTGGAGAGAAGCAAACCCCAGGAAGAGAGGAACCCAGGAAGCCTGAACCCTCACAGATGTCAGCAGCCATTTTGCTCCAATACGTGGCAATAGACTTTGGTGAGGGAAGTAACTTATGCTTTATGGCCCGGTAACTTACTTACTTTATGGTAGTAAGCTTCTACCCCAAATAAATCCCCCTTATAAAAGTCAACAGTTTTCTGGTATTTTGCATCAGCACCCCTTTGGCTGACCAATACACTCTACCCTGCACAATTTTATAGGTTTTAACAAAATGTATAATGGCCTGTATCCATCATTGCAATGTCATGCAGGACAATCCCAATGTCCTGAAAATGCCCCCATGTTACACCTATTCTTCCCTCTCCCTCTCCTCAGAGCCTCTGGTGGCCACTGCCTTTATACCAATGATAAGAGATCTTCCATTGCTACAATAATAATAAGTCTCTAGTAGAATAATAATAAGTCTACTTTAGTCCATTGTTCATTCCCCAATCATGAGGATTTAGTGTTTGTATTCAGAATATATAAAGAACACTGATAAATCAATAATAAAAAGACAAACAATCTGATAAAAATGAAGAAAAGATTTGAGGAGTTGACACTTTTCCAAAGAAGATATACAGATGGTAGAGAAGCATGTGAAAAGATGTTCAACATCATAATTCATTATGTATAACACAAACACACCTACAAGAATTATTGAAATTTAAGAGACTGGCAATATTATGTGTTAGTATCTGCAGCAACTAGAACTCTCATTCATTTCTGGTATGAATGAAAAATGAAATAGCCACAATGGAAAATGGTTTAGCAAATTTTTATAAAACTACACATAAACTTACAATATGATATTTACCCAAGAAAAATGAAATTATATGTCCATAGAAAATTTACCAAATTTTCCTAGTAGCTTTATTCATAAGGAGGAAAACAGGAAAGAAATCAAATGTCCAGTAACTGGTGAAAGGATGAACACATTGCAGTATATATAATGTAAAACTCCTTGGCAATAAAAAATTGGTGAACTACTGATACATACAACAACATGGATGCATCTCAAAAAATATTGGGCTAAATAAAAGACACCAGACAAAAAAGAGTACATATTGAATCATTGCATTTACCTGAAATTCTAGAAAAGGCAAAAATTATAGCAACTGAAAGTAAATTAGTGATTGCTTGGGTGGGGACTTGACTGGGAAAGGGTACAAAGAAACCTTTGGGGATGAAGCAAATATTCAATATCATGTCTGTGGTAGGGGTTACATGAGTATACACTTTTGTCAAATTTATCAAATCGCATACTTAAAACAGATAAATTTTATTTTACATAAATATATCAATAAAGCTAATTTTAAAACCTTCTTAACACTATGTCTTAACTAAAGCACTTAACCTCCATGCAATAAAACAGTCTCCCAAAGTAGTCATATGACTAATCAAACAATGCATTGAATATTCTGTGGCATAATATATGGGAATGTGTCCAGGGAATGGTCTATGATATAACTTTCATGATATATTCATGATACAACTTATTGTTAACTTTTGAACACAAAGCAATTCCTGGTGAACAATGCACAGGCTTATATCTATGTCATTTCAAAACATCACTAATATTGCTTCAAGCTTTTTTTTTTTTTTTACACTTTTTTTTAAGTTAGAGAAGTTGTAGGTTTACAGGAAAATCATGCAGTAAATACAGAGTTCCCATATACCCCGCATTCACACAAGCAGTTTTCCCTATTACTAACACTTTGCTTTAGTGTGGTAGCTTTGTTACAATTGATGAAAGAATATTATTATACTTGTACTATTAACTATAGTCCCTAGTTTATATCAGGGTTCATTCTGTGCTGTACAGTCCTATGTTTTGTTAAAAGTTTTTATTCTAGGGAGCAGATGTAGCTCAGTGGTTGAGCGCCTGCTTCCCATGTATGAGGTCCTGGGTTCAATTCCCGGAACCTCCTAAAAAAATTTTTTTTATTCTGGTAACATATATACCACTTAAAATTTTCCCTTTTAACCACATTTAAATATATAATTCAGTGGTGTTAATTACATTCACAATAGTGTGCAATATATATATATATATATTTTTTTTTTTTACTTTTACCGGAGCTCTTTATTCATAGTTTTGAGTTATTGTCCAATGTCATTTCATTTCCACCTGAAGGGCTCACTTCATTATTTCTTTTAGGGCACCTTAAGTGGTAATGAACTCCTTCACTTTTATTCATTTAGGAATGTCTTCATTTACCCCTCTTTTTTTTTATTTTTATTTTTATGAGATTCCAGGGATTGAACCAGGGACCTCGTACATGCTAAGCATGTGGTCAAACACTGAGTTATACCTGCTTCACTACCTTTCATTTTTTAAATATATTTTTGCAAAATAGAAAATTCTTGTTTGATGTTTTGTTTTTTCTTTCATCAATTTATATATGCCGTGCCACTTCCTTTTGACCTATCTGGTTTCTAATAAGAAATCTGTGCTTAATCTTACAGAAGAGTCCTTGTACATGATGAGTTGCTTCCTTTAGTGCTTTGAAGATTCTATTTGTCTTTTTCTTCTGATTTTTTTTTTCTCTTTCAATTCCCATTTATTTTTGGGTCTTTGGGCAATGTCATCTTTTCAATATGAAAAAACAAAAAGCCAGCAAGGTCAACACAAAATAGAATTTTGAAGTGTAGATTATGAAAAAACTAATGTTAGTAAAAACAAAAACAGCAGTAGCAAAAGAAGAGGTGAGATGTCACAAAAGATGATGGAGGGTGTCTTCTCCCCTCTCTTCTGGAGAATCAACTCAAACTATTAGGTGGCCGTACACACCTCCCCATGTCAAGGCTGCAATTACTTTTTGGAGGTTAGAGAAGGTGGGGATGGGAGGCGGCTTTCTGGAAGCCTAGGGACCAAGGTCAATCTCTTCCCTTTCATGGACCAGGCAAAGGAAGAAATGCAATGTGAGGGAGGGTAGGGCCCCACTGACAAAGTAGGGCAGAACCTTGCTAAGGACATTGAGAGCTCAGGACAGAGCTTGGAGGGAAACTGAAAATGGGGATAATACTGTAACATCTCCCCTGAAGCTGAGAGAGGCCCAGGGGAATACCTGGAAATTATAAAAGAGCCTCGATTCCCCTCCTCAAAACTGTTCTGAAATGTAAAATCTCACTTCCTTCCTTATAGTGACTTCTACCTGCTCTCAGCCGGGTTTCCTTTTCCCTTGGCAACCTCGTGGGTTTAGGATGGTGGCCATCTTGGTTTAAAACACACAGTACTAAATGGGATCTGGATGAGACCCAGCATTTTGGAGAAATACCTTGAGAGCAAAGAGAATTATTAACCGGATAAACGGGAGGGGTGGTTACTAGATGGGAATACAGGGTTACCCAGAATGGCAGAAATCTAGGCTCCCCAGAGTGGGAAGAGAGAAGAGACAGTCAACAAACAGTCAATATTTGTTTGAGGGCCTACTATGTGCCAGGCACTGTTCAAGAACCACCCCTCTCCAAAAGAAAAAAAAGTAGGCAGAAAAAGCAAATTCTGAGGGGAAGGGATGGGGCAGATGAGGAAAAAGGATCAAACAGGATTCCCATACATTGCCCCACCACCAAAACTTTATATGTCTGTGACACATTTGTTACAAATGAAGAAAGGACATTGCGATAATGTTACTGCTCTCTATAGTCCATAGATTATATTTGGTCTGTTTTTTCTGCAGACCATCCTTTTATTAACACCATGTATTATTATTTTGTGTATATTTGTTAGAGTTCATGAGAGAACATTCTCATTTTTTCCTGTTAACTCATTTTGGGGTTCACTGTATTATACAGTCCCCTGCCTTGTACAATCCACCCAAAATGTACCTTCAGTGGATCTCATTTCATCACAGAGTTGTGCTGACATCAGCTCAGTCAATTTCAGAATGTTTTCATTAATCCAAAAGGAAAAATCCCATACCCCCAATTATTGACCCTGGCATTGATACAGTACCTTCTTTGCCATTGCTGTAAAAATATTACAATATTACTGTTAACAGTAGCCTATATGTTATATTAGTTGCATTTTCCCCATGTATCTATCTTTTTTTTTTTTTAGATACTGGGGGTTGAGTATTGAATCCTGGACCTCTATGTGGGAAGCCGGCGCTCACCACTGAGTCACATAGGCTCCCCTGACCTGAGTTGGTTTTTTCTTTTTTTTTTTATGTTTGTTTGTTTGTTTGTTTGTTTGTTTGTTTGTTTAGGAGGCACCAGGAACTGAACCCAGGACCTCCCATGTGGGAAGCAGGCGCTCAACCACTGAAGCCACATCTGCTCCCTTTCCATATTCTTAATGCCTGGCAGTAGAGGAACATTCTTGTATTTATACTGTTAACCACAGTCAACATTTAAGTTAGCTTTAAGTTGTGTAGCACCAACTATTGTGAAATTATCTGCAAAACACTTATTTTTTTTTTATCAGTCTACATTAATTTTTATGTTTGCTCTATTCTGATCTCAACACCATTCTCAAACACTTTTTTCAGTTTGTTATAAGTGGCAATAAAGTAGTTCTTGACCAAAAGTTGTCAAGCATCTCAATCTTAGTTTTTCTAGCTTAACTTTATAGCCAAGGACCTGGAAGCATTGAGTTCCACAACTTTTTACCTTGTCTTTAGAAAATTCAAAATTCACAGATTTCCTGGACAAGCCAATTCTGAGATCTACAATTGCCAACATTTAAAAAAAAAATCTCTGATTCCAGTTGTAATTTAGCACCAGTTGAAATTCAGGTTTTTGGCAGAGAGCTTAAAAGCCATAGATAGTTCAGTAACTTCATTTTTTTGTTGTTTCCTGACTTTAGGCTGCTTTCTGATTGGCTGTTTTTTTTCATCCACTTTGTAGGTAATTTTTCCTTAGGCTTTCCCTCTTCTTCTTCCTCATTATCATCATCATAGTCTTTGTCATTGTTCTCACAGTGTTGTTTTCCTCTTCATCATCCACAGCCCTCGCAGGAAGGGCTTTTCCTCCCCTTGGACCCATGTAGAACACACAGTTTCTTTCTTAGAGTCTTTCTCATCTTAGTCATATACACTTTTCTCATCTTCAAATGCATTAGCATTTTATTCCACCCCAGAGTTTTTATATCTGTCATTATTCTTTATCTATCCTCTTTCTTATAATTCCACTGTTTAAAAAATTGTTTGGGTTGTGTGCCTCCCTTGGTGCTGTTAATTTAGTGCTTGGTAGTGTCACTTACTCCACAGGCATGTGGGCCAGAGCATTTTCATTTTATTCCTTCCTGGACCAGTAACAACCTTTTTGCATCCTTCTGAGGAATGACAACTGCATATACAGCTAGCATTTTCCTATTTTCTTTGCGTTATATGTTTCAAGCATTTGCTTTAGAGTTTATAATATTCACTGTTAATTTATCTCAATCTATTGCAGTTAATATTGTGCCACTATATGTAAAGTGTTGAAATTTGGCAGTAGTGTAGTTTCATTCACAATCTTCATCTTTTATGCTATGATTGCCACAAATATTTATTTTACAGATTTATTTAATTTATTTACTCATTTATTTTTCCCCCTCATCTTTGTTTGTGCTTGCTGTCTGCTCTCTGTGTCTGTTCATTGTGTGTTTGTGTTCTTTTTAGGAGGCATCAGGAACTGCACCCAGGACCTCCCATGTGGGAGGGAGGTGCCCATTGGCTTGAGCCAACTCTATTTCCCACTCCTTGTGTCTCTCATTGTGTTTCCACATTGTATCTCTTTGCTGCATCATCTTGTTGCATCATCTTGTTGCATCAGCTTGCTGTCTTGCTTGTGTTCTTTAGGAGGCACCGGGAACAGAACCTGGGACCTCCCATGTGGTAGGCAGGTGTCCAACTGCCTGAGCCACATCTGCTTCCCTACCACAAATACTTTGTGTCTGAATGTTATAAATCCCACTATATGTTGTCATAATTTATAATTTTTGCTTTAAACATTCATATACCTTTTAAAGAAACTAAGGAAAAGAAAGTGTAAGTAGTTTTTTGTACTTATCCACATATTTACCATTCCAGGAATCTTATTTTTTCCCTCTAGATCTGAATTATTATAAAGTGTCATTTCCCTTCAGCCTGAAGAATTTCTTCTAGTATTTCTTGTAGTGCAGAACAAATTATCTCAATTTTTGATGTGAATATATTTTTATTTTGACTTCATTATTGGAGGATTGTTTTGCTTTACGTAGAATTCTGGTTTGACATTTTGGTTTTCATTCAGCACTCATTCTGTTGTCTTCTATTTTCCATTGTTTCAGAGAAGAAGTCAGGCATCATTTCTCTATGCAATGTGTCCTTTTTTCTCTAGCTGCTTTTAAGATTTTCTCTTTATTTTAAGAATGATGTACCTACGTATCATATTCTTGGTATATATCTTATGTTTCACTTTGGTTCTTCAATCTATAAATTTATAGTTTCCTAGCTCACTTGTGTTTGTTTAGATATCTTTCTCAAGTACTTTCCTAAGAAGTAGTAAGTGTGATTTATTCTCTGATTTCTTAGATTTTATTTTAAATCTTCAGTGTACACTGATAATGAAAAAAAAACTCTCTAGGTATAGATCTTGGATTGTCAGTAGCTGGCAAATGTTATCTACTGTCTTCTAGCTTCCTGTGTTGTAGATGAGAAATCCAGTGTCAATCTAATATATGTTCCCTCATAGAAACTTATTTTTTTCTGCCTAGAAGCTCGTAATTTTTTAAAAACTTAGAATATATGTGTATTTATGTATAATTTATCGCCTACACAACTTAGAATTATGGTGAGGAATTTCAAATTGTAAACTTGGATATTATGTACTTACCAGAGGGAAATTGTTTTCAGTCATGTGTTTCATTAACAAATCTCTCTCAGCTCTGAACTATTAGTTTCATGTTGGATCTTCTAGAATTGTCTTCCAAGTTTCTTTTTCCTCATGATTTCTATCTCTCTATATTTTTGTTCTGTACTTTGAGATATTTGTTGCCCTTGATTTTCCAGGCCAGTAATTCAGTTCTTGACAGTGTCAATCCTTTCCTTTAATTCATTTGCTGAATTTTCTAGTTCAGAAATGAGTTTTAAAATCCCGAATGTCTTTTTGCTGCACTTGAACTTTTAAAGAATAGTTTTTCAATTGTTATTATTCATATATTTGTACTTCTCAACCTGGAGTTCCTTTTAATTCACTGTGTGCTGGATTTATGTAGATGGGTTGCAGTTTTTCTAATTTGACTCACTGGCACGCATGTAAATGGGAGAAATCCCACAAACTCAAGGCAAACTGGCCTCTCTCCTGTGGTCTGCAACATGAAAAAGAAGTTTCATCTTCCACATTTTATCATACTGCAGTTTGCTAGTTTCTGGTTAAGTGATATTTTAGTTTTCCAGGCTGCTGAAATAAATACCATTGGCTTAAACAATGGGAAATTTATTGGTTCACAGTTTTGAAACTAGAAGTGCAAACCAAGGCATCTTCAAGGTGATGCTTCCTTCCCAAATACTGGCATTATGGGGCTGGCTGCCTGCAATTCTTCATCCTTGGCTCCTCTGTCACATGGCAATGCACATGGTAGCTCCTCCTGACCTCTCCCTTTTCTTCCCGGTTCTGTTGACTTTCAACTTCTTGCTTCCCATGGCTTTCTCTTCCTCTCCCTTTGTTTGAATTTCAGTCTGATTATAAATGGCTCCAGTAACAGGATTAAGACCCATTCTGATTGATTTGGGCCACACCTTAACTGAAGTAACCTCATCAAAAAGTCCTACTTACAATGGGTTCACAGTTACAGGAATGGGCTAAGTTTAAGAACATGTTTTTCTGGGGGTACATACAGCTCCAAAGCACCACAAGTGGGTTTATAGATAAAATTGACTAGTTTTAACTTTATAAACCCTCACAAAATAAACAAGTGGCTTAAAATGGTTTCTTGCCATGATACCAGATTGGAGTGATACTCATCACATAAATACAGGTAAACAAGAAGAAAATGGAAATTCCTAATGTTTGGTGTTCATAGCCACACTATGAAGTAATTAGGCAATATATCTAACTAGAGACTGGCTCAAAGATTAGAAATTACAAATAAAAGTCTTTAAAATACAATTTTACAAGCACTACAATTAAAGATGAACTTCAGCCTGTGTACATCATTCTTAATATATTATATAATAAAAATTAGAAAAACTCTGAATACATTTCTCACCTATTAGATTGATTAAATTTCAAAAGCTTGACAATACACTCTGTTGGTGAAATTGTGGGGAAGCAACACCCTCAAAATTTGCTGGTGGAAATGCAAAATGGTATAATGCATATAAAAGGGAATTTGGCCATATCTAATAAAACTACATATGCATGTTCCCTAGATCTGAACCCCACTGTTAGGACTTCACCCTGAAAATACATATTTAACAATACAAAAATACATGATATCTCAGTAGAAATGGACATATGTAGTGTCCAGATCTTGGTCTTTAATATCATTCCCAATAAAAGGTACTAGGATTCTTCAGAGAATTGGCTATTTCTAGGATTCTCACAGGATAGAAACAAGATGAGCCTGAACACTATTTGTTATGCCAAAAAGTAAGGAAGCACTCAAAAGATGATGGGAGCATGTCGTAAAGAAACAAGCGCCACCTCGAAGAGAATTCCACTGGCCATAACTGAGACAAATTGAGCATCAAAATAATTAAGAAGAGTAATGAATTATAAACCAATGAAAAAATAGGACTCTATGAGTCCATCCAAATAATAGATAAATAAGCAAATGGGAGAGAAACAAATGCTTACAAAAGAATATGGAGTATGGATTGATAAATAAGGAGTCTTGGAACTGGAAAATAAATAATTTGTAACCATCATAGTAGTGATTGGTTCGGGTAAGTATGTAAGGGAAATTTTTGAAGAAAACAGAATATTTGCATCACCTTAAAGTGTCTCGTCATGTATTGCATATTAGTAGCAAAGGGAAACATAGTAACTTAAAGTAAAGAAATCAGGCAACATCCTTAATCGATGTTGGGAAAGAACATCTTCAATGAGGAGTGGATGGACAACATGAGCCTTTAGATGAGCTACTCTGAGAAGAATACATCACTCATGTAGCTGGGAGTGTATACTCAGAATCCAGATTATTTAATCCATTAGGTGATATGGTCTGACCCTGTATTATTTAGATATCCTGCAAGCCCTTAAAAAAATGAATTCTCACCTCCTTTTTATTTCTTTAATTCACTGATGGAATTGAATTGAATATATTTAGAACAGTTATCAAAAATTCAATCTCAAATTCTTGATAATGATAACAATAAAATTCCTTGGCTTTGAGATCCAAAACAGCAAGCTTAGTGCCATATTTTTGAGAACAATGACTGTGTGATAGATTATTAAAATAATGGCCCCAAATAAATCACAAGTGTTCCTTTAAATGTTGGTTACCCCTCCTCCCATTCCAAAGCTGAACATCTTCCTCCCATTCAGAAGCTGCCAAAGTGAAGCTTTCTGAGTCCCAGAGTCTATGCCTTAAGTAGCCTGCAGCTTCTGCTCTCATCCTAATGGAACCTTGAGAGCACACGCAGAACCAACGTGCCCCAATTGCCTGACATACAGGCCCTCCAGCCCCAATCAAACTGTCAGAGAGCAGAAGAGCCACCAGCCAACACACAGAATCAGGAGAAATAATAAACTGTTGCTGTTTTAAGTGGCTAATTTGGGGGTTTTTACACAGTAAAGGCTAACTAAAACAGACTGGTCCCAAAATATGCTGAGAAAGTTAGATGCTCCTGCAATTAATAGTTGTTGAAAAATTAAGTTCAACACAAACAATTGCAGGAATATAAGGGAGGTCAGAGGTAGCAAACTATGTTTTCTAGTGGATTAACTGAAAATCCAGGAAAATAGACTTAACAGTATTGAAACTTAAAGTCACAATTCAAATATATGGAAATATATATATATTTTTATAACTACATTCGGTAGAGTTCATGAGAGTTTCACTTATGACAGAAAAACTTGCCAATTAGAAATCTCTTATGCACTGTTGGTGCAGAGATCAGTCTCTTGTGGCTAAATGCCCAGTCCCTTTTTTTCCCAGGGAAGGGGGAGCGTGGTTCATGTGCCCACTGGCTTTGGAGAAGGCTGTCACATCTCCCAGCATATCTCCTTCTACCCTCTTGGGCATCACTGGGGTGTTCCTCGCAGGGCAGCTCGTCCTGCCTGGCCTCTGGGCCTATCATACTGGTGTCTGCTGCTCTCTGTGGTCCCTGCAATGGCCCTAATCATGAAGACAACATCATCCTGGCCCACTGGTCCTTTCAGCAATTCTGGCAACTTTCCTTGGGGTTTGGTGATTCTTGGCTGGTTTCTCCCTACCTCATTGTCCTCAGGACCATATCCTAGAAACCTCTCTGGAGACCTACCACTTAGGACCGGATTTAAACCTCATCACAATACTTTTATCTTCTTTCTCAGTGAGGCAAAATCTCTTACATCATCTTTAATATCATCTTATATCTACCCTTCGGTTCTTCTTACAAATGAAGTACCCTAAGATTGCTGGGCTATTGTTCTTGATGTTAAGGGGAAATTTTGACTATAAAACATTGGTCCCCTCCTTCACACAGACATAAAATTCTTTTTTTCCCTTTAAGTGTCTGGCCCTTGCAAAAAACACAAAGAAATGAACAAACAAAAAACCCAAGGCTTTTCAAGATGATTTACTTTGCAGTTTATGGGGAACAATTTTAACAACTCACTTGGAGTCTTTGTTCTAGACTTGTGTTGCCCAATAGAACATTCTGTGATAATGGAAATGTTTGAAATGTGGCTAGTGATACTGAGAAACTAACTTTTAAATTTATTTCATTTTAAATAATTCAAATTTAAAAGCCATATGTGGCAAATGGCTACTGTATTAGATAGTACAGTTCTAGACTATATTTTCCCTCCCTCTGAGGGCAATGAGGCTAGAAAGTTATGGCTGTTTTGATGACTGGGGAGGAATAATGAGTATATGGAAATGCAATGGAAGAATTTGCTGTCATTGATAGTTCAAAGTATTTACCCATTACATAGGTAATCAATATCCTTCTTGGTATGTTGGTATGATCCAGATTTGTTTGTTTGTAAAAAGCAAAGTGGAAGATGATTATGGTTTTACTCACATATGATTATCATTTTCATTCTTATATTATGTATTCCTTTTTTGGCAGCTGTGATTTCCATGATTTTTTACTCTTAGAAATGATGATAAATGCAAAAATACACTGAAAACCAATTAAAGTTTTAGTTCAGGGTTTCCATTCAATTTAATTTTATAGTTTAAATTATTTTCCCAAATTCATAATTTTCTGGGTTTTGAAAAAATTTTCCCTCCGAGAGTTCCTAAAAGATGACACAGAATATTCAGTTTTATAAAATGTGTGTAAAAGGAAATTTGCAATAATTTGTCATGACCCTATATAATGTCATGTCACTATAATGGCCCTAAGTGATATGCCTTTAGGGCATTTTTCTTTTCCAGTTAAATGATTTATCATGAAATGAATACCTGTGTAGCTACCGCCAAGGTCAAGAAATAGAACAATGCCAGTGAAGCAGAAACCTTCATGGTATCTCTCTCAATCACTTCCCCAATGTTCTCCATCAAAAACAATCACTATATACTTTTATATAATTCCTTGTTTATCTTTATAATTTTGCCATCTAAGTATAAACACTATGTGCCCACAATCACTGTGATCGAGTTTGCCCTTTATAAAAGTGAAATAATATTGTATGCCTTTTCCTGACTTAATCCCTTTTCATGCAACATGATGTTCATGAGGTCCATCTATTTTGCATGCAGGTGCAATTTGTTTATTTTCATTGCTGTTTAGTGTTCTATTATATGAGTATATCATAATCTATCTATTCTATCTCTGATAGATATTTTGACTATTATGGATAATGCTACTGTTAACTTTCTTGCATATTTTTTTGTGTATGTATGCATGCTAGTGTGTGTATGTGTGTGCATTGCCAATTTTGTCATACATCAACTTTCCACGTGCATGTGGGTTTCTTTCTGGGCTCTATTTTGTTCTTTTGGAATGATCATCTATCCTTGCAATAATACTGCATAGTCTAAATTACAATAGCATTATTATAAGTCTTAATATTCAATAGAGTATGTACCTCTGTTACTTCCTTTTTGTAATGAGTGTCATGTCTATCTGCATAAAAATTTTAGAACCATCATTCTAAAATTACCATTGAGATATCTATTGGAATTAATTGCTCTTATAGACTATTTTGAGGATAATTGAATCTTGAAAATATTCAGTGTTCTGAGTCATGGGTGTTATGTAGCCTTCCCCTTATTTAGTTTTATATTTTAATAATATTCCTTGCATATTGTACATTTTTGGTTTGGATTAATTCCTAGACATTTAATATTTTTTATACAATTATAAATTGTAGCTTTCACAAAATTTTTCTCACATTTTATTACTGATATATAGAAATGCAACTGACTTTTTATTATGTGTCAAACAAATTTGCTAAGCTCACACATACTAATTTTGTACAAAAAATTTCCTGTAGCTATTTTAGATTTTTTGCATATATAATCAAATCATCTATGAATAATGAGAGTTTAATTACTTCATTTTCAACCCTTATACTTCCTATTATTTATTCTGCCATACTGCACTGGTTAGGGTGTCCAGGATAATGTTTTATATAAATATTGATGGCGACATCTTTGTTTTGTTCCGTGAGATCACTCGCAGAGAAAGCTATCTCTAAATATGTTTGCTGTAGTCTCCCTCCCTCCCTCCCTTCCTTCCTTTCTTCCCTCCTTTCTTCCTTTCTTCCTTCCTTTCTCTTGTAGATACACTTTATCAGACTGAGAAAAAAATGTTTAAACAAATCAATTTTATTGATACATATTAATAATGCATAAAATTCATCCAAAGTGTACAATCTATGGTATTTGGTATAACCACATAGTTGTGCATTCATCACTTCAATCATTAAAGCACTTTCAGTATTTCAATAATAATAGTAAAGAACAGACAAACAAGAAAATTCCTCACCTGTTGATCTCTCTTTGCTGCTCCCACTGTACAGAGCTGCTATTTGTCTATTCTTGCACATTTATTTATTTATTTTTAAATCAGTTTTTGTGAGATATATTCACATACCATACAATCTATCCAAAGTGCACAATAAATGGCTTTTTGTATAATCACAATGTTGTGCACTCATCACCCCAAAAATCCTTAGAATAGTTTCATTACTCCAAAAAGAAAAACTCTACACACTTCAGCAGTCACCTCTCAATCCCTCTATCTTTCCCCAGCCTTACATAACCACTAACCTACTGTCATGTACAGAAATTGATTTATATTGACATTTTTTTATAAATGGAATCATACAATATGTAGTATTTTGCATCTGATTTCTTTCACTTAGCATAATGTTTTTTTAGTCTGGTATTAACATCTTATAGTATTAACATATATTAGTTTAGTTTCAAAGAAAAATGGTCTTATATATGCAATTTTACCCATATTCATATTTCACATGTGGTTTTACTATGCTATACAGTCCCATGTTACAGTTTTTAGCTTTTCTTTTAGTAATATACATGACCTTGGACGACTGTCCATTTGAACCACTGTCATGCTTACATAAAGTAGTGCTAGTTACAAACATTATGTTGTGCTTTCACCTTTTCCATTCATTTCTAAAGGTTAACACACATCCTTTTTACCAATTCTGCACAAGTTAACCATCCGTTTTCCATTCTCAAACCTCATTCTATTTTTTGGTGACACATATTCAAGTTATTAGCTCCATGAGATTACACAATATATTTAAGTAGCAAAATCATACAGTATTTGTCTGTTTGTGTCTGGCTTGCTTTACTCAACATAATGCCCTCCAGGTTCATTCATGTTGTCATATCCTTTTACAACTTCATTTCTTCTTACAAATGCATAAAATTCTATTGTGTGTATACAGCACAATTTGTTTTTCCATTCATCAGTTGATGGACACCTGGGTTGTTTCCATCTTTTGGCAATCGTGAATAGCACCACTATGAACACTGGTGTGCAGATATCTGTTTGTGTCACTGCTTTCAGTTCTTCTGGATATATATACCCAGTTTTGGTATTGCCGGGTCACATGACAAGTCTATATTCAACTTCCTTAGGAACTCCCAAATAGTCCTCCACAGTGGCTGTACCATTCTGCATTCCTACTGACAGTGGATAAGTGTTCCTATCTCTCCACATTGTCTCCAACACTTTTAGTTTTCTGTCTTTTTAATAGTGCCTATTCTAATAGGTATGAAATGATATCTCATTGTAGCTTTGATTTGCATTTCCCTAGTCAATAGTGATGTCAAACATTTGTTTCATATGTTCATATAATCATTCAACTCCCTGAGCCCCTGATGAATTTTTTCCATTCTTTTCTCTCTGTGTTCTTTTCTTTCTTCAATTTCGGCTGTTCTGTGTTCTATATCACTTATTCTTCTATCATTTTGAGTCTGTGGTTGTATGCATCTGTCTTCCTAAGAGAGATTTTCTATAATCTTCTTTTCTTGTTCTGATGTCAAGGTCTTGTTGGTCTGCTGAACTTGTCTGGAAGCTTAAATAATTTTTTTTTACCTTATGCTTCAGAAGATTTGTATGTGATTGATATCAATATTCCCTAAATATTTGGTAGAATTCATAGTCAAACCACCCAGGTTAGGAATAGGGAAGATTTTAAATCAAGGATTCCATTTCTTTAGTACTTAGAGGTTTTCTCTTTCTTCTTTTGTTTGGTTGGCAAGTTATTTTTCCTAAGAATTTGTTCGTTTAATCTAAATGTTTCAACTGGCTTGGCCTACAATTATTCTTAATATCCTCTCACAAGTCTTAAAAAAAAAAAAAAAAAATCTGCCAGATATTTAGTGATAGGATCTTTAGTGATTATCCTCTTTTTTATCCCTAATGCTGCTTATTTATGTTTGTTCCCTCTTTGAGCCAAGGTTTGAAGGGGATCTTAACTTCTTTTTACCTGATATGGTTTTTCATGGCTCAAAGGAAGTGATGTGTTTAAAGTACTATACACATATAAGGAAATGCTATCAGCATTATATTCTCTCTCTCTCTCTTTCTCTCTTGCATATGTGTGTGTGTATGTTTCGTATTTTCAACGCTTTCTGAGTGAAGCTTCCTGAGTGCTTCTCCTTATTTGCGTGTTTGTTTGTCTGCCCCGTGCCCTCCCATCAGTGCCTGAAGGACCTTCTTCATCTTTTCTTAGTGCATGCACAGCATCATTCACATGTGGCACAGACCTTCATACACCTTTATTGACTGGCTTTTTATTTTTTCCCTGTGCATGGATGAATGGCAGGTGGTACAGATCTTTTCTAACTTAATATTATGTTTCTGGTGAAAAACACTTTTCTATTTGAAAACTTCTCCCAAACCCTGAAGGTTACTTCTTTCTATCAAAATACATTCTTTAGTTCTCTGACACTGCTAGCTTATTAAATCGCTGTTCTGCTCTAGATGTTCCAGTGGAGAAAAATCTGGCAGCTTTTATTTCGCTACTGATATGTCTTAGACTTTAGTCAAAATATAAGTAGGGAAGTATCTGAATATAATAATTTTAAAAATTGGTGCTACTCTTAGCCTAACCATACCAGAAATTTTATCTTCATGTTTCTGTGAATGTCACAGAGAGACTTGAAATGTAATAAAGATTACTACTGGGCTAAGCTTAATAGTTTTTTTTTTTTTTTTCCTGAGACATCATTTTGTCATTACAATCTAAGACTTTTAAAGAATACTTTTATGTATTAATTCTCTTTGCTTATAAATTATGGACAGAAAAAATTAAATTCAAGACTACATTTTTTATTCTGTTGCTCAAAGTTAAAATGATTTCTCCTAAAATCCTAATGCTAAATTTAATTCCATTATTAATCTTTGCTGATGAGATACATTTACAAAACTTGACTTATAAAATGGATATGCAAAATATTTGATTTTTCCTCTCAGCCCACCAACTTTCCTTTGCACATCCACCCAACCTCTGGCTATTGCTAGGTTTATACCCTCTTTCCTCAATTGCTGCCCAAGGACTCAGGCCCTTTCTATTCCAGAGATGTTTTCTGCCTCACTCTGGGATGGTAGCAATCCTTGCACTGTGTCCTACCATGGGCAACTGTATCCATTCAGCAGCTGAAAAAACTTTGCCTATCCTAACTGGTGGTGCAGGGGAGATTAGCTTCTCTCTCAAGTGTCTTAATTCCCAGAATTCTGTAATCCTCTATTAACAAATCTGACCTTGGATTTAGGAAATGTTTTCCATTTATAGTTAGTCTTCCAATATGATCAAGTCTGCTGGAAGTCTTTTGGATTGGGGTTGCCTGGGGATTTTCCCTGCTTGCCAGCTTTCATTTCTGTGCTAACACAGGCAACTCCACTTAATTTTTATTCTCTGAACCTTTTGTTTTTCTTGGGCTCAGGCTGCATGTTGCCAAGGTATCATGGTTATCTACAGAGTAAATGTGTTTTGGACACGTAGCTATGACATTTCAGTGATAAACAAAACAAACACCACCACCTGTTCCTGTTGATAAGTTATAGCATCGGGGAACACCAATTGAACTTTCGTGTTTGCTTTGCAACAGCTTAAGAATGATTTTTTTCACTTTTAAATCAATTTTTCAAACATTAGGTCTGAGGCACACATCTCTGCTCGTTTACTTGATACATCATGTGAGACTGTCCATCCAATCATAGAAGAATAAAACTGAGACAATATGGACACCTCTTATGCCAGTACCCTGCTTTGTGATTCTGAAGAAAATATATGAGTTTCTGAGATACTTTAGAATTATCTTTTCCTGGAATTCAGAATTAAATTTGATTCAGAAATGATCTCTTTTTCCGTGTATGTCCTTTCTCTGGCTCTTGCAGCTTCCAGGTTTAAAGTTGGCTAACCTGTGATAAGCAATTACTTCCTATCTGTTCTACACCATTTTGACTCTTAATCCTATTTGAAACTGTTATAACATATTCACTATTGGATTCCAGGCCTCATATGAAAATTACTGAGACTTCAGGAAAATTTATTTCATTACTTATAAGTTTGACATTATATTTAACATCAAGAAAATGGGTGTCTCCAGAGCTCCAGAAAACAGTAAGCTTAAAAGGGAAAGCCATCGTAGGCAGCTCTCATCTCTTCATTGTAATAGGGTGAAGGAAGTAAATATACCAATCTGCAACTATTTTTTATCCAGTAGCCTTTGAAAATTGTCTTCTTTAACCGAGAAAATTTTCAGGGATCTCTTCTATTATTTATTTCAAAGGTATTGATAAAATGATCACCGTGTGCTGCAGAGAGGAGAGAATGTTTAGAATTTGACATTGCAACACAAGCCTGTAAAGTGTATTCCTTCTCTTTATTCCTCACCCTCATTTATTTCATTTCATATGGTTTTAAAACTAGAAGAACCCTTAAAGTTCATCTGCTCACTCATCATCTTTTTTTTACAGATGAGAAAACTGAGATCCAGAGTTGTGACTTGGCCAGGGTTTCACAACCTGTTAGGAGCAGAGCTGATATTCGAGTATTTTGTTTCCTAGAACAGAGCTTTGTCCACTAAATCTCAGTGTATCTCTTGGACTTCTTTCTTTCATCTTTAGAAATATGATCTGGCTTAACTTTGGTAAAGGAGAATAAAGGAACATTTAAAAAAATCACCAAAAATCAAAGTTGAGAAATAATAGTTTAAGTTTTGAAAACTGCAGACTGGAAGGAATAGCCCATATGGGTATAGGAAAATGTGAAATTTTAAAATGTGGTCTAATATATCTGAATCAAAATTAAATTCTAGTCTAAATCAACAATCTTGAACTGTAATTTATGAGAAAAATTTTAGCAGATGTCCCCTAAAAATGTTTCTCTGGCAAAACCACAAAAGTTTTCATGGGAGGAATCTCACCTGGGCATACATATAAGGCATATAAATGTGTTCAAATGTTCATGTGGCGTTGTCATGGTGGGTAGAGATTCACATAATAACCAAGGGAATATCAAACTCCCATTCTGGGGAGCTCTGCCACATTATCTAATGGATCAACAAGAATCCTCTAGTGAATTGACTAGTGAAGGAGGATGATCCACTGATGGGCCCTTGATATTGGTGACTGTGCATATGAACCTTTACTTTTGAAATGGAAACTTAGCCTAGTATTATAGGTTGCCTAAGAGTTGCCTCCTGGGAGCTTCCTTGTTGCTCAAATATGGCCTCTCTCTAAGCCAAACTCAGCATATAAATACATTACCTTCCCCCCAGCATGGGACATGACTTCCAGGAATGAGCCTCCCTGGCACCAGGGATTACTACCAAGCACCAACTAGCAGTGCAACTGGAAAAAGACCTTGACCAAAAGGGGGAAAAGGTAAAGACAAATGAGTTTATATGGCTAAGAGACTTCAAAGTGAGTCAGGAGGTCATTCCAGAGGTAATGGCTTATGTACGTCTTAGCAGGATCTCTTTGTCAAAGTAGATACTACCCCAAATAGCAGGGCTCCTAGAGGCTCTGGAGACATCCAGACACTATAGTCAGGGCAGATAGCTCAGGAGTTTGGTGCCTTGCCAGTGGGCCCTACTTTGGAATTTATGCTGTCCAGAGTGACAGAGCTGGACTCAGTTGTGGTGTCCCTACACATGGCTCTTCTATCCTTCTATTTCAACCTATAATTAGTACTAGAGTTGGTAGGTGTACATGCAAGAGACTTAAATCTTTGAGCTGTCTATGTGCCAGCTGGGCCCTGAATTTCAACGGAGTTGCAATACCTACTCTCCAGTTCATTGGTCTCACCCAGGACAGCTAACATGGAGGTGATGATGGACACACACCATACCAAGGAACCGAGAGAGTCTGTAACTGCAACCAAGACAGTACCATCCATCAGACCTATGAGATCACAGGCCCCTCTCAATTAGAGGTGGAGTGGACATTACCATCCCAGAATCCTCAGGATTGAGGAATGAACTATGGACTAAAGTAGACTTACTGGTATTCTACTATAGACTTATTGTGATTCAGCAATGGAAGAAATTATATCAATGATGTGGAGGCAGTGGCCACTGGAGGTTCTGAGGGCAGGGAGTGGGAAAAAGAGGTGTAATATGGGGGCATTATTGGTACTTGGGAATCATCCTGAATGACATTGTAACAGCTGATACAGGCATTGGCCTCCAGAATTGTGTGGGAGAGAGAGTAAACTACAATGTAAACTTTAATCCATGCTTAGTGGCAATGGTCCAAAATGTGTTCATCAATTGCAATGAATTTACCTCACTAATGAAGGATGTTAATGTGGGAAAATGTGGGAGGTGTGGGGAGCAGAGCGTATGGGAACCCCCTATATTTTCTATGTGACATTTGTATAATCTAAGTATCTTTAAAATTTTTTTAAAAAATAAAAAGTTTCTATGGAATTCTGTGAAATTCCAAGTGAAACAAAGCTAAACAATTTTCTTTACTGTAGGACTTTTCAAAACTTTTCACTTGATAATGGGGAATATGAGCTCCCCAGAGGAGGTAGTATGCTCAATGTTTCTCAAAATCATGAAACCAAGGACTCTTTATTTTAATATTTATTTTATTATTATTATTTTTTAGGAAGTACTGGGGATTGAACCCAAGACCTCATACATGGGAAGCAGGTGTGTAACTACATCGACTCCCCAATGAAAGTTGTTTTTTTCGTTTGTTTGGTTTTAGGACATACCAGGATCAAACCGTCTAGTTTCATGGCTTTGAATTATTGGTGAATACTGTTGTCTTTCATAGCTTTATCCTAGGCTCTGATTTCTCCCTTGAATCCAGAATCATATAACTTACTGTCTTCTTAACATCTTCATCTGGATATCTAATAGGCATTTCAACTATAATGTAATCAAACCGACTTTTGATATCCACCCCTCACATTCAAACATTCAACCTAGTCTTCCCAAAGTAATTTCCATCTAAATAAATTGTCCCACCATCCATACAGGTACTTATTAGGAATCAATCTATAAAAAGAAGGAGGAATAGGCAAGATTAGGCAGGAAATAGGTCACAGTGCCCAATTCAGACCCCACAGGTCCTTAGCCAACCGAGTTGGGAGCTCTGGAATGAGTCATGCCCATCAGAGTTGTGCCATTTAGCCTGAAATGGCTGCTCCTTTTGACCCCTGCTTTATTCAGTAACCACATCAGACTTCCCAGGGAAGGGCATGGCCCGGCCTTGGGCAGTTTCCTCACAAGCATGTGCTAATCAGTACTCTGCTAAATTTTTGAGGTGGATTCTCTGCAGATCTCTAGAGTTCTTTGTGCAGCTTTCTCCTCACTCGTCCTCTGCCTTGAAAACTAGCTTCCATGGTCTCCCAGGACTTTCAGCTCCATCTCCTTAACTTAGGGTACTCTGCCAGGCTCTACTAACCTGGGTTCTCTTTTCTTGTTGCATGACCTGGAAACTCAAACTATAAACTTGGACAATCATAGGGCTTACCTCATTTGTTTCCCATCTTTCAGGGATCATTGTTCTTCACTGTCTGATATCTAGTGTCTTGAAAATTGTGGTATAATGTATTTTTGTCTGTTTTTTTTTTTTTTCCTGGTTGTTTTCGGGTAGAAAGGTGATTTGGTTCCTGTTACTTCATCCTGACCAGAAGTCCCTGGAGTTTCTTTTGTATGGTTTATTTACTTTCTTTTATAAGAAAGCATTCCCTTGCAATCTCTGACTATGTTTTAAGTCACCTCTCCATCCAAAACAAGCCTATAGAAATTTTTTTTTTTTAAAGATTTTATTTATTTATTCATTTATCCCCCCCCCCTGCTGCCCTCATTATAGTATGAAAGATTTTTGTCATTTTTTTTTAAGATTTATTTATTTATTTTACTTTTATCTATTTTAAACCCTGTCCCCCCTTCTTTGCTGCCCTGTGTCCATTCGCTGGGCAATTCTCTGTGTCTGCCTCCTGCCCTCTCTTCTCATCCCTCTCCTCCTGTCTTCACCAGAATTCGATCCTGGGAACCTCTGATGTGGGAGAGAGGAATCCTGCCACCTGCGCCACCCTATTTCCTGGTTTTTCGGCACATCTTGTCTTGGCTCTCCCTTATGTCACTCTCCTGTTAGTCATCATCTTACTGCGTGGCTCGGCGGGGCCTGGTGCTCCCACTCTCAGGACCTGACTGCGCACCCATGTGCGGGGCCTGGGGGCTCCTCCACTCGTGGGGCCTGGGGGCTCACCCGCTCATGGGGCCTGACAGCACCCTGCGCGTGGGGCCTGGTGGCCCACGTGCCTTCTATCTTTTTTCTTTTATTTTACCGGGAGGTCCTGGGGACCAAATCCAGGTCCCTTCATATGGGACATGGACACCCAACCAACCATTTGAGCCACATTTGCCCCTCATTCTTTTCTCTTCTCTCCTTTATTCCATCCTTCCTCTCCATTCAGGGATTACACATGCTTACACATGTTCATGCATATATACACGCACCATTTGTTTTCAATTTGATATTACTGCAGATCTTTAAAATTGAGAGTAAGGATAATTCTTATATTATCTTACCCTGTTCAAAATAACTTAGAGCAGCACTACTCAACTGAACTTTCTGTGAGGATAGAATGCTTTTTATCTGTGCTGTTCAATGCAGTAGCCTGTGGCTATTGAGCACTCGAAATGTGGCTAGAGCAACTGGGGAACTAAACTTTTATTTTTACCTAATTTTGATTAATTTAAATTAAAATAGCAACATGTGGCTAATGGCTACCATATTAGATAGTGCAGGCATTTAGTTTACTTTTGCCAGAGTAAACAACAGTTTAGAATAGTGTAGCTCAGATCTATCATATCTACTGATTTTTCCCTAAGCAATTTATCCTAACAATAGATTGAATCTCCATGGTATAGTGTCCAAAGCATGGGCTCCTCTACTTCTTATTGCTAACACTCACTAATTGTAAGTGTAATATCATTAAACTTCTTTGACTCTCATTTTTGGGTTCTAGTGGGGCTAATGATACCTTAAATAGGTAATTGTAAAGTTTATGTGAGATAATAAATGGGGTGCATAGTCACTGCTCGATAATATTATTTTTTTCTTTTTCCTTCTCCCTATATATCTCCTTTTGAAAATGAGAATATTTAGGAAGAATGTAGATTATTAAACCACTCACATCTTAGTGTTTTTATGTTTAATAAACACCTTTCCTCTGGCCTGATTTGTACATAGGGAAAATGTTTTCAGAGGAGGAAGGAGAGAAGTAATTAGACTATCTTAGAGGAAGTGAGATGCACTAAAGACAAACTTTGTCAATTTGAAATGTCAACAGAGCAAGACAGCAAGAGATAACCAAAAATAACTCAGCCTTAGCAAGGGAGCTAGGGCCTTTTCCCCCACCAGGTTATATGGGCACCCTTATGGTTTCTGGAAGTTGACAACATTTCCTTCAACCTGCTGTCCTCTGAGAACACTTCACTCCCAACCATATTTTACCACCAACACTTCAAGTTCAGCTCAGCAGGGCTGGATTAATGAACTGGTGTAACAGCTTGCAGCCAAAAGCCCCAGAGATCACATTCAGAAGATGAACAGCAATGACAACAGAAGCATATTTAGCTTGTCTTTTAAAAAATCACATCACAGACACACTAGAGACTTAATTTCATTGATTTCTTTTTGGTTTGTTTTTCCCTCTAGTCATCTCATCTGGAATGGAACTTGTCAGACAGCTCTCAACTAACAATGTGCTTCTCTTTTCACAAAGTGACCTCTAATATTATTTCTCTGTTAATATACAATCATTGAGACAATTTTTCTGTTGGCAGTCATAAATGCCCATCAATATGTCGTACACAGGACTGCATGCTTGCAAAGTACTAAAGTGATTTAGGCAGCATAATATGAGGTGGCAGAGAAGGAGGAGTTTATGCTTTCTTTTGCTTCATCCTCACCAGCCCTGTGAGTGGTACTGAGAAAGTTACTTCATGTCTTTTAGTCTCAGATTACCCATTTGCTAAAAAAAAAAAAAAGTGCTAAAATGGGAATTATAGCACTGTGATGGATTGTTGTGTGAATAAATGAGATCACAAAAAGCAAAAGGGAAACCTCGCTGGGTTAGGCAGATCTTATTATCAAAAACTATGGCATTCATTTAAGCTGAATTCTCAGGATCTTACAAGCTTTGGAGCATCTATAAATGTCTGATTTAATATTTTAAAAACTTACTTTTAAACAATTTTAATACTGTAATAAAAATTGACACTTTCTAACACAGATTATATACCATTTTATGCTCCCTGGAAACCACCAGTTCACTTGTGCTGTTAGGTTAACTAGTTTTGGGGCAGAGTTAAATAAAAAAGACCTTTCCTGCCATAACTGAATTATGAAGTCTGTAGCTATATTACAAGTCTTAAAAAGTCTAGCCTCCACATAACCACTCAGCTAATTTTGTACTAACGTACCCAGTAGAGCACACATGCATTGAAATCATATAAAATGTCAGACAAGGTTCAGGGGCATCCTCCAGCCTATGCCCACCTTCTGCTCATTTTGCTGCACCACAGACTGAAAGCAGTATGCTGAAACTCACAGTCACTCAGAGATAAGAAAAATATGACATTTGTCATTGAGGTTCACCTTTTACTACAAAAAAAAAAAAAAAAAAAAAAAGTTACCCAAGCCTTCAATGTATTGAATAAGATACAAAATCATTTCTATTGTCCCAACAAAGTTAAAATAACATCTTAAAACCCAGTACACTAGGCATGGAAATAAGGCTCTCCATTTATTTCAAAGATAAAATTCATGGAAATAAATTGAAACCTGACAGTGAAAAGGCACCCTGAGCATAGTTTAAAGATACCACAAGGGTGGGTAAGAGAAAGGAACACACCTTTGAGGAAAATCTCATTAAATTATGCACTAGTGACATTGCAGAAAGTATATTATAAGCTTTCATAGAAAAGTAACGATTACTACAGTCTGATAAACATGGATTAGAGAAGCACCTAAGAATGCATGTTGTGGCAGTGAAGGTGAGTCGTCTTCTTGAGTATCCCTTTTGTCTTTCATCCTAAGAGAGAGACTAGCAAGAACAAAGACTGCATTTTCTGGCCTTCTTTGTACTAGGTGTGGTCATGTAAGCAGAAGTTTTACATGGTGGAATCTAAGAGCGCCTCTTTCCTTTCTTGCTCCTTTCCTTCATCCCACTACTTGGAACATGAATGTGATTGCTGGAGCTCTTGCAGCAATCCTGCCCAACTAAGAAATGATAGAGCAGTGTCTCTGTTGAGTTTGAGGAGACACCATATTAGCCTTTGCTACCTTTTATCTGAATTCTTTTGTATGAAAGCAAAATAACCATATGAATAGTCTAAGTCATGATTAGTTTGTTTTCTTTCATATTGAGTTATACAAAATCTTAAGTGATATACATATCTACTCACATGAAGTCAGAAATTTTGTAAATTATGTGCAGTTCTACTGACATGAAATCAAAAGCTGTAGATCACTCTACTTGTCTGGTGGATGAATATGAAGAAGATTTGGTGCTTTCAAAACAAGTGCCATATACCTAAGAGGAGAAGAAAATATCAAATTTTTAAGATCAATTTTTAATACACTATCAAATAAATTGGTATGTAGTGACATCTGGGCTGATAGAATGGCAGAAAGCTCTGCAGGTGCAGTAGTTCCTATAAAATGTCATATCTGAAATGTTTTCAAGAAGTTCTTGTAAAGTAGAGTTGGATCTTGCACAGGCATTATATTCTCAAATCAGCACCCTTGGGAAACTCAAATATAGTCAATATTACCCTTTATATCCCCTTACAATGATCAGAAAATTAGGGAATAGATAGTTTTGGGGTGCAGCTTTTTTCTGATATCTGGACATTAAAAATTCTTCATTTATATTTATAGTAAAATATCTACTTGTGTATGGGTTCTTGGGGAGAAAATTCTAAATTCCTCTGCTTTTCTGCGGTTTACTTCTGATTTATATGTTAAGCCTTTAAATCCCCAAATATATCAATATATTTGTTTGTTTGGGTGAAGGTTAAGCAAGATATTGGAGTTGCATCTTAACCTATAGCTAAGTTCTCAAATCTACTTACAATATTATGTGTTTAGGGAGCATCAGCTCTGTGTACTGCTTATATTTTGTCCAAATCTTAGCCAGGTACCAACATCTTTCAAACACCATTAGTGGGAAGCGGACGTGGCTCAAGAGATTGGGCTCCAGTCTTACCATATGGGAAGCCCCGGGTTCAATTTCCAGGGCCTCCTGGTGAAGGTAAGCTGGCTTGAGCCCACGGATTGCTGACGGCCTGCGCCCGCGGAGAGCTGACACAGCAAGATGCAAGATGACACAACAAAGGGAGACAAGCAGACACAGAAAAACGCACAGCAAATGGGCACAGTGAGCAGACAGCAAGCACAAGTGGCGACAGGGGCGGCAATAAATAAATAAAATAAATCTTTAAAAAAAAAACACCTCTTACACTGCCACTGTGTAAGCTTTGCACAGTGGCAGTGTCATAGCCAATGAGGTTTATCCAAGGCGCAATTATTGCTCATTGAAAACACCATTGGTTAATTTCCAAACAAAATGTTAATTTTATTACAGTACAAATTCAAAGTTGCTTATAATTATATAGACAATGAGTTTTAGGAGTTTGTTTTTTTATGTCCAAGTTTATTTACAGTGTTGGTAAGAATAATTCACATATATATATAACTTACAAAGAAAGTATATTAGTTATCTGTTTTTTAAAAGTATAAAATGCTGGCACTGACTGTGTTTCTTGCTGGTATTTTTAGCCTACAGAATAAGCCAATTTGGCAATGCAGAAAGTAGCTGTACTCTTTGTATAAATTCTCAGGAATGAAATGAAAACTAAGTTTGGACTGAATGTAAAAAAGAAAGTAAATATTATTTTCTTTCTGGTTTAAAAATTTGATAAGGTGAGCGCTGGAGAATCTTTTAATTTTAAATCAAATTTTTTGTATAAAATCAATTTGACATAAATTTTAGAAATTATCATTTGATTGCCTACTTTGAGAGATGGTTTATATACTTTATTGAATTCCTGATTTCTTGATTCCCATGTCTTATTCTTCTCTGATTTATTCTTGCAATTTGGTGAAGCACATTTTCCAAAGATTTCCTGAGAAATGGTGCATGGGTGATAATTTTTTTGAAATTTTGCATATTTGAAAATATCTTTATCCTACCCTCATATTGGATGGATAGTACCAAGGTTCTATAATTCTAAGTTAAAAACCCTTTTTTCTTGGCACCTTCAAAGGAAGACATTATTGTGTTTTCTCTAGTGACCAATGTTTGTAATAAGAAATCCCATGCTATTCTTTCTCCTGATCTTTGGTAGTTGAACTCTTTTTCTTTTATAGAAGTTTTACCATCTTCTCTTTGTTTTGGGGGTGTAGTATGTCAGTATTACTTGTTCTTTGTAAGTTAAACTAATCCCTCTGACGTTAACTTGGATCATGTAGTACAACCTATATTTGTGTATATCAAAACTACTTTTGCCAAAGAGTTCTTTAAAAGAAAGAGAGGGGAGGTGTAACTAATTCACTTTCTAAACTCCAGCCTTCCTCTAATAAATTTCAAATTTATTAGAAGTCCCTCAACCTTACCTTGTGCCATGAAACAATTCTAGGGAAGGTGCATTGTGACCTTGAGTGCCACTAAGGTTGTTCAGGAATCAAGCAGCTATTTTTTTTTTATTGCAACTAAAGTTTGTATGTGTCCATAACAGCTGAATTTTTATGATAGTTTTGGGACAGACTATATTCATACTGGTTGAGATTCAGCATAGATGACTAATTTTATTTCACTATGCTGTAAATTATATATTTTAAATTGTTAAAATAATACATGCTAAATGCAGAAAATCTGGGAAAAAGAAAATTTATTTTTAATCGCAGAGACAACAAATGTTCACATTTTGATACTTGTATAGAATTGTATGTGCTATTTGTTATAGTCTGAGATTTTTCACTTTAACAATGTATCAGGAATATTTCCCTATATCAATAAATATTATTGCATATATTATACAGCATGATTTTTAATGGCTGCTTAGTGTTCCATTGTAGGAACTTGCCATCACCACTTTCTCAGGCTTTGAGGCTTTTTTTTCCTTGTCATAAATATTGTAGAACTCAAACTCGCTCAACTTTATCAGCCTATAAATGAAATTGGAGTCACATTAACATTGATTTTTCAATTATTATGTCTCATGGACAACACCTCCCACCCCCCACCCCACCCCGCCGTGTGATTGGAGAATGTTAGTCTTTGCCTCCTCTAAGCCTCTCTTTGTTATTTCTGGAAGGCCTTGTGTACAAGAATATGTCAATATATGTCTTTCCCTCTTGCATCCTCAAGGAAGTCCCAGCCCACAAGTCATTTGAAAAGGGGCCCTGACCTTGCTGCTATTGCTGGTACCTTCTGCATCTCTACAGGTGCTTTGCAGTGAGCACAGATCCTGCTATTACAGTATTCTGGTAAAGCAATGGGCAGGATGTGCCTTTCCCCATTTTGAGCTGGATTTTGTTTTCTATATCCTAAAATAGCAATGTGTATGCCTAGAGTCTCACCAGCATTTCATAAAAACAGTACTTCAGCTTCTGGTTCTGGCTTATTCCTCTCTAAGGCAATGCTTCTCCATCCTCATTGCACATCAGAATCAAATAAGGGGCTTTTAGAAGATATACAGATGCCTAGATCACACTTCAGACCTACTGAAATAATCACCCAGCTGGAAGCCTGGTATGTGTGCATTTCAAAAGGCTGTCAGATGGTGGTGCTGTATGCAATAGATCCTATTGATACTCAGTGCAGATATTCTCTACTGGCTTGCATCACTCACTCAGCTTCTGCAGATGACTTACACTTGTGATCTTCTCTGGGGGATTGTATTTGGCTGATAGTAGCAAATGTGCATCTTAATTCCTCTCTCTCTCTCTCTCTCTCTTCCTCTCTCTTCCCCTCTCTCTCTCAGACACACACACACACACACACACACACTATTCCTTTCTTCAATAAAACAAAACTTCTACTTCTAACAGGAAAACAAAACTTACATGCATATCAACTCATCTACCACTCCCGGCGGCTACATTTATTGACCTGTCTTTGAACATATCTCTCTTTATGTCCTAAGTGTCAATGACCATTGCCAGCTGGTTTTTGATTAATATTGCCAGTAGTTTTTCTGAGAATTTGTTTAAATTTCTACTCTAGAACCAGCAGTGTAAAATGATTCCCACTTTGCCACACACTTACTAGGACTACTTGACCTTCTAAGTCAGTTTCTGTGAACAGGGAAGGAGTCAAACAGACATAAACGGTGATGGTATTCTATGGTTGCCCAATGTGGAACTAAATAGAGCCATCCAAAAGATATGGGGTTTAGAGGATTTGGAATGAGATCTCGTTGGGGCAAAGAAGATAGCCTGTAAAATAACTCAGATTTTCAGATTGTAAAGGAGAGACTTGGATGTTATCTAGGTCAAGATGTTGTCTAGCTTTCCCTGTATTCTCAGTTCTACAAGGTAGAAAAGGGCTGATATAGTTAAGTTCTGTAAAAGGGTACGAACTCAATCATGCTATTATGGGATGCAGTGGTAGAAGGAAGAGAGTAAGTTGCCTTGACAGAAACAAAAACTCTTCTCCTTCTTCTTTGGAATGTATTTTCCTGAGTTTATTTTTCTCTACCATTGAGTTGGAAGGGCAGCTGTTAGTTTGTATTTTTGAAATTGTGAAATCTGGGTATGGACAGAAGGGATAAGCTATAAAAGTGGCCATGTTAGTTGCTTTGATTTGAGGCCTGAGATCTGGCTACCATTAGCTAACTAGGCCCTGTAGCTTCAAAAGAATACAGCCCCATTCATGGGGGCAAGGACTTTATAATAGGGTTTAGGGTCAAAGTTCCAGAACTTAGTAATTTGGTCCTTTGGCCTATTTATCCGTGAGGGACTATTCAAAGCATTAAGTTTCTGCTGTTGCAGAATGGGATTACGTGTCCAAAATCCTGGGTTCTGGCCAAGTTCTCTCACATCTCAATACAACTGCAATAGATTTCAGCAGTGTTGTTCTGTTGATAAAAATATGACTTGTTAGACAGTTGGGGCAGACACTTGAACTTTATGTATGAATCGGAGGTAGTCAGTTCTCTGACACAGGAGTTCTGTATTCTGTAACATTCTGATTTTTTTTTTTTTTTTTTTTGGATGTTATAGACCTATTTTTTGTGAGAAAAATTTTTTTTTTTTTTGGAGATAATACCAATTCCAATTACCTTTGCCTTAATTCTATTGAGAGAGGATATCTTGGAAGACCTCTATAAGAATTACAATTATTCTTTTAGGCTTTTGCCTTGGGGGCACATGAATCGATCTACTGAAGTTTATCCTGGAAGTAGATGAGCATAAAGAGACTCCAGTTATTTGTGTATTGTCCCTTTATAGTCTCTTCTTCCAAAACTTCTTTTTAAAATATTCAATATGACCTGACTAAGAATCAGAGAGGGCCCGGATGCTTTTCCCCAGGTAACACTCCCTCCTCAGAAGTGGCCACAATCAGGGCATTGTGTACAGCAGAGGTCATGGATTCTAGTGCACAAATATCCTCATAGAGGCACTGAATTGTTCTGGAAAGCCAGAGAAGAGCTGTGTGCCAGCAACAACCTTCGGCTGTCTTTGAAACTGACCTTATTAAATTTCTGCTGGGGTAATACACTCTGGGGATCTCTTGAATTTCTTGAATGGAAAAAATAAGCTGTTAGTATCTGAGCTGACTCTAGTTAGTAGAGCAGGGTTCATGAGTGGTTAGCAAGACTTCTGTTTCAGGCTACGTGGAAAGGTCACGCAGGGCTAATGCAATGCTTAAAGGCATCAGGTCCCTCTGACCTGAATCATAGACTCTTTCTTATCTGCCCCTATCCTGTTATTTCTTGTCCCCATTTGTAAATACAAAAAAAAAAAAGTTAATATAAATTTAAAAATGACTAAATTTATAAAATCTGTAAGAAAAGAAGTAGAAAAACATCACACACACACAGTTTTTCTTCCTGAAAACACAGTTTATGCTACGGATTGGGGAGGTGGGTACAACTTTTTCCCAATCCTTAAAGCTTGTTAAGTTTTTCTTCTTTTGATTTGATCCCAATATCACACTATTCAGGCCAGTGATCAGGGCTTGGACTTATACAGAATGTTCCTGAACCTCAGTCTCTGACATTATTCCAGATATTTTCACAGGACTATTTATTGGCTATTTCACACACAGGACTCCTCTCACCCTGTGTTTTCAATGGCTGTTAACAGAAATTAGGTAGAGGCAAGTACTCTTTGGATTCACAAACAGAATCTACATTTAGACTTAGCCAGGTAAAAATAAACTGGCAAAAAGAAACAACAATTAATGACAAACTTGTGCCTAACAAGATCCTGAATAAGTATAAAATGATAAAACAATGTGAGTACACAGCCCTTGAGCTTACATGCCCCTCAGGATCTGCTGAAGACCACTGGCAACAGATACAAGTGTTCATGTCCTCTCCAGGCTGGTTTCCTCTATGGTGTTTCCTGAGTGGTAAAGACACTTGGCAGGGAGACCAGGTGGAGAGTTCCATGTGACATAAGCTGATCACCCCAGGCTTTGCGAACATGTACAATTTTTTTTTATTAGAGAAGTTGTGCATCTATAGAACAACCATGCATAAAATATAGGATTCTCATATACCACCCTGCTATTAACAGCCTGAATTGGTGTGGTACATTTGTTACAATTGATGTTAGCACACTTGTATAATTGTACTATTATATAAATGTACTATTATACATGTTTAACCTAGGGTTCACTGTGTAGTTCACTTCCATGGATTTTTTTTTTAATTTTTTATTCTGGTACTATATATACAATCTAAAGTTTCCCTTTTTAATCACATCCAGATATCTATTTCAATCCTGTTAATTACATTCACAATGTTGTGCTACTATCACCACCATCCATTACCAAAACATTTCCATCATTCCAAATAGGATCCTTGTACATTTTAAGCTTTAACTTCCCATTCCCTATCCCCACCCCATCTCCTGGTATACTTTATTCTAGATTCTGACTTTATGAGTTTGCTTATTCTAATTATTTCAAGTCAGCAAGATCATACAATATGTGTTCTTTTGTGCTTATTTCACTCACCATGATGTCTTCAAGTTTCATCCATGTTATGGCATGTTTTTGGACTTCATTCTTTTTATGGCTGAATAATACTCCATTGTATGTATATACCACATTTTATTTATCCATTCATCGGTTGATGGGTATTTGGGTTGCTTTCATCTTTTGGCAATTGTGAATAATGCCATCATGAAAATTGGTGTGCAAATATCTGTTTGAGTCCCTGATTTCCAATTTTTTTGGATATAAACTTAGTAGTGGGATTGCCAGGTCATATGGTAGTCCTATACTTAGCTTTCTGAGGAACTGCCAAACTGTCTTCCACAGTGGCTGCTCCAATTTACAGTGTCACCAGCAGGGTATAAGTGTACCTATTTCTCCCCATCCTCTCCAACACTTGTTATTTTGTTTGCTTGTTTGTGTGTTTTAATAATAGCCATGATATTGGGTGTGAAATGGTTTCAATTTGTATTTCCCTGATAGCTAATGATGTTGAGCATTTTTATGGCCATTTGTATATCTTCTTTGGAAGGATGTCTATTCATGTCTTTTGGCCATTATAAAATTGGGTTGTTTATCTTTTTTGTTGTTTAAATTGAAGGATTTCTTTATCATTCTGGATAGTAAACCCTTACCAGAGATGTGGTTTCCAAATAGTCTATTCCATTGAGTAGGTCTTTTCACTTTCATGATAAAGTCCTTTGAAGTACAAAACTTTTTAGTTTTGATGAGGTTCCATTTATCTGTTTTTTTCTTTTGATGCTTGTGCTTTGGGTGTAAATCTAAGAAACCATTGCCTAACACAAGGTAGTGAAAATGCTACCCTATGTTTTCTTCTGGGAGCTTTATAGTTCTGGTTCTTATATTTAAGTGTTTAATCCATTGTGAGTTGATTTTTTTTATTAGGTTTGAGGTAGAGGTTCTCTGCTTTGCAAATGGAGGTCCAGTTTTCCTATCATCATTTGCTGAAGAGACTATTCTTTCCAAATTGAGTGGTCTTTGCCCTCTTGTCAAAAATCAGTTGACCACAAGTGTGAGTGTTGATTTTTGAGTTTTCAGTTTTATTCCATTGGTTTATGTGTCTATTCCTCTCCCAGTACCAAACTGTTTTGATTACTATGGCTTTGTAATAAGTTTTAAGATAGGGAAGTGTGAGCCCTCCTACTTCATTCTTCTTTTACAAGGTGGTTTTAGCTATTTGGAGCACCTTACTCTTCCATATAAATTGGGTGATTGTCTTTTCTATTTCTGCAAAGAAGGTTGTTGAACTTTTCATTGGTAATGCATTGAATCTATACAGTGCTTTGAGTAGGGCTGACATCTTAATGATATCTAGTCTTCCAATACATGAGCATGCAATGTCTTTCCATGTATTTAGGTCTTCCTTGATTTCTTGTAGCTGTGTTTTGTAGTTTCCTGTGTACTATTCCTTTCTATCCTTGGTTAGATTTATTCCTGGATATTTGAATTTTTAATTGCTATTGAGGATGGAATATTTTCTTGATTTCTTCTTCTGATTGTTCATTACTTGTATATATAAACACTACTGATTTTGGGGTGTTGATCTTGTACCCTGCCTGTCTTAGTTTGCCAAAGTGCTACTAATGCAACCAGAAATGGGTTGGCTTTTATAATGGGAAATTTATTAGGGGTAAAAGCTTACAGTTCCAAGGCTGTGAAATGTTCAAATCAAGGCATCAGCAGACATGGTTTCTCTGGGTCATGGCATATGGTGAAGCAAGATGGCTGCCAATCTCTGCTGAGGTCTCTACCATTATCTCCAGAATCAACCTCCTCCTGGAACTGTGGACAACCAGGCAGAGGGCTTGTCTCTTACTGGGCCTCCTCTCTCAGTCTCAGCTGTTCTGCTTTCTTCCCGAGTTCAGCTATGAGCTATCAGGCATATGGCTCATCTCTCCCTGGGCCTCAGCTCTTTGAGTCTCTTGAGCTTCTCTCTTGAACTCAGTTGTGGATGAACCTGGAGTCCTTTCTCTCACATGGCAGGATAAAATATGGCAGCTTACTTTTCCTCTGTGTCACTCTTTCTGTGTTTCCATCATTATCAGATCCAGCAAGAGGGTGGAGACTTAACCTGAGTCATGCCTCACTCCAGATGTAGTCCACTCAAAAGGAATAGATTAGTCCAAAAACATAATCTTTCTCATTTTGGGATTCATAAAAGAATTTCAAACTGTCATACTACCACTTTGCTGAATTCATTTATTAGCTTATTAGCTTTAGGGGCATTTTTTTGTGGATTTTCCAGGATTTTCTGTATATAAGATCATGTCATCTTCAAATAGGGAAAATTTTACTTCTTACTTTCCAATTTGGAGGCCTTTATTTCTTTTTCTTGCCTAGCTGCTCTGGCAAGAACATCCAGTACAATGTTGAATAACAGTCTTGTTCCTGATATTAGAGGGAAACATTTCTGTTTTTCACTAGTAAGTTGGATATTAGCTGTTGGATTTTCATATATGCCCTTTATCATGTTGAGGAAGTTTCCTTCTCTTCCTAGTGTTTTAAGTGTTTTTGTCAAGAAGGATTTTGTCCAATGCCTTTTCTGCATTGAGATGATAATGTGTTTTTATCCCTTCATTGTGTGAATGTGATGTATTACATTAATTGATGTTCTTATGATGAACCAACCTTAAACCCCAGGGATATATCATACTTGATCATGGTATATAATTCTTTTAATTTGCTGTTGGATTCAGTTTGCTAGCATTTTGTTGAGGGTTTTTAAATCTATATTCATAAGAAATATTGGTCTATAGTTTTCTTGTGGAATCTTTATCTGGCTTTGGTATGGGGCTTATGTTGACTTCATAGAATGAATTAGGGACTCTTCCTTCCTCTTCAGTTTTCTGGAAGAGTTGAGCAGAACTGGAGTTAAGTCTTCTTGGAATGTTTGGTAGATTTCCCCTGTGAAGCCATCTGGTCCTTGGCTTTTCTTTTCTGGGAGGTTTTTGATTATTTATTCAGTCTCTTTATTAGTAATTGTTCTATTGAGAGCTTCTATTTCTTACTGAGTGAATATAGTTAGTTTGTGTATTTATAAAAATTTGTCCATTCCATCTAGGTTATCTAATTTATTGGCATACAGTTGTTCATAGTATCCTCTTATAGTCCTTTATATTTCAGCAGGTTCAGTAGTTATGTCCCCTTTTTCATTTCTGATTTTCATTATTTGTATTGTATTTTTTTTCTTTGTTACCCTAGCTAAAGGTTTATCAATTTTATTGATCTTTTCAAAAAACCAACTTTTGGTTTTGTTGATTCTCTCTATTGTTTTTTTTTTGTTTTCTATTTCATTTATCTACACTCTAATCTTTGTTATTTCCTTCCTTCTGCTTGCTTTGGGTTTAGTTTGCTTTTCTTTTTCTAATTCTTCCCCTTTTAAGGTTAGGTCTCTGATTTGAAGTCTTTCTTCTTTTTGATTGCAAGCATTTAGAGCTATCAATTTCCCTTTAGCACTGCCTTTGCTGCATCTTGAACAGATACAGTTTGCGCAAGGATCTGCAGGAGCTGTCCCCCAGCCAGGAACCCATGCCTGAGAACAGAACTATTAGCCTGATGCAGAGACCAGTATCTCTCCCATCTTTTCGTGCTTGCATATGTCTATCTAAAGCAGCTGTCAGGCACAGAAGGTTGGGGAGGGGAACAGGTTACAATGATGCAGTTATTAAAAGGAAGCTTAAATGAAGGGAAAAGAAAGCAGGATGGCTATGTTTCTGCTATTAATCTTAGTGAACCTTTCTTGGATTCTAGGAGGAAAGGGTAAGAGGAAAGGAAGAGGGGAAAGGAAAAGCAGTAAAGAGCAAAGAATAAATAGAATGGCACAAAAAGGGGGTGATGCAGGCAGATGGTTCTGGAAAGGCTTCTCCCTGTGAGGAGATGCACAGTAGGGAAAAAGCCACTGCAGATGTGTTATCCACACTTTTTAGCTATTGGGAAGCAGTGGCATAAAACTCAGTCCAATTAACAGAATATAAAGGGGTGCATTATTATGACAGACACCATATTTCATCTTGTAAGGGATAAGAAAGTGAAACAGTCCCTCCCTCTAAGGGGATTGCAATATGGTAAGAGAGATGTCACATTCACAAGGAACAATAATTCACATCCCACTCAAGGAGGAGCTAAAATAAAGATGCAAGCAAGCAGCAGTGTGGGAACAAGGAAGAAAAGAACAATGCTGCCTTTGGAAAAGCCTCATGGAGTAGGTGTGAATATAAGGAACAACCATGACTTCAGCCAACACAGATGAGGGGAATGCCATTGGAGACTGAAGAGGGAGCTTGAACACTGTGTGGTTTGGAGCTGACTAAGGCTGCCTGTATTTGAGGGAAGGTGAACTCTCTTATAAGGTCGAAGCTGAGGTGAACAGTGAGTAGTGAGCCTGCACGAGAAGGCTAGACCCAGTTGTGCAGAGGCAATAATGTCAGGCAAAGAAAGTTTGAGTTGACTAGGTATGTAATGGGGATACGTTGATGGGGATTAAGGAAGGGAGTGACAGGATTACAACTGTGCTTAAGAAAGAAGAAAATAGAGATAAATGAGGGCTGCATTAGTGAAAGCAGAGACTAGAGGTAGGGAAGGTTACAAGGCAGTTCTCCAAGTGTCTTTTGCATTTCTGCATGTCTTGCAAGCATAGTCACTGACTGCTTTTGTTCCAAGCTATCTTTTTGAGGAAGGGCTTTGGAAGATATAGCATCTCCCTGTGGAGAAAAGAGCAGATTTGCTTACAGTCTTGGAAGATAGAGATAGTATCTTCCTCTAGACCAGAGAACAAGCAGGCCTGCTGCTCATTATTAAAGATTCAAGTTCTCTAAACTCAAGGGTTCCTCCCCCTTAACGCAAGGCAGGCATCCATCTGGGCCCATCTGCTGTGCCCCCATAGAATTTGGCAATTAGGGGAACTGGCACAGAGATGTTCTTTATGTTGCTTGCTGTGCTGTAATAAGTTACTTTGTCTCTTTCCCAACAGTCTTGTGTCTTCTGCCATAATCAACGAAACCATGGGAGGCTAACCTATTCCCTGCAAGTAGGGTAAAATATCATATCCTTCACAGTTTTTGATGGGGGGAATACTTTTAAGAAGCCATTTTAGTAATCTTGATAATAAAGATTAGTTCTAGTGCAGAGATAAAATATTGTTTTATATAATTTTGTATTCAGGTACTTGACATTTACATATGGCTAATCTTATACCATCCAGAAAATACATTTTCTTTATTCCAAATATAATGTGAGAAACAGACACCCTGACCCAACCCCATTCATAATCCTCAGTTCATCCCTCACCTATGTCATGAGTCTCACCCACTTGAAACTCAGAGCAGAAATATGGCTCCAGGTGAGGGTGGGTAGCAAGATGCCTATCATGTTGTACAGAAACTTTTACACATTGAGTTTGCTCTTCTGTGTGCCTAAATGAAAATGAAAACAAAGCAGATGTCCTAAATGGTCTTTTTAATTTTAACCATTGAGTGTTTAGCCAGAAACCTAGCACAGTGTAGATGGTCAGTAAATATTTATAGACTGAAAGAACCAGTGAAATAAAGTAATTGAGATTCACAAATAGAACTACTTGAAAATACTTGTCTTTATTATCTACCCCAATACCAAAGATAGTGCTGTTTTATAATTTATTTAATTCATTATCTTTATACAAACGACCAGTGGTAGATACATTTAGGAGTGTCTCTGTATGAAGCTGAACTTCAGTGTTCTTGCTGTGAAATGAATGGGTTGAACTTATCTTTAAGCTCTCTTCCAGCACTGGATTCCAAGAAGCACAATTCACTGGGTTAAATGATAATGTTTTTTTCCACACTGTTTTTTTTCTCCAAAAGTTTAGCCAGAAAAGTTATGCTAATTGGAAAGAAGGAAAGCTGAGCAGAGTATGTGAGTATATTAAATAAACATTTCAGGGATTTTTTTGTTTTGTTTTGTTTTGTTTTGCTATTAATAGTTGTTTGGCCCCTTTCTTCACATTTAAATGAAGCTTAAATGAAAGGGTAACAAATTTTTAAACTTCTAGAAAGTACCTAGTATCTTTAATCTCTTCTAAAGATGACAAAGAATGGATTTTGTTAAAGATTCTGTCCCATGGGGATAAAGGTGGTAATATTCTTACTAAACTATAGACCCATAGGTTTTGTGCTGAAACTTTATCTGGCATCTTTGTTATTTGCAAGTAATAATTAGTTTTTTGTTTGTTTGTTTGCTAGAAGTGTGAAAAATCAGATAGAAAAAATTGGCACTGCTGGAAGGACTGGCTTATTGTGATTGCACAAAAACAGGGACCTGATGCTACTGTTTCTCCTGCTAAGTGTAAAGATGGACATATGGCTAGGTGAACTCAATTTGTTGTACCATTTTGTTAAAGAGGCCAAGGTCACAGTTTCAAGTCCAATGTGGACCTGTCAGCTCTGCTCTATTCCACCCTGCCAAACAACTTACAAACAGCAACCTAAATGGAAGTCAGGTCCTACCAATGATGTGTCAGTTATGACTTTATGCATGATAAAATGTCACTGAATCTACCTCTGTTCTATCTGCTTTCAGTTCATAATTTCCTTATATGCCAGTGTAACTTAATTCAACAAATAGTAATTGCTTTAACATGTTAAAAGTATGTGCTGGCATATAAAAAGGTATTAACATGGGAAGGGGGAAAAGGGGGAGGATGTTGGGTATATGGGAGTTCCCTGTATTCTGTATGTGACTTTACTGTGACCTAAAATTTCTTTGAAAACAAAATGAAAAAAAGTAAGACACTGGGGAATAAATGGAAGAAAATGTCACTGTACATACAGCACACCAGATATTACAGTGATGAAAGGCAAAATGTCAAAAAAAATTTAAATATTTTTCATTATTTTTTAATATCCCAATTTTTAAATTTTATTTTATTTTTAGTTTTAAAAAATTCTTATGTATTTTGTTTCTTATATTTAAACATATTATTACTTCATTTTCCTATTAGTTGTACTTGGCTATTTTATTGCCTTCATTTTTGTAAAAGCTTTTGATCACAGAAGAGTTACAACTGGGGCAGTAGAGGATCATTGGTGTGAGGTGTCAGTGACGGGGGATACATGGGAGGAAGTTCACCTGGGCATACATATAAGGTATATAAATGTGTCCAAATGTTCATGGGGCATTGTCACAGTAGGTGGAGATTCACACAATAACCAAGAGAATATTGAATTCCCATCCTGGAGAGCTCTGCCACATTCTCTAATGGAGCAGCAACAGTCCCCCAAGTGCAGGGGTAATGACTGGCAAAGGAGGATAGTCCACTGATGGGTCCTTGATATTGACAACTATGCTTGTGAGCCTTTGCTCTTGAAATTTTAAACTTAGCCCAGTGTTGAGGGTGCTTAAGAGTTGCCTCCTGAGAGCCTACATGTTGCTCAAATGTGGCCTCTGTAAGCCAAACTCAGCATATAAATGCATTACCTTCCCCCCAGCATAGGACATGACTCCTGGGAATGAGTCTCCCTGGCACCAAGGGATTACTACCAAGTACCAACTAGTAATGCAACTGGAAAAAGTCTGAATAAAAGCGGGAAAAGATGAAGACAAATGAGTTTATATGGCTAAGAGACTTCAAAGGAGTCGGGAGGTCATCCCAGAGGTAATGCTTATGCACATCTCATCAGAAGCACACAGACTGCCAAAGTGGATACTTCCCCAAATAGTGGGGGCTCCTGAGGGCTCAGGAGACACCCAGTTCCTATGGTCTAGGCGGATAGCTCTGGAGGTTGGTGCCTTGCCAGTGGGCCCTACTTTGGAGTTTGTGCTCTTGAGAGTGGCAGAGTTGTACTCAGTTATTTCTTCCCTACACATGGCTCATCTGTCCCTTCTATCTGAACCTATACTTGGTGCTGGAGTTGGTAGGTGTACGTCCAAGAGACTTGAATCTTTGGGCTATCCATGTGCCAGCTGGGCCCTGAGCCTCAGCAGAGTTGCAACACCTACTCTCCAGTTCATTGGACTCACCCAGGACAAGTAACAACGAGGTGAGGATGGACAACCACCATATTAAGGAAACAAGAGAGCCTACAACTGCAAGCAAGAGAGTCCCATCCATCGACTGTATGGAATCGAAGCTCCCTCTCAATTAGAGGTGGATTGGGCATCACCATTCCAGAATCCTCAGGATTGGGGAATAAACTATGGACTAGAGTGGACTTACTGGTATTCTACTATAGACTTATTGTGATTCTAGCAATGGAAGAAATTACGACATTGATGTGGAGGCAGTGGCCACTGGAGGCTCTGGGGGCAGGGAGAGGGAAAAACAGGTGTAATATGGGGGCATTATTGGGATTTGGGAATCATCCTGAATGACATTGCAATGACAGATATAGGCCATTTTATATCTTCCCATAAACTGCAGAACTGTGTGGGAGAGAGTGTAAACGACAATATGAACTATGCTCTGTGGCAATGCTCCAGGATGTATTTATCAATTGCAATGAATGTGCCACACTAATGAAGGATGTTGCTTATGTGGGAGGGTATGGGAGAGGTGGGGAGAAAGCATATGGGAATTCCTATATTTTTTATGGCTCTAAGTATCTTTTAAAAAATAAATATATATATATTTTTAAAAAGTATTTGCTGAGCAGGAGAGATTGGCCTGAAAGTACGATATGATACCTACTGCATGAGAAGCTTATAGCCTTGAATAGAAAGGGAAAAACATGAAACAAATCAAATTAAAATAAACAAAGACTAATATAGCACAGTGTATGTCTAAATACCCAGAGCTGTAGTTTACACCCACATTTTCTTGAAATAATTTTATTCATCATTTTTAATTTTTAAGTCAACTAATGTTTATCCAGAGGAAAAACTAAGTTGTTTGTGATATCAGCCTGAAAATAAAATCTTTGTATGATTCTGTCCTTGGAAATGCTACCCTGAGCACGAGTGCCTGTTTGTGCAACATTTGGCAATTAGGACAGCTCCCCCCTTCCACCCTTCATCCTGTATGTGTACATTTTTTTTTTTTTTTTTTTTTATCTTCCTGCATTTTATTAAAGTCATATATTACATTGATTGATTTTCTTATGTTAAATCACCCTTGCATTCCTGGGATAAATCCACTTGGTTATGTTGTATAATCCCTTTTTTTTTTTTTTTTATTTTATTTATTTTTATCCATGGGATATAAGCCCTCTCCCACTTGGAGTTGGAGTGGACATCACCATCCCAGTCGCCTCTGGATTGGGGGAAGAACTATGGACTAGAGTGGACTTGATGGTATTCTCTTGCTCACATATGGTGATTCTTGCAATGCAAGAAATTATAACAATGAGGTGGAGCCAGTGGCCACTTGACAGTTTTTTGGGTAGGGAGGGGATGCGCAGTTGAAATACAGGGGCTTCTTTGGGAGTTGGAGGTTGTCCTGAGTACTGTATGTGTACATTTTTATCTTCACGATGCAATCACTTATGGTATCAGTGTTTAAAGTGGTCTTTGAAAGGTTGATTTTCAATGATATTCAGTATTTAAAGCAGTGATATACCCTCAGGAATAATTATTAAATCTTCCTCTCTCTCTTTTTAAAACAGTCACTCTACATTTATCCAAGCTTTCTGCAGTTCCTGAAAAATTCTCCCCCACTTCTCTACTTCTCCACACACATCTAAATTGTCTACTTGCCTGGCTGAGTCTAACAAATGTTCTAAGGTGCACACCAGGCATATATACTTATCCTTTGTGTAGTAATTTTAATTGTTTTCTGAAAACCTTGCTACTAATGAAAAGTTAACTAAATTTTTTTTCTTTAATTTGAATGTGTGTTCCATCCCAACACAAGATAATCATGCATTTTTCACAGCAATAGCAATAGAACAATAAAGGCAAGTTATATAAATTAAAAAAACAAGTTTGCAAATTAATAAATTTATTGTACATGCTGACTGAAGAAGAAAAGACTTGATGGTGAGTGATGGGGATGGAAAGGTATGAGGGAGTCATTCTTTGAATGTGGATTATTTTTTCTGCAATGTTTTTCTTCCAATTTTTCAATCTTAATGTGGTTCATGGTTATCTTGCAATCAAACTGCACTTAAAACCAAAGCTGTTGAGGGAGCAAATGTGGCTCAAGCAATTGGACGCCCGCCTACCATATGGGTGGTCCCGGGTTTGGTTCCTGGTGCCTCCTAAGGAAGATGAGCAGATGCTGCAACAAGCAGACACTACAACCCGCAAGGCACCACAAGTGGATGCTGAAGACGCTGCAACCAGCAGATGCCAAAACTAGCAGACGATGTAACCAGCAGATGGCACAACCAACAGGGAGTGGAAGTGGCTCAAGCAAAATAAAGCCTACTCTCAAGAGTGCTTTGAAGCCTGTAGAAACAGTGCCTGTGCACATTTTCTACTAAGAGTCACAAATAATCCTACTTTTTTATCCCACTCACTTGGCTTTCATACCGAAAGCAAAATGTCTTGAGTTCATCTAGATATGGCACACAATTAAAATTTTTGACATTTTTTTTTGTCAAAAATACTGTCTCTGCCTACCGACCTCTATGGTAAGAAAACACTTATGAATTTGACCAAAATTATAATTTCAAACTATTACTTCTTATAGCATATTTGTTTAGTGTACTTTTGGATGGAAAAAATCATTATGATAAAACTAAAAGAGCCATAACTTTTCAAGAGCAGTCATTATGAAAATTCACTAGTGAACGGAAGTTATGGGAGGTAAATTTCTAGTACCTTCTTTGGATTCCAGCTTGGTGAAATGTCCCTTCCTTTTATTCTCTTGACTCTCTGTAGACCTTATCTCTTTCAACATTGCTTTTTAAATTATTTTTTTATTTTATTTTATTTTTAAAAAGATACTTAGATTACATAAATGTTACACAAAAAATATAGGGATTCCCATACACCTCACCTTCCACACCTCCCACAACCTCCCACATAAACATCCATCATTAGTGTGGCACATTAATTGCAATTGATAAGCTAATCCTGGGGCTTTGTTATTAAGCATGGATCATAGTTCACATTGTAGTCCACAATCTCTCCTACACAATTCTGCATGTTATGTGATGATATAAAATGGCCTATATCTGTCGTTGCAATGTCACTCAGGGCAATTCCTAAGTCCTGAAAAAGCCCCTGTATTACAACTGCTTTTCCCTCTCCCTGCCCCCAGAGCCTCCAGTGGCCACTGGCTTCACATCAATGTTATAATTTCTTCCATTACTTGAATCACAATGTCTATAATAGAATACCAGTAAGTCCACTCTAGTCCATAGCTCTTACCCCCATCCCGAGGAGTCTGGGATGGTGATATCCACTCCACCTCCAATTGATAGGGGGCTTATATCCCATCAGGAAGATGGATGGGATTATCCTGCCTGCAGCTTCAGATTCTCTCCATTCCCTGGGATGGCCGTTGTTCATCATCATCTCTCTGCCAGTTGTCCTGGGTGAATCCAATGAGCTGTAGAGTAGGAAGTGCTGCTCCACCAAGGTTCTGGCCCAGCTGGTGCATGGACAGATCAAAGACTCAAGTCTCTGGACATACACCTACAAACTCCAGCACCAAGTATAGGTTTGAATAGAAGGGACAGATGAGCCATGTGCAGGGAAGATGGAGCTGAGTCTAACCCTGTCACTCTCAAGAGCAAAAACACCAAAGTAGGCCCCACTGGCAAGGCACCACCCTGACATAGGACCTGAGTGCCTCCAGAGCCCTCAGGAGCCTCACTATTTGGGGTGATATCCACTTTGGAATTCTATGAGATCCTACTGAGATGTGCATAAGCATTACCTCTGGGATGACCTCCTGACTCATTTTGAAGTCTCTTAGCCATATAAACTCATTTGTCTTTACCTTTTCCCCCTTTAGGTCTTTTTCCAGTCACATTGCCAGTTGGCGCTTGGTAGCAATCCCTCGGTGCCAGGGAGGCTCATCCCAGGGAGTCATGTCCCACTCTGGGAGGAAGGTAATGCATTCATATGTTGAGTTTGGCTTAGAGAGAGGCCACATTTGAGCAACAAGGAGGCTCACAGGAGGCAACACTTAGGCACCCCATAACAATAGGCTAAGTCTCAATTTCAAGAGCAAAGACTCATAAGGGTAGTCATCAATTTCAAGGGCCCATCAGTGGACCATCCTCCTTTGCCAGTCACTGCCCCTGCACTTGGGGGACTGTTGCTGCTCCCTTAGAGAATGTGGCAGAACATTCCAGGATGGGAATTCAGTATTCTCTCATTTAATGAGTGATTCTCCACCCACTGTGACAATGTCCCGTGAACATTTGAATATTTTTATATACCTTATATTTATGCTCAGGTGAACTTCCTCCCATGCATCCCCCACCCCTGACACCCCACACCAACAATCCTCCCCCAGCCCAGTTGTAACCCTTCTGTGATCCAAAGCTTCTTCAAAGATGAAACCATTACAATAGCTGAATACAATTAATAGGAAAATGAAATAATAACGATAAGTTTAAATGTAAGAGAAAAAGTTCATAAAAATAAAAAAAACGACTAAAAATAAAAATAAATTAAAAGATTGGGATATTAAATAAATGAAAAATATAAAAAAAAATTTTTTCTGAGCTTTTGCCTTTCATCACTGCAATATCTCGTGTCCAGTCTGTACCATGGCACCTTCCCCCTCTCATTCCCCAATGTCTCACTATTTTCCACTTTGTTTTAAAAGAAGTTTTAGGTCACAGCAAAGTCACACACAGAATACAGGAGACTCTCATATATCCAACATCCTTCCCTTTTCCTCCCCCCCATATTAATACCTTTTTATATGTGGATGGTAGTAATGTTATAACTGATATACAGATAGTGAAACATAGCTACAAAACATGGTCAATGGTTTACACTATGGTTTACATTTTAGACAGTACACTTTTATAAATTTTGACAATATTTACCATGTCCTGTGTTCATCACTGTATGTAATGAAGAACATTTCCAGTGACCACTAAATACCCCCTGTTTGATCTATTCTATTCCTCCCACCCCATCCCCCAGGGCCCACGACGACCCCTGGCTTGACTTGTTGGATGACAAGATCCATAGTTACATGCAACAAGAGGTCTTGACTTCCCCTATTAGGAACCACCCTTTCTCTTGAGAGACTTCTGCCTGTCTATTTCTGAACAAATCAGTCCTCCCAAAGATGGGAGTCCAACTCCTTCCTGCTCATTATGTGAGTCTCCACCCCCTGATACAGCACATTATGGCAGAATGAACTCTTACACACTCCTTAGAAGCCTGCTCCAGGTGCACCCTGTCCTGATTGCTGCCCCCCCACCCCAACAAACACCCTAAACCAGTGACCTTCCTTGTCTTATTGCCGTAAAAGCATTCGCACCTCTGTACTTTCAACCTCATACCCACTAATCCCCAGTGTTCACCTGTCCCTCTCCCAAACCTCCCCCCAGAATCCTGGACTTTCTAACCCACAATTCCCAATCTACCCACCTGTGAATCCTGTACCACCCAACCCAATAATATCACTACCTTCCTGTCCTAACTCTTCAATACGCAACTACACTCTATCACTTTACCATAGATTACGTCTGTATGGGTGATGGCTCACAACCTTCTCTTCTCTATTTCTTGTAAACCTATCTTACAGACAATACATTTCTGAGACTCCTCAATTTCCTTAATTCATACTAGTGAGGTCATGTACTATTCATCCTTCAATGCTTGGCTTGTTTCATTCAACATAAGGTCCTGTGTGTTATCCCGTGTCTTAGCACTTTATTCCTTCTTACAGCTGAGTAATATTCCATTGTATGTACATACCACATTTTGTTTATCCATTCATCTGTTGAGGGCACTTGGGTTGATTCCAACTTTTGGCAATAGTGAACAATGCCACTATGAACATTGGTGTGCATATAACTGTTTGTGTCTTTGCTTTCAGTTCTTCAGGCTATATACCCAGCAGTGGAATCGCTGGATCATATGGAAGTTCTATAGTTAGTTTTTTGAGGAACTGCTAAATTGTCCTCCATAGTGGCTAGGCCATTCTACAATCCCACCAGCAGTGGAAGAGGGTTCCCATTCCTTCACATCCTCTCCAACACTTATAGTCTGCTGTTTTTTTAATAGCCTCCATTCTAATGGGTGTAAGATGGTATTTCATTGTAGTTTTGATTTGCATTTCCCTGAAAGCTAGCAATGTCAAGCATCTTCTCATGCTTTTTAGCCATTTGTGTTTCTTCCTTGGAGAAGTGTCATTTCAGGTCACTTGCCCATTTTTTAAATGGGTTGTTTGTCTTTTTATTTTTGAGGTGTTAGATTTCTTTGTATATGCAAGATATTAGGCTCCTGTCAGATAAATGGTTGCCAAATATTTTCACCCATTGTTTAGGCTGCCTTTTTACTTTCTTGATAACACCCTTTGAGCTGCAAAAGTTTTTAATTTTGAGGAGATCCCATTTATCTATTTTTTCTTTTGCTGCTTGTGCTTTGGGTGGAAAATTCATGAAACCATTTCCTAATAAAAGGTCCTGTAGATGCTTCCCTACATTATCTTCCAAAGTCTTTATGATCCTGACTCTTATATTTAGATCTTTGATTCATCTTGAGTTGATTTTTGTATAAGGTTTGAGATGGTGTTCCTCTCTCATTCTTTTGGATATGGATATCCAGTTCTCCAAGCACCATTTGTTGAAGAGGCCATTCTCTCCAAACTGAGTGGGCTTGGTGGCCTTATTGAATAGCAGATGACTGTATGTGCGAGGATCTATATCGGAACTCTCAATTTGATTCCCTTGGTCAGTATGTCTATCCTTGTGTGAATATCATGCAGTTTTTTTTTTTGTTGTTTTTTTTAAAGATTTTATTTATTTATTCATTTATCCCCCCCTTGCTGCTTGTGCTCACTGGGTCAGCTAACCACGCCATGTGGGCGGGCTTGCCTTCACCAGGAGGCCCTGGGAACCGAACCCGGGGCCTCCCATATGGTAAATGGGAGCCCCACTGATTGAGCCACAGCCGCTTCCCTACCATGCAGTTTTGATCACTGTAGCTTTGTAGTATGTTTTAAAGTCAGGTAGTGTGATACCTCCAACTTCATTTTTCTTTTTCAATATGTCTTTTGTGTTTTGGGGCCTCTTACTCTTCCAAATAAATTTTGTAGTTAGTTTTTCCAATTCATTAAAAAATACTGTGTCAATTTTTATTGGGATTGCATTAAATCTGTAGATTAGTGTGGGTAGGACAGACATCTTGATGATGTTTAGTCTTCTTATCTATGAACAGGGAATATTCTTCCATTTATTTAAATCTTCTTTGATTTCCTTTAACAGTGTTGTATAGTTTTCTGTATATAAGTCTTTTACATCTTTAGTTAAATTTATTCTTAGGTATTTGATACTTTCCATTACTATTGTAAATGGTATTTTTTTCTTGATTTCCTCCTCAGATTGTTAGTTATTGGTGTACAGAAATGCTACTGATTTTTGAGCATTGATCTTATAGCCTGTAACTTTACTGAACTCCTTTATAAGTTCTAGAAGCTTTGTTGTAGATTTCTCTGGACTTTCTAAGTATAGGGTCATGTAGTCTGCAAATAGTGAAATTTCTACTTCTTCCTTAACAATTTGGATGCCTTTTATATCTTTTTCTTGCCTCAGTTCTCGACAAAGTACTTCTAAGACAGTGTTAAATAGAAGCGGTGATAGTGGGCATCCTTGTCTTGTTTCCGATCTTAGAGGGAAAGCTTTTAAGATTTGACCATTGAAGATGATATTAGCTGTGGGTTTTTCATATATACCCTTTATCATGTTCAGAAAGTTTCCTTCTATTCCTGTCTTTTGCAGTGTTTTTTTTTTTTTTTTCAAGAAAGAGTGCTGTATTTTGTCGAATGCTTTATCTGCATCTATAGAGATGATCAGGTGATTTTTTTCTTTCAATCTGTTTATGTGGTGTATTACATTGATTGATTTTCTTATGTTGAACCATCCTTGCATACCCGGAATGGAACCGAATTGGTCATGGTGTATAATTCGTATGATATGTTGTTGAATGTGATTAGCAAGTATTTTGTTGAGGATTTGTTTATTAGAGAGATTGGGCTATAATTTTTCTTTCTTGTGGCATCTTTGTTTGGCTTTTGTATTAGGGTAATGTTGGCATCATAGAACGAGTTAGGCAATGTTCCTTCTACTTCTATTTTTTGGAAGAGCTTAAGCAGAATTGGTGTTAGTTCTTTGTGGAATGTTTGGTAGAATTCACCTGTGAATTCTGGTCCTGGGCTCTTCTTAGTTGGGAGGTTTTTGATGACTGAGTCTATCTCTTTACTTGTAATTGGACTGTTGAGTTCATAATTTTTTTCTTTCATCAATGTAGGCTGCTTGTAAGTTTCTAGAAATTTGTCCATTTCCTCTAAATTATCATTCTTGTTGCATATAATTTTTCATATCCTCTTATGGTACTCTTTATTTCTGTGGGTCAGTGTTGATATCCCCTTCCTCCTTTCTTATTTTGTGTATTTGCATCTGCTCTCTCTTTTTCTTTGTTAGTCTGGCTAAGGGTTTGTCAATTTTACATCTTCTTGAAGAACCAGCTTTCAGTTTTGTTTATTTTTTCTAGTGCTTTCTTATTTTCTGTTTCATTTAGTTCTGCTCTAATCTTTGTTATTTCCTTCTTTCTACTTCCTTTGGGGTTAGTTTGTTGTTGTTTTTCCAATTCCTCCAGGTGTGCAGTTAGTTCTTCAATTTTAGCTCTTTCTTCTTTTTTAATACATGCATTTATGGCTATGAATTTCCCTCTCTGTATAGCTTTGGCTGCATCCCATAGGTTTTGGTATGTTGTGTTGTCTATTTCAATCATTTCAACATAGTTAGTGATTTCTTTTGAAATTTCCTCCTTGACCCACTGTTTGTCTAAGAGTGTGTTGCTTAACTTCCATATCTTTGTGCCTAATCTTGTTCTCTGGCCCTTACTGATTTCCAATTTCATTCCATTGTGTTCAAAGAAATTACTTTGTATATTCTCAATCTTCATGAATTCATTGAGATTTTTTCTGTGGTCTAGCATGTGGTCTATCTTGGAGTATGATCTATGTGCACTCAAGAAGAATGTATATCCCGCAGTATTTGGATGTAGTATTCTGCATATATCTATTAGATCCAGATCCTCTAATGTATTATTCAGAGTTTGTTTCTTTATTGCTTCTCTGTTGAGATGTTCTGTCTAATCTTGATAAAGGTGTATTAAAGTCCCCCCCTATAATTGTAGAGGCATCTATTTCTCCACTTGGTTTTTCCAGTGTTTGCCTCATGTATTTTGAGGTGCCCTGGTTAGGTGCATAAATGTTTATGATTGTTCTTTCTTTTTGAAAGATTACCCCTTTTAGTCATATATAGTTTCTATCTTTGTCTCTTACAATAGTTTTGCATTTAAAATCTATTTTGTCTGATATTAGGGTAGCTACTCCCACCCTTTTTTGGTTGTTTTTTGCTTGTAAAATTGCTTTCCAGCCATTCACTTTCTGCCTCCTTGTATGCCTTGATCTAAGGTGGGTTTCTTATAGACAACATATAGATGGGTCATATTTCCTTATCCATTCTGCCAATCTGTGTCTCTTGACTGGTGAGTTTAATCCATTAACATTCAGTGTTATTACTCTCAATGAATTTCTTACATCAGCCATATTTTCTTTGGGTTTATGTATGTCATGTTGTTTTTATTTCTCTTTTTGTCTTTTTAGTTGTTCTTACAATCTCCTCCAACTCTCTCTCTCTCCTGTTTTTGCCTTTCAACCTGTAGAACTTCCTTTAGTATTTCTTGAAAAGCAGGTTTCTTATTGGCATACTCTCTTAATTTCTGTTTATTGTGACTATTTTGAACTCTCCATCATTTTTGAATGCCACTTTGCTAGATAGAGATATTGTGGCTGGAAGTTTTTTTTTCTTTGAGTACCCTGACTATGTAATACCACTGTCTTCTTGCCTCCATGGTTTCAGATGAGAAATCAGCAGAATCTTATCGAGCTTCGCTTTTATGTGATGGTTCTCTTTTCTCTTGCTGCCTTGAGTGTTTTCTCTTTGTCTTGAGCATTGGACATTTTGACAAGTATATGTCTTGGAGTAGGCCTGTTAGAATTTATACTGTTTTGGGTGCACTGTGCTTCCTGGACATGTACATCCATCTCCTTCAATAGGGTTGGGAAGTTTTCAGCCATTATTTCCTTCAACACTCCTTCTGTTCCCTTTCCCTTCTCTTCTTCCTCTAGGATAATGCATATGTTTGTGTATTTTGTGTTGTTGTTTAAATCCCTAAGTCCCTGCTGAATTTGTTCTATCTTTTTATCTATCTGTTCTACTATCTGTTTGATTTCAGATGTACTGTCATCTACATCACTAATTCTTTCTTCTGCCTGTTCAAATCTGTTGATATGTGATTGCAGTGTCTTTTTATTTCTTGGATTGGGCCTTTCATCACCATAACATCCATTGTCTTTTTATGTATGTTTACAATTTCTTCCATATGTTTTCCCAGTGTCTTCTTAATATCCTTAATCTCTTCCTTCGCTTGATTAAGTTGGTCCATGATATTTTTTTGGACATCTCTGATTAGTTGTTTGATGTTCTGCATCTCTTCCTGGTTTTTAGTTTGTTTATTGGATTGGTCCATGTCTTTCTGTTTCTTAGTATGGTTTGTAATTTTTTGTTGCCCTCTGGTCATCAATTATCTTGATGGGTTTATTCAGTTGATTAGCTTCTCTCTTTGCTCCAGAGTTTTGTTTAGCTGCTGGTTTTGTGTGCATGTTAAGTTTTCTCTTTGACACTTTGTTCTTCTTGTTCTATTTACTTGCTGTTTTCTATGTTCACTTGAAGGAAAAAGTTTAGGGCCAGAGAAATTGAGAGAGGTAAGAAAAGAAAATGGATATAAGTAATAATAATAAAAGTTAGAAAAGAGCCCCTATAAGACTTAGTAAAATGAATATTTAACTCATGTAATCAGTGTAGAATAATAGGAATAAAAAAATGGAGTACCTACAATGAAATGGAAAACCCAAATAGAGAGAAATATATAGAATGATTTAAATGGCCAGAATGATGAGGAAAGAGAGAAAGAAAAAAGATACACAGAAAGAAAAAAAGTTAATTAAAGAAAAGAGAACAGAATAGACAAGATAGAAATTGTAACCAGTAAAGTTGAGGACTAATGAAAAATGGTGGAATGTAAGAAACACAGCAGAAAGCAGAAGATTGAAAGATGAAGGAAGGAAAAAAGATAGCATTGGTAGACAAAATGATATACACAGAAAATGGGAAATCAAGGAAGAAGAGCACAGCAAAGAAGAAACCAGCTAGCAGCACCTAATTTTTAAAAAAACTTGGGGGGGGGGTGAGGAAAGAGGAAAGAAAAACAAGAAACAAAACAAAACAAAAAAAACAAAAAACAAACAAACACACACACAAGCAGTGAAACAAAGCTAAGGAATAACAGCGTTCCTTCTGGGGCCTTTGTGGAGCCTCTCAGGCTACCTGTGTTCATCAATCAATTACCCTGCAGAGTTCTCTCTGCAGGTTTTGAGGTGGGTTTTAGTGAGTAAATTAAGTTAAATTTTTTTTTTTTGGAAAAATAAGGGTCGCAAAAGAAGCTAGTACAAAAATAATGTCTACGTTTTCCCTGTCCTATGGTATCAGCTGCATGTTAGATATCCCGGGTGGATCCCTACTCTTGTAGGAGCCAGGAATCCAACTAGGGCCCTCATATATTCAAGGCAGAAATTTCTCCACTGAACTACCTTTCTAATTGGGTCAGTTAGCGCCTCAGAAAGCTATTCAGTCACTTTCCCCCAGGCAGGTTTTACTCTCCTAGGTCAGTAGGATTCAGCAGGCTGTATGAGCAGATACCCCTCCCCTCTCCTGGTCAGGTTGGGTTCTCTTTTGAAATTCAAATGGGGCTCTGATGACTGAGTACTCTGCACCGAAATGATTTTCAAGCCTCTTCTAGACCACCCCCTCCTCCCAGGGGACCCTAAATAGGCTCATGGAAACTTTTTAAGCGCTTTCCACTGCCTGACTCCCTTAGGGGAGTTGAAATTCTGATAGTCCTAAGTGTGGAACTATTAAATTGGCTGACTCTGCCCTCTCTCAGGCCAAGCCTCTGTATCCCAGGGCGGATAGGTAAATCAGGCTTCCTCAACATATTTGCATCTCTCCTCAGCCTGGTATAATTTTGAGCCAGCTTGTGTGCTCCCCAAAGCTCTAAGGGGGTCCAGGCAACCAAACCCGCAGAAAGGAAACCCTTCTCCACCCTTTGCCAGAACCCTCCCACTCTCGGAGAATGCTCCCTCTCGCTGGGTGGCCCGGGGAAGTCGGGCTCTACCAGGGCCTCTGCCCTGAGGGTGGGGCTTAGCCATCTGTGTTTTCCAGGAACAGGGGTGAAAATTCATGGTTTTATCTTGAACAATCTATCTCCCTGTCCAGCTCCCTCCAGATCAATGCCCCAAAGGCTCCCACTCCGTGGGCTACCAGAACAGCTCACTTGGGCAGGATCCTGTCCCCAGTCAGCTGTCTTTTGCTAGAGAGATGGTGCATGTCCACTTAAACCAATGCCATCTCAACATTGCTTTCAATGATCCCTTTGTGTATTTCCCCTTCTATTCTGTAAGGTCTTTGAGTTCAAGGATATGGCTTATTCATCTTTGTATCCCTACGCCTGACTCATAGTTCTTGATTGAATTAATGAATGCAGAACTCTCCACCTTCACATTGACATCCGCCTCCAGGGAAGAGCAGGTTTCTATGTTTTCTGCTCAATAAACCCTGGAAACGGTTGCCTGTCTTAGGTTACTCCAGGTAACATTCAATAGAAAATTCCATGTTTAAGAGAACAGTTCTCCCTCTCAAAATTAAGTCTGATAACTTAGGTTGGAAAATACTCCAGTGATCAAAGATTTACTTTTTGCTTTGAATTTGCCTACATTTCAGCTGGAAAAAAATACTGGGTTTCTCTTTGTCGTGATTTGAGACTATTTGCTCCTGGTGGCAGATGTTTTTCACCTTCACTTAAAAATGGAAATATCTGACACACTTTGTCAAGGCATGTGTCAGTAAGGGTACTCATGGGGAAAATCTTTCAAATGACATGCCTATCATGAGGGTATTGATCTGGAGCATGTGTTATGTCTTTAGATGCCTCAAATTCACACATGAAAGACATTGGTTTTGTCATAAATTATTGTGGGTCTATAGGTTCAATGCCTGAAAGAAAGAAAGAAATAATACTATGGGAAAGTGAACATTTTCACTCTTCTTTTCAGGGTTCTAAATTGCATTCACAAACCATAAGGGAGAAAAAGTTCCATTTTCTTTCTTTAAAACTATCCACTTTGAACTGACTTCTTCACATAGTGACAGCCAACCAAATGTTCTTGGAGACTTTAACATCTGCTAGGAAACTGCCTGGGAGAACACCCAGACTTCTTCTTCCAGGCCCTCAAAACATCAGGTTGTGCTGTGTTAATGTCCTGTTTAGAATAGGGATATCACTGTCAACAGAGTTGCACATTAATTTTAATAATGAAAATGAATCTGAGTTGAGCCACCATCTCTATCTTCAAATGGCACCTGAAAGTCATTAGGAAAAAACAAGTGTCTGGAGGTATAGATTGTGATTCTGGAACAATTTTTCCTTTAAATCCTGGTAACATAACCTTGGCCTCATTAGCACTATGCCCAAGCCTCATGGAAATGGTCATTTGATGCATCATCATTTCAGTGTAATTGATACATTTGCAAAGTTGTGTTCTGATTTGGCCCATTCCTGTATATCATAGAACAACAAATTAATGGCAGCCAATGTTTACTGAGCATTGTCCTAAGAAATTTAAGGGGTTTGACTCAATCATTATAACAATCCTATTGAAGTGCATAGTTTTATCATTATAATTCCTTTTGTATATATGAGGAAATTGAGTCACAAAGATTAAATAAATTGCTCAAGGACCACAGCTATAGTACATGGTAAGGAAAGGCATTTAGATCACAGAGCCTACATTTTCAAACCACCACGCCATACCCACCTAGTGGAATGATAATATTTCACTTGAATGGTCTGTTACCTCAGCTTTTTATTTACTCTTTAGCTTACAAGAGTGCTATATCCACAGAGAAAGCATAAACATATATTGTTCCCTTAAATATGTTTCTTTTCCTTTGGATAAGTTGCATACACATAAAGGCTAATAATATGTCTTTGTAGCCAGCGATATGTACTGCAGCTAACAATATATGAAGGCAAACAATATGTTCTAGAGAGTTAGACTAAAGGATAAAACATAAATCAACAACATGTTAACAATGGACATAAAACACCTCTTACTGTTTGTTCTGATAAACTCAGTGCTGATTCATGATAAGAAACCTTAGAAAATCAGTAATAGAAAGGAACTTTTAAAATCTGATAAAGGGCTTCTATAAAAAATATATAAACTAGCATCATCCTAAATGAGGAGGAAATGGAAACATTCCTTTTAAAGGTCAAGAAAAAGATGAAGATATACACAATCACCACTTTTTAGTCAACATTGCACTGAGGTCCTAGACAGTACAATAAGAAAATAACAAAAAATTAAAGGATTGGAAAGGAATAAATAAAACAAATTGGACATTTTAGAAAAATAGGGAAGTATAACAATATGGTTGACTATAAGAACAAGATACAACAACTACAATGAGAAAAAGTGTTAGAAACTATTTTATTTTATTTTTTTAAAGATATATTTTTATTTCTCTCTCCCAATCCCCTTATTGTTTGCACTTGCTGTGTCTGTTCATCTTCTTTGTTTCCTTTAGCAGGCCCTGGGAACCAAACCAAACCCGGGACCTCTGATGTGGGAGGGAGTCACCTAATCGCTTAAGTGGCCTCCGTTCCCTGCTTTGTGGTGTCTCTTGTTATCTTTTTCCTCTTTGTCTCTTGTTGCGTCATCTTGTCGCAACAGCTCGCCGCACCTGCTTGTCATGCCAGCTAACCATCTAGCTTGTCCTCTTTAGGAGGCACCAGAAACCTCTGTTACCTGCTTTGTTGTGTCTCTCATTATGTTTTTCTTCTTGTGTCTCTTGTTGTGTCAGTTTGCCGTGCCTGCCTGTTGTGCCAACTCACTGTCTTCTTTAGGAAGCACTGGGAACTGAATCATGGACCTCCCATGTGGTAGGTGGGAGCCCAATTGCTTGAGCCATCATTACCCAAAAAGAAATTGTTTTAAATAACAACAAAACAGTAAAGCATATACAGTGCCCGTAGTAAATCTAACAAAAAGATACATAAAGACAACTTTACTGAAGAACATTAAATAAGTTCTAAATAAATAACTATTCCCTATTAATGGATAGGAAGACTTAATATTATAAAGATACCAATCCTCCTTGAATAATTTAGAAATCTAATGTAACTCCAACCATGATCCTAATAAAATTATTTGAAAAATTGATTCATAAATTTATGTGGAAGAGGCAAAGGCCAAAAATAGTATGAACACATTTTAAGAAGAAGAAAAAGAGAGGCCTTCTCTTACTAGATATAAATACTAATTATAACACTGTAATAATTAAGACAGCATGTCATTAGTTGAAGGGTCAAAAAACTAACAGTTTAAGAAACATAAACATATATAAATGTGGAAGTTTGATATATAACAGAAGTGACATGGCACTATTCAATAAATGGAGCAGGAAAAATTTATCCCTGTGGAAAAAATGAATTTGAATTCCAGTCTCAGATCATTCAAAATCCAAATATGAGATATTTAAAAACTTAAATATCATCAGGAAAATTAATGGTTTTGGAAGAAAATACAGTTGAATAGCTTATAAGCTTGATGTAAGGAATGGTTTCTTGGACAAGTACAAAAATCCCTAGCCCTAAGAGTAAAAAGATTGATAAATTAAAAAACAATAAAATTAAGAAATTGATTTCAACAGACAACATCTTAAATAAATCGAAAAATCAAGCCATGACACAGGAAAAGATTTGCCACATATATAATGAAGAATTGTTTTGTAGGCAATGCAGAGTCAATTTAGGGTTTTAAATAATGGGTTAAAACAACAGGGAGTAAATTTTGAAGAAATAATTCTCATCAGGACATGTGGATCTTTGTCTCCTGTTCAGACTGAGGGCAGTAAGGATTGGAATTTCAGAACTTGGAAATGAATGGGACTTAATGGAAGGAAAAGGAGGAGAAAACTATGGTTCCCAGGTTTCTGGTAGAGTGCCTGGGAAAATGATAGTAACATTAACTAAAATAGGGAATAAATGAAGAAATATATGTCAAAAGAATGTAGTGAGTTAATTTAGAAAATATTAAATGTGTCTATATGCAGTTAAGATAATTCATTTTAAGCTCACAAGGGAAGTATGGGTATGAGATTTAAATTCTAGAGTTTAAGTCATGGGATTGGATGGAACTGTCTAGAGAAAGAGAAAGTGCTGAGAATAAATCCCTGGGAACGCTCAACATTTAGTGGAGGGTGGAGGAAAGAAAGAGGACCTAGAAAAAGACTGGAATGCATAATCAGAAAGAGAAAAACCCTAGCAACAAGTATGGGGTAAATAAACTTATGATGGTAAAATTTCAAAAAAGAAGGGCTTCAAAAAGTTAAGGGCTAAAAAGTGTTCTTAGGGAAAGTAATGTATTTATTGGAAGAAATATTTCCAGATGCTTCTTGGGATAGAGAGTGTTATGCAAAGATTTGTTTAAGCTACAAAAATTGATTATTAAACATTAATGCATGAGAAAAGACAGGAATTGGTTTGCTCCTGAGTGTGAGATGTGAGAATATGGAGGAAGGGAAAGAAGAAGAAAAGTGAAGTCACAGAAAAAGATTGTGTGTGGTACTACAAAATGGAATCCCTGTTGGTGACCTCCCAGGCTGCAGTAAGATTAATACATTCAGGAAGTTCCATATGGGAGTGAATTTCCTGTGGTTTCCAGGCACTGAGTTTTGTGTTCAGTTGGACATGGAATAAAAGAGGAATAGCATAAATATGGACAGAGCTAGAGAAAGATACGACAATAGGGATAACAAAAAAGCCTCAAAATTCATGGAAATTGTGGAAGTCCATGAAATGGGGATTCAAATCAAGTTAATTAGGTCTCTCAAGACAGAAGGCCACAAAAGACATGATATATATATATGGTTGAATTATGCACCTCAGGAACAAAACAACATGTTCTTAATCTTAATTCCATTCCTGTGTGTGTGGGGTGGGGGGAGGTGTATGGGTGTGAATCTATTGTAAATAAGAGTTTATGAAGATGTTATTTTTAGATAAGATGGCCATGGAATCACATTGGACTGTGATCTGGATTACTGGAGTCCTTTGTAAGTAGAATGAAATTCAGACATAAAGGGAAAAAGCCACAGGAAAAGCCAGAAGCTGTAAGTCAATGGAACAGAAGAGAAAGAAAAGGACATTACCATGCAACAGAAAAGCCAAGAACCTAAGGATCACTAGCAGATAGCCTCATAATGCACAGTCTTTAGAGAGAAAGCTTCACTTTGCTGACACCTTAATTTTGAACTTTTCCTAGCCTCAAAACTGTGAGCAATAATTTCCTGTTGTTTAAGCCAACCCATTGAATAGTATTTGTTTTAGCACTGGGAAATTAAAACAAGAAGTAAAAGGCAACATTACAAATGAAAAATGCAATAATACTGGCATTTATATTTACTCATATAGTTGCCTATACTGGTGATCTTTATTTCTTCATACAGTTTCAAGTTACTGCTTAGTGACATACCCTTTTAACATAAAGGACTTCCTTCAGCATTTTTTGTAAGGCAGGTCTATTAGTAATGAACTCCCTCAGCTTTTTGTTTTTTTTGTTTATATATAAATATCTTAATTTCTCCCTCATTTTTAAATCACTGCTTATATATTGTTCTTGGATAAAAATTTGTTTTCTTTCAGCACTTTAAATATGTCCTTCCACTGTCTTTTGGTCTCCATGGTTTCTTAAAAGAAATTTGATGTTAGTCTTATTAAGGATACCTGTGTGTGATACCTTGCTTCTCTCTTGCTGTTTTCAAGATTCTGTCTTTGTCCTTGACATTTGACAAGGACACATGATTTTAATGTGTCTTGATGTAGATGTCTTTAGGTTCATCCTTCTTGGCATTCGTTGAGCTTCAAGGATTTTCATGTTCATATCTTTTTACCAGATTTGTGATGTTTTCAGCCATTATTTCTTTAAATATTTTTCTTCTGTCCCTTTCTTTTCTCCTTCTGGGATTTCTGTGTTACATATATTGTACACTTGATAGTGTCCCATGGGTTCCTCAGGCTTTTTTTTGTTTTTGTTTTTCTCATCCCTTTTTCTTTCTGTTCCTCATATTGGACAATTTTGATGGTTTTATCTTCATGTTCTTTGATCCTTTCTTCTGCCTTGTCCATTATCCTGTTGAATCCATCTGTTGAATTTTTCATTTCAGTTATTGCATTTTCCAGCACCAGAATTTCCATTTGGTTTTTCTTTATAATTTCTATCTGATTACTGAAATATTTATATTGCTCATATATTGTTTTCCTAGTTTATTTCAGTTATTTGACCATGTTTTACTTTAGTTCATTAATCTTAATTAAGGGAATTTATCTAACACCTTTGATTAATAATTCCAGAGACTGAGCATCCTCTGGAATAGTTTCTGTCAAATTCTTTTTTTCCTATGATTGGGCCATGCTTTCCTGTAATCCTATATGTTTTGTAATTTTTTTGTTGAGAACTGGACTTTGTGAGTGTTTTGTTGTGATACCTCTAGAAATATAGTTCTCCTACTCCTCTATCCTCCAGACCAAGAACAAGAGAAAAAGAAGAAAAAAGAGAGATAGAATTAAAATAAATATTAAAAAACAGACTAAACATACTGAAAAAAATGCATTGGCCCTATGTCCTGGTAGATGTTCGCATGAGGTCTGAAGTTGCTGCTGCCAAGGCAGCCATAAGGCTCCATCAGATAAAAAAAAATAACCACACAGAAAAGGAAAAAAGAAAACAACCAAAGAAGGTGCATTGGATCCTGATGGATGCTGGAGTGAGGCTGGAAGATGCTGCTGGCTAGAGGACCAAAGCTGGGGCCAGTGTCTGTGCTGATCTCCCCAATCTGACTCTGACCTTCAACCTTAACTTTTGGAAGATAAGGTTTTCTCTACCCAAGCCCCAGCTGGTTGCTCTTGGAATCAGACAGTGTTTCTACAACTGCTGCTGTTTCCATAGCTGCTGCCATTGGTAGAGGAATGGGGACTGGTCACTGGTTTGAAGTTTCATCTATAAAAACTGAACTCTCAGCAACCTTTCCCTTTGTGCCAACATTCCTATGGTTGTTCTAAATGTCCAGTCTGGTTCCAGGGTTACCATGTTGTCAATTCCAATCCAGTTTTCTAGCTCATTCATTTTTCTGGTGGAGGGAATGGACTATAAAACTTCCTACTCTGCCATTTTGTCTACAGCTATATTTTGTTTAAGAAAATCTTTTTGTGGTTCCTGCTAAGTTACTATGTTCAATAGAAGGTCCTTAGGCCATTCAAAAACATTTTTTTCCAAGATCAATTTTAAGTAGCTTTTACAAAGCTGTATCCAAATTTTGTCTCCTTTATTAGGTTTCAAGATGCTTTAAAATACTCACTTGAAGGATATAATCAAATTATCCTTTGGTGACCAAGAAGTACTCTTCTTTATCTTCGATCAGCTGTTATTTTAATTATTTTAGAGGTTATGTAGCATATTAATGTGGATGAATTTGCTTTTAGAAAACTTCTCAAATATGCATGGATTAGAAAAAGAAAAATATTTCTGTATTCAACAATTTGGTAAAACATGTACATATTCTACAATGATTAAATCTCAAAGATATTTTTTGACCTGATCCTGTCATTGGTTTCTTAATAGGAACGTTTACATTTTCTTTTAATAGGGTTGAAGACCCATGAATATTTTCCCCCTTAAATATAATTAAATTTAGTGTTTTATCAAGTAAGTCTATTGATGTAGAAACCCTATATTTCAGAACCAGGGGAGGAATTTATAATTGTATGCAAATACAATAGCTCATATATACATGTATATTTATATTACTGTGTGTGCATGTATGTATTTATGTGTGCCCATACCCAAACACATACAAACAATGGAGGTTTCATGTTTAATCTTTGTCACTTAGATCAAGAAGATGGCTTCATTGAAAGGACTGTTCAGTTATTTACATAAAAATGAACTCACAGTCTGCTTACATGTCAAAAACAGAGTTGGGAGCTATGTTCTTCCTCATTGCAACTCAACGAAATCTTTTAATTTGGAGGACATCTGAGAGAGATCACACTTCTTGGTGAATTTCCCATTGGCTAGGGCAAGGGTTGGGAATAGAAATGAGCTGCTGTTGCCACCAACTAGATGGAAAGAGTTGATGCTGTAGTAGACTTGAAATACAGTGACAGCAAGGCATAGCTTTGAAAAATTGCATAGAAGCCACGGCTTAATGGTGGTGATAGCTCACCCAGATGATTATGGCACCAACCAGAGTTAATCAACTGATTTCCCAGGTGATAGGAAGCACAGATGAGGTAGAGTGATGTATAAATAGCATAATGGAGCTGAAGAAATTGAGTTTCATTTTTCATATTTCTAGAACTTTTTTTTTTTTTTTTTTAGGTATTAGGGTCAGGGATTGAACCTGGATCTCAAATGTGGGAAACTGGCACTCAACCACTGAACTACACGGGCTCCCCCAAATTGTTTTTTTCATTTGTTTGTTTGTTTTTTGTTTTTAGGAGGTACCAGGGATCAAACCCAGGACCTTGTACCTGGAAAGCAGGCACTCAACCACTTAAACTACATCTGCTTCCCTAGAACTATGTTTTCTGACTAGCTATAGCTCACAGATAAACAAAAATCCAGCAGTTTTTGAAATATTTTCAACCCTAAAGTCACTTCTGAGTTTGGAGGAAATAGCTTACATATGACTATCTTCAGTCAATAGTCAAAGCATTGTTGGTGGTCAAGACATTTTATCTCTCTCTCAAGCAAATGGAAAAGGAACATACCAAGTCAGAACTTAGCAATTCAGAAGAAGAATGTAGCAAGATGTTAGAGGTCATTCTGAATGCCTTAGTTTGCATTATAATTGGTCCATTTGTTTTGTAGTGGCCTGAAAAAATGCATTTTCTAATCAAAAGTCATCCATTTTTCATCTCCAATCTTTTAACTGTTTCCAAAGGCAGTTGAAGTATTGTTAAGAATATGTTTGGGCCAAGAAGACTGAAAGGACCAACCATAGAATAGGATCTTAGTTTCAGTTCGGGGGACAAGAGGTTCCCTAACTGAATGGGGTATTTAAGGCGCCTCTGTTCATTTCCAATCTACTCTTGGAAAATGAGCCAGTATTGGGGCTGATTGCTACCTGCTTGTCTATTAGGTTTATTATACCCTGCCTTCCCCACCAAACCCTAAAATATCTATGAGAATTGTTTGTTCATTCTCAAGTTACTAAACTGGGAACTGGTTAAGATCTAAAGAGAATGTCCTAAGAAAAATAAAGCTAGTCCTTTAGCTTTCCTTGTAGCGTCCTATTGTTTCCTAGGGCTCTGGGGAGGCCATGGCTTTCAAATTTCCTGTCATACATTTATTGGGGCAAATATTGCTAATAAAACCATGCTAGAATCATTATGTATTTCCAGCCCATCTAATGCCAGTATTTACCTTGTTCTTAAAAATTGTGTTTAATACAGCCAACCTTCCTGGTCTTTTCAGATAAAAATGAAGTCAAATAAGTAAGAAAGAAAAATGGTAATCAGCCTCCAACTTTGGCACTGTAAGTCAAAACAAATGCATGATTTAGTGTAATTATTCACATTTAAAGTTGTTGCTTTATAAAACTTCTTAAAGGCAAAGAAGAGGATATATTGTATTTTATCTTAAAGGCAAAAAAGTGGATATATTGTATTTTATATAAACTTGTGCAATATTTGAAGGTCATTTGCCACCAGTATAGAATATACTCTCAATAACTTTTTAAAATGAAACTTATACTGAAGAAGTTTAGAAATGATAAGCTGCAAACCCTGCTTAATAAGGCTTATTTCATGTCTGAATTGCTTATCTCACTTAGAATTCAGTCCTCCAGGCAGGGAAGAGCCTGTCTCTAATTCTGTGCCTTCTCCATCAGTGAACCCTCTGTTAGCATTGTATAAATAAGTAATTATTATTAATAACTACCATCACGTCTTCTCGCTGTCGCTCACCCCTGAACACAGCCAGCACTTCTCTGATAAACTGCAGGTTTATTATTTGGATGCTGTGTTAATAGGAAGTGGAAAGCATGCTCTCCACTCTTTTCATTTTTCTATTTGATCAAAACAACAAATAAATAGCATTGCTCAATAAAAGAAAAATGTTCATTATGCTGATATACGTATGTATTTTATTCTGTTTTTCTCCAAATAATTCTCAAAATTTATAATTATTTGGAGAAAAAGGGACTAAACACCAAGATACCCATAAGAATTAATTAAATAAAAATCTATTCTCTATTTCCCAACCCATCTAAAGGAACTGTCAAAATGTTTCAATTGAATCTCTTTGTCTGTCTATCTGTCTGTCTGTCTGTCTCTCTCTCTCTCTGTCTATTATAAAGATGAGTAGAAAATGTACTAGCAATACCAGCAATGACAAAACAAGGGAAGGGTCTTACCTACATGCCATGCCTTAAGCCTAAAGAAGTGGTAAAGAGAGCAGAACTCAAGGATTCAGAGGCGACCCCCTCATCACACATATACCCCCACCTGCTTGAAGCAGTACTGGTGAGTTGACAACATCTTGAAAAATTTCAGAAATAGTCTGAAATTTGCAGAAAAGTGACTGAGGTGATGTTCTGATTGTTTCCCTTTTTCATATGAGGAAGAGCAGAAATAGCTGCTGGGAAGATGTAGATGAAATGGTCTCAAGAACTCTACAGTGAACTAGGGGGCAAGATTTGAGCTCTGGGTACTCTGGAGATTTCACTCTTTTCAGAGAGAAGAGAATCAATTTCCACCAACAAACTTTGTGCATAGTTTTAGAAGAGATATTTTCTCCATTACCTGTCATAACTTCGCAGAGCTATAGAATATCATATTCCAACTGTAATCCAGGAGGCTATCAAAGAGAGTTTACCTGTACTATATGAAAGTGAAGAGAAATTGTGATAAAGACTCCTATATTAAGCATGGTCAAGATGAAAACAAATAGTATGATAACTCTGAAAAATAATAAACAAATGAACAAATAAAATCAATATGCAAAAGAAAGGACTAGAAGTTTCTGAATGAAAGAAAACCTAAAGAACATATTTTTTAAAGCCCTGATAGGATTTAGCACTATCAAATATTTTAATAACAACATGAATTTAATCAGTACAAAATGAAATAAGAACATGAATATCATAAATCTTAAGATTAGAAACTAGATGATAAAGCACCTACATGGAATACAATGGGAAATTGCACAGCCAAGGAAAAAAATTGATACTCCTAAATAGCACCAACACAGAACTAATAAATTAGAAGCAGCAAAGGACAGAGGAGACAAGACTAAAATAAAATTGCTCACCGCATTGAGTATTTTCCATTTGGCCTTCATGGTATGTTGTGTTCCCAGTGACCAACCAGAATAAGCCACGTACATCAAAGGGCTCGATTCCTTTGTCTTGGGCCTTCTAAGTGGGTTTGACCAATGGGAAGCATATGTAGGAGTTTGGAGAGAAATAGAAGGATGAGGTCTGGGTAAATTTCTACCTAGCTACCCCCCTCATAGGATCAGAGTGGAATGACTGCCTCCCTTGTCTAAGCCACAGACCTTGTCATGTCATCCTCTCTACACTGCTTTCTCTCTCTCTCTCTGAGTTTCTATAACCACTTCCTCACTTCACAACTTCAGGCCTAGGGCAGGTAATGACTCTCCTTTCCCCATCCCGTATTTCTGTTTTCCTGCAATCTGCTCACATATTTATAAACAGTTTCTTTATGGAATTTTCCTCAAATTCCCCAATATAACTTTGCTGTCTGTTTCCTGACTGATACATTGACATAGAAGAAAGGCTTGGGAAAAAGAAAGTGAGTGGAAACATAACTATATTGTAGCAAGAGAAATAATAACAGATAAAAAATAAGATTATTAAGCAGTTAACTGTCAAGAATTTTTAAATGTCTTGTAGATACATCACCTAATTTAATCATCACAACAATAGGAGTTATTATCATCTCCATTTCACAGATGAGGAGACTGATACCCTGAGAGGTTAAATCACTTGGCTAAGTCCAAATAGAAATTGGGGAAGCAGGTATTTGCACCTGGGTGGCCTGGCTCCAGGGCCTGTACTCGTCAGCTTTACTCCTTTACCCTCATTACTAGGTATGGGAGACAGACAATCCAGTAAAGCCTAAATCTTATCTCCGATGTTAAAAGTTCAGTGAATGGAACAGAAACAGAATTACTCAGAAATATAACAAGACAATGTTTCCCTAAAATTAAGAGGTGAATTTGCAACCTGAAAAAAGGCACTCTGAGTTCCACTGAGGAAATTGAACTTTAAACATAAAAATGCTGTTCTCTTTAGGTTTTCTTTTCCCTCCTAGAGGGCCTTTAAGGAAATAATATCTCCTGTAATGAAGAAGCATTTATCTAAAGTAGAGAATCCTTTCCGTTTGACTTTAGTTTATTTGTGTGCTTTATATTCTAATTTAGAAATTTTTAAATTTTGCTTTTATTACAAAGTAGTATTTATAATTTGATCACAATCTTATAGAAGTATTTTTATCTATCTTTCTCTCTTTCCTCTACATACATATGTGTAAGAAAATTTCTTAAACTATATTGTCCAACGTTAATAAGCCTTATTTCTAGTATTGAATTAGGATGGTATTATATTTTTTCCTTTCAATAAGAATGAATCCCTTATACAAAATATATATATATATATGATGCATATATTTAAGAAATATTTTTAACCACAAATAAGCAAAATTTTCCCTTTTTTTCATATTCATATTGGGATTTATCTCAGATGGGATTAAATGGAATATTCAAGGAATATGGTGTATTTTATACATGACCCTTCTTGGTAATACAGGGGTATAAATACAAATATCTTTCTGTTTCTGTAATATAAGTTTACCTTTCAAAATTTTAAAATCCAACTTCTGGGAACATGGTGAACAAGAAAAAACATGGTGAACAAGAAAGAGTCTGGGACTCTCTTCTTTCCCAGATAAATAGCTAGAGGACAGGCAGAAACAGCCTGGAAAACAATCTTCTAGAGTTGGGGGTGCCAGGGGAAGGCTAGACACCTCCCAGAAGAGGGAGGGACAAAGGAAAAGAACCGCAACAGCAAAATTGTCAATTAAAAGCCTCGGCTGCAAATGCCCACATCCTCCCCCTCCCTATAGACACTTTTGAATTCTCAGGCCTCACAGCCTATGACTACAGACAAAGAGGGCTCCAGGGATCCACATTCCCAGGAATGGGGAAAGAGAGGGACACAGCTTAAGGCTGACACAGCTGCTGACACACAAATTTGGTCTGCTGTGTCATACAAGCCCTTCCAGGCTGGGTGGGGCTGTACCATTGTTTGCCTTGACAGCCTGCAAGAGGGAGATTAAGAAGAGATCCTACCTTCTTAATCTCCCTCTCTACAGACTGGAACTGGTTGTTGAGGACACAGAAGGGAGTGGAATTATTTCCTACTCGAGATACGGAGGGGGCTGCTAGCAAAGATTAGAGAACTACCTCTGAGAAAGTTTGAATTATAAGGCTCCTAGCCTCCAGGCAGGAAGCTCTGTCATATTGATCTAGTCCCTGTTGCAGCAAACACACTCCAACCAGGCATTGAACTGAGAGGGCTGCCAAAGATTGCCATCTGCCAGCAGACCCAAGAAGTGCAAGTGAGAAAATTAAAAGTAAATAAGTAAGAGAGGGTTACTCTGGCCTTTACAGCCTTGCTCCTCAAGGCCCTAGAAAGCGGATCTCCACCCATTACTGGGTCTAGGGCCAAGATTTGAGCAACTAACAAGGACAGTCCTAAAGATCCAGAACAGGTTGAACCAAGAATCAAAGAACAGCAGTAACACACAGCCTCCCACAACTAACCCTGTGAAAGAGAAATCGAGCATCTGAGTCAACTCACCACCCTAATCAGATGCCTAGACATCAGCAAAAAAATTACAAGCCATACGAAGAAAATGGAAGAAATGGCCCAAGAAAAGGAATATATCAAAGTCCCAGAAGAGATGTGGGATTTGAGATACCTAATCAATGAGATGCACACAAATTTCCAAAATCAAATTAATCAGTTGAAAGAAAATATGGCTAAAGAGATAAAGGACATCAAAAAGAAATTGAAAGCACGAAGAAGAATTTGACAACCTGAACAAAAATGTAACAGAGCTCATGGGAATGAAAGACACAATACATAGATGGAAAACACTTTAGAGACAAACATACAACAGCAGACTTGAAACAATAGAAAAAATAATAAGTGATGCAGAAGACAGAATAGTTAAAATTGAAGAGAGAAAAGAATGAAAAAAGTTGATCAGAGGCTCAAGGAGTTGAATGATGACATGAAATGCAACAACATACATATTATCAGAGTTCCAGAAGGAAAAGAGAAGGGAAAGGGGTTAGAAAGAACATTTGAGGAAATAATAGCTGAAAATTTCCCAACTCTCATGAAAGAAATGAATTTACATGTTGAAGAAGCACAGCTACCCCAATGAGATAAATGCAAATCGACCTACTCCAAGACACATACTACTCAGAATGTGAAACATCAAAGATAAAAAGAAAATTCTGAGAGCAGCAAGTGAGAAGCAAACCATCACATACAAAGGATGCCTAGTAAGACTTAGGGTGGATTTCTTATCAGAAACCATGGAGACAAGAAGACAGTGTTATGATACATTTAGGATACTGAAAGAGAATAACTGTCAGCTGAGAATTCTTTATCCAGCAAAATTGTCCAGCAAATATGAAGGTGTTTAAAATATTCACAAACAGAAACTTAGAGTTCACAAAAAAGGATTCACCTTTGCAGGAAATATTAAAGGAAGCCTTACAGCCTGAAAGAAGAAGACAGGAGAGGCCTGGAGGAGTGTATAGAAGAAAGAATTGCAGAAAGGATAACCCAAAGAGTAAAAAGACAGATGAAAATAAGATATGACATAAGAAAATCAAAGAATTAAATGGTGGAAGTAAATAATGAATTTATAGTAATACCATTGACTGTGAATGGATTAAACTCCAATCAAAGGATATAGGCTGACAGAATGGATTAAAAAAAACAAAAAAACATGAGCCATCCATATGCTGCCTACAAGAGACTCACCTTAGACTCAGGGATACATACTGGCTTAAAGTGAAAGGTTAGAAAAAGATACTCGATGCAAACAGTAACCAAAAAAGAGCAGGGGTACCTAAACTAATATCTGGCAAAATAGACTTTAAATGCAAAAAAGTTATAGAAAATACAGAAGGCCATGATATATTAATAAAAGGGACAATCTACCAGGAAGAAATAACAGTCATAAATATCTATGCCCCTAACAAAGGTGCACCAGAATACATGCAGCAAACTCTGGCAAAACTGAAGGGAGAAATAGATGTCTCTACAATAATAGTTGAGAACTTCAACACACTGTTCACGTCATTAGATAAAATAGCTAGAAAGAAGATCAGCAAGGAAACAGAGAACTTGAACAATATGATAAATGAGCTAGACCTAACAGACATATACAAAACATTGCACCCAAACTTAGTGAATTATACCTTCCTCTCAAGTGCCCATGGATCTTTCTTAAGGATAGACCACATGTTAAATTACAATGCAGGTCTCAATAAATATAAAAAGATTGAAATTCTACAAAGTACCTTCTCAGATGATAATGAAGTGAAACTGGAAATCAATAATAGTCAAAAAGAGGTAAATTTGCAAATGTGTGGAGGCTGAATAACACACTCCTAAATAATTGGTGAATCAAAGAAGAAATTGCAGGTGAAATTAGTAAACATATTGAGACAAATGTAAATGAGAACACAACTTATCAAAACTTATGGGATACAATGAAGGCAGTATTGAGAGGGAAATTTATAGCCCTAAACACCTATATTAAAAAAGAAGAAAGAGCTAAAAGCAAAACTCTAACTGAACAACTGGAGAAACTAGAAAAAGAACAGCAAAGCATTCCCAAATTGAGCAGAAGAAAAGAAATAATAAAGATTAGAGCAGAAATAAATGATATTGAGAACAAACAAACAAACAAAATCAACAAAACCAAAAGCTGGTTCTTTGAGAAGATCAATAAAATTGACAAACCTCTAGCTAGACTAACAAAGAAAAAAGAGAGGTGATGCAAATAAATAAAATCAAAATGAAAGAGAAGTTTTGACTGACCCTACAGAATTAAACAGGATCATTAGAGCATATTATGAGAAACTGTGTACCAACAAACTAGACAACATAGATGAAATGGACAAATTCCAAGAAATACACAAACAACTTACACTGATGCTACAAGAAATACAGGAACTTCATAAACCAATCACATTTAAAGAGATTGAACCATCATCAAAAATCTCCCAACAAAGAAAAGTCCATGACCAGATGATTTCACAGGTGAATTCTACCAAGCATTTTGAAAAGAATTAACACCATTTAAACTCTTCCAAAAAATTGAAGAGGAGGGAAAATTTCCCAACACATTTTATGAAACCAACATCACCCTAATAGCAAAGTCAGATAAAGACACTACAAGAAAAGAAAATTACAGACAAATCTCTCTAATGAACATCGATGCAAAAATTCTAAACAAAATACTTGTAAATAGAATCCAACAGCTTATCAAAAGACTTATACAACATGACCAAGTGGGATTTATTCCTGGTATGCAAGGGTACTTCAATATAAGAAAATAAATTAATGTAACACATCACATTAACAAATTGTCTTTCTGTTGACTAGACTGACTGTAGGGGTTATATATTTTATATATATGTCAGTTCTCCAATTTCTCTTTTAAATTAGTTCTAACATCTTACTGATTTCCTCAATAATTAGTGTATTAAATAAAGTCTTTGATATATGTTCATTTTATATTTGTATGAGAGTCATGATACTATTACCAGTTAATACCTGATTTTGAGAAGATGGAAGTTATTCTTAAAAAAAAAAAAAAAAACTAATAAAGAATAAGGAAATCTTTCAGAAAAGTTTGCTTCCGTGTCCCTGGTTTAAAGGATTTATTTTGTGGGTATTTACTTTAAATTTGTTTGACTCACTCTTAAAATCTTTCTCTATTTGAGGGACAAATCAATGAGGCCTTTTGCCTGTAGCACTGGACATGTAAAATAAATAGACAATAAATGATAAATAGATCTTTAATAATATGAAGTATGGCACATCTATTATGATGTACCTAAATAAACTCACCCACCTGAACAAAAGTATCAGTGCTGCAATAGAATTTAAAACTCTTTATAATTGTTATACAAAATCGGTTACAATTTTAAAAGCACCTACAATTTATTATTATTTTATGCAGTAATCTCAACACTGTCAGAGGTAAATAGGGATAAATTGTCACGTTTTATATATATATATAAGCACCAAGAGCTTAAATGGCTTGGATTCCTAATTAAACAGTGAAGAGCTTGCAATGCCATGAACAGATCTCTGGTCATCTGATATATGATCATAATGTACACGTCTCTTTTTACTATAATATATGCTGAGATTATGGATGAAATATCACTCCCTGCCTTTTTAGTTTTGCTCTGTGAGTGCAAGTTACTTGGCTTACATTGGTGAGCAGATTTTTTTTTTTCACTAAATAATTCAAGAGTTTCTAGTGACACAGAAAATAACAAGGAGCTTTTGTTCTACAAGAATAGCTAAAGGAGAAGTTGGCTATTTTGTAATTTAAAAATAATTGAAAACAGCAGCTTTGGTTTAAATTACATTTGGTTTGGTCTTTTTTTTTTTTTTTTTTTTTTTTTTTTTGTGCACTGGAATCATTCTGGATCAAATTCAGTTTTTAATTTTCTTGAATTAAAGAGTGGAGAGCTAGGCATTCCCCACGGGTTTATAAAGAGGAGCTTGTTTTGTTTTGTTTTGTTTTTTTCGTTCTATAAAGCCTTGAGATCTTGAGGTATGAGGAATGAGTGAAGGTTAATAAATAATAAAATCTTTATAGCTTCTTCTTTTTGAGAATCTGAGCAAGCCTCAGAGAAAAGGGCATTTATTATTTATCAATGCTATAAGTATATATTTTCTGAGTGTCTTCTTTGTGTCAGGCACTGTGATAGGTGCTGGTATGTATGGGGATACAAGGTGAAATAAGAATGTATTGAATGTAAGGAAATTCTAGCAAGGAAAGCAGAGCAAACAGTAAATAAACAGTAGCTTGAGAATTGCTACAACTGGAGTATGTACTACATGATGTAGAAGAACAAGAGCAGAGAGTGAACACAGGTTCTGATTGACCAGAAACCTGATGGTTAAGAGGTAAGGAGTTTGTAGTAAATAATTTACTTCAAGTTACTTAACCTCAGCTTTCTCATCATTAAATTGACAACTAATATACACAACTATGGATTTGTTGTGCAAGAAAACATTTATGTATAGTGCCAAGCACATGGAAGTGTTTAATAAATGAAACTATCAATAACAGCATTCTTTAGAAGTACAAAGCGGAACAAGAAGAGATTTCATATGCAAATGTCCAGAAGTGAGAGCAAACTCATTGAAATTTCTTCAACATGATTGGATCTCAAGTTTGTGAGGGAGGAGTTAGAGATAAGTTAGACAATAAAGCAGATTTCAAACTATACAATGCTTTGCCAACCTCCTTCAAAGTTTAGAAATTATCCTAAAGGCCATGAGGAGCCATTAAAGGATTTAAAGGAAGAGTGTGCTATGACCTGGTTTCCATCTTACCAAAATCAGTTTGACTGTAGTTTGGAGACTGAACTGGAGGGAGACAAGTTTGGTGGATAGGGGAGACAATTACAGAAATACCTATGAATGAGGATCCTATCTTTAACTGTCCTGGAGACATTAGAAATGGAAAGAAGTTGATAGATTTTAAAGTTATTTAGCAAATGGAATCAAGAGTTCTTGGAGAGTAGAAGTAGAAAACAAGAGAATGGGAAGGATTCAAAGAGGACCCCAAATGTCTACCTTAGGAAGACAGGGGATGTTGGTGCAATTCACTGATCTGGGTATGCAGGAGGAGGAAGAGGTTTAGGGTGATCTAATAAGATCACGTTTGGCCATGTTAGGTTCTGAAGCATCTCTGAGAAAACGGGTGAGGGTTTTGCATCGGTGACTGAATCTATGGTCTGGAGCTTAGAAGAGAGGTTGAGGTTGGACATATAGATTTGATAGTTGTCACAGTATATATATGTAATGCTTATAAATCCATAGATTATATAGCATATTCTTGGAAAGACATCACATTTAAAGAAACAATCCAACAGAAATTCTAATTTGTATTTTTGTTTATCCCAAACATTCAAACAGGCCCCAAAACAAGTCCTCAGCAACTAATATTAAAAACTTTTGATTTTTTTCTGCACTCTAGAAAATCTTGAGTCACCTGTTATATCTCACTCCCCAAAGGCTACCCTGTCATGGTGTCATCCACACTGTACTCTGCCCTCAGCCTTTACTGTATGCCACATTTTGGATTTGTCACATCCCTACACCTACATGCTGTTCCCTCAGGCATACAGTTCTTCCTCTCTAACTGCTTTCCTCATGGGCACCACCAGAGACCAGAATATGGAGAAGAAGCTAAGCAAGCCAGGCTCAAATACATCATGGGGTAGAGAGAAGACTGAGAAGCTTCACATGTTGTCATTTTTGTCCCATTAATCTTTGTAACTTAAACCAAAAGAAGAGATGAGCTCACCTTAGGAGAGCTGACAGAATGAGAAGAGAAGAGGTAAAGCCTGAGGAAGTAGAGAAACCCTATAAGGCAGATAGAATACAAGAGTGAGAGAGAGAAGGAGAGAAATTAGGGAAAGTGTGGTAAAGTGGAAATCAAGGGAAAAGAGCATTTAAGGAGTCAGTATTAATGGTTAAGAGTATATAGGCTGCCTGGGTTTGAAGCCCACTTTCCCCACTTACTATTTGTGTCATCTAGCCAAATTAATTAATTCCTTTATGTTTCCATTTTCTTTTCTGTGAAATGGAGATAAAAATGGAACAACTCCCATAGAGTTGTTGTAAAGATTAAGTGAAATATTCCAAGTAAAACAATTTGCAGAATGCCTAGTTTATAGTAAGTGCTTACCTAATTTTAGTTTCTAATTTCATTATCATTGGTATTAATGATGGAGTGGTTAGTAAGGTCCAGTATTGCTAAAAGATACAGTAAATGAAGTACTGAAAAATATCTGAATTGAATTTTGCCCAAAATTGTACCTGGAAACTTAGGGAAGAGCTGTTTCAGTTAGGTGGTGAGGGTTGAAGCCTGTCTGCTGTGGGCAAAGTGATGAGGTAGAGGCAAGGGATTTTAGACAGTAGTTGCGTATATTATAGTAAACAGAGACATGCACAATATGATCATATACCAGAAGACCAGAGATCTGTTCATGGCATGGCAGAGTTAAACCATGACATGATGGATTATTCAGGGTGTGGGACTGGCAACTGAGGGGCATGTACTAGGCACAGTTTTTTTGTTTGTTTGTTTGTTTTCTTATCTTTTCTTTCTTTCTTTCTTTTAAATATGTTTTTTATTTTTTCTAAAAGATACTAAGATTACATAAAATGTTACATTAAAAAAATGTAAAGGATTCCCATATGCCCGCCTCCTCACACCTCCCACTTTTCTCCAAATTAACAACTTCTTTCATTAGTGTGGTACATTCATTGCAATTGATGAACACATTTGGAGCATTGCCAATAAGCATGGATTAAAGTTTGCTTTGTAGTTTACACTCTCTCCCACACAATTCTGTAGGTTATGGTAGTATATATAATGGCCTGTATCTGTCATTGCAATGTCATTCAGGACAATTCTAAGTCCCTAAAATGCCTCCATATTACACTTCTTCTTCTCTCTCCCTGCCTTCAGTACCTCCAGTGGCCACTGTCTCCACATCAAGATATAATTTCTTCCATTGTTAGAATCACAGTAAGTCTATGGTAGAATACCAGTAAATCTACTCTAGTCCCTATTTTATTCCCCAATCCTGAGGATTCTGGGATGGTGATACCCACTCCACCTTTAATTGAGAGAGGCCTTGGATCCCATATGTTTGATGGATGGGACTCTCTTGCTTGCAGCTGTAGACTCTCTCAGATCCTTGGTATGGTGGTTATCCATCCTCACCTCCTTGTTAGTTGTCCTGGGCGAGTCCAATGAACTGGAGAGTAGGTGTTGCAACTCCGCTGAGGCTCAGGGCCCAGCTGGTACATGGACAGCCCAAAGATTCAAGTCTCTTGGATGTACACCTACCAACTCCAGCACCAACTATACTTTCAAATAGAAGGGACAGAAGAGGCATGTGTAGAGAAGTCACAACTGAGTCTAACTCTGTCGTACTCAGGATACAAACTCCAAAGTAGGGCCCACTGGCAAGGCACCAAATTCCAGAGCTATCTGCCATGACTGAAGAACCTGGGTGTCTCCAGAACCCTCAGGAGCCCCATTATTTGGGGATAGCATCTATTCTATGAGGTCCTGTTGAGACATGCATAAGTATTACCTCTGGGATGACCTCCTTACTCACTTTGAAGTCTCTTAGTCATATAAACTCATTTGTCTTTAACTTTCCACATCTCATTCAAGGTCTTTTTCCAGTTGCATTGCTAGCTGGTGCTTGGTAGTAATCCCTTGGTGCCAGGGAGGCTCATCCCTGGGAGTAATGCCTCACGCTAGGGGAAGGTAATGCATCTATATGCTGAATTTTGCTTAGAGAGAGGCCACATTTGAACAACATGGAGGCTCTCAGGAGGTAACTCTTAGGCACCCTACAACACTAGGCTAAGTTGCAATTTCAAGAGCATAGGCTCATAAGCATAGTCATCAATATCAAGGGCCCCATGCACAGTTTTGATGTCTATTCACATATCCCAATCTGCTGCCAGGCATTTTTCAACTACAGACATTTCTTTAGGCAATATGCTTTCCATTATTCTTCCTGATGCAAAAAAATATATATATTAAAAATGAAATCCTAACTGAAAATAAAACTAGTGCTTGCAATTGGTTATTGGAGGGCGTGGTTTATGGTAAAGAATAAGAAAATGAAGGATTTTTTTTTTTTTTGCTTTGAACCTTAGAAATAAATTTAACTTTATTTAAACCTTGGAAATAGCAGTAGTGCCATCTTTCAGTACCTAAGTATTGGGGAGTTGTACTGAACAGAAGTCTATTTCAAGTTCTGGGATCCAGAACCCTGTTGGTTTCAGTCAGTAACAAACATACCTTTAAAATGTCTGAAAATACTGAAAATGTGTTGTTAAACAAGAAAGTATAAGATAAAATATTACTTTGTAGCCATAACCCAAGTTGCCAAATCTTCATTATATAAATTGGCAATAATAAGTCAAAAAAATTTGAATGTTTATATCCATCTGCATTTACTGTTAATTTCTGCAGAAAATATTCTTACTTTTCCTATTTTTAAATCAATATTTTTATTATACAATTATGACTCCTTTTTAACTCTCATGCCCTTAACCTTCCATTTTGGTTTGTTTAGATAATAACATTTATTTGTTGCTTTTCGTCATTCGAACCCTCCTTTACTGCAAAATAAGCTGTTTTGGGAATTTTTGTGCATATTTTGGGTCCTAGGTATCAAAGAAATTTCAAATACTTCTTGCCACTGACCACTTTGAAGTTAATTTCAATGGCAGTCATTGGCCATTTGGGTTGAGGTCTTGGTGGTCTCCAGTACTGGTTACTCTTATATGTGTCAGGTGGGGATAAGGAGCAACAATACTGAATGTTGCCTCAGAGCAGTTAGTCTTATGCTTTTGGCATCTGTTCAAATTTTGTTTTCTATGAAAATTTCCCCTGATACCATGCTATACAAATAGCCTATGATATCCACAGATCCCCTGTGAAGGGAATAAGTGTATGGAGATAAATTCCAAGGCTTGGCCTTTTCTCTACTGGACACCACTGTGGTTACAGATCCTAATAGCTCTCGTGAGAGTATTTGAAGAACAGGCGTGGATAAAGATCAAAAGTCTGAATAAAACGTACTGCATGTATCTATAAGTTTTTATCTCTTTAGATTGTGGTCATTGAATAGAATTTAAATATGCAAGTAGATTTGCATCAGTATATGGAATTTCATTCATTCATTTTCATTATTTTATTAATTTTTGTCAAATATATTTGTGTGAGGTGTTCAGTAGGAGTAAATAAAACTAATGTTCCATGACTTTTCCAAGGGGAAATTTGTGATATCTTCTATTCTTTTTCATATTTAGCAAATCAGATTAATTTATTGCTAAATCTTTGATAATTTTTACCTTGGTGATTCATAAAACACCCCAAAATAATTATTTTTGAAAATAAATTGGTGATTAGCCTGGAAAAATATCTTTATAAAATATTCCCATTTTCAATGAAGGGATTTCAGTTTCTGTATTTTTAAAATTTTAGATTTGTCTGCAGTCAAAAAGTGACTCTAAATCTCTCCCACTGTTATTTATGAGTGATAAAAATGAAAATTACTTAACCTGAGAGACCAAGTAACTGTTGGGAAATGGACACCTGCATGCCCATCTTTACTGCTTCACCCACCTAACTTCCATTCACCAAATTGAGTATTCATCAGACTTATTTGAATAAGGATTTGAGTACTGTAGAGCGAAAAGTCTCTACGGGAGAAAAAGAAATTCTGGGGAAAGGAGCAATGTATTAGGGCTGTTCATTTCTCCTAGTCTTTTAGGTGATAGAGGGAATTAAAAGGCACCTAATCAAGAGAGTAAAGAAACATTAAACCAACTTTCTGCTCATTTCCTCAGCACATTTCATACTAAGTGAAGAAGGAGGTATCAGTGGTGTAGAATCCCTGTGTTCAGAGAATCCTGGATGGATATGAAATAAGCATAGGACAGGTCCTTGAAAATGTCAAGCTTTTATTCTGAAAATGACATTTTATTTTTGGGGGAATGCAGGGAAAATTACCTCTCCTTAATAGCAATGAGACTTTCCTTAAACGTCCTCCTTTTAATATGTCATATTCCTATAAAGTGACTAGTACTAATCTAGAAATGTAAAGAAGGGTTATTCAGTCAGTAAATAAAAATCTTTCTTTCAGCTCTGTTCAGCTGAGTGTTTTCACTAACAGTAGGTTTGGTTCTTTTCTGAATAAAAAATAATCATCCTATGAGTACACAGTCCCTGATCTCAAATCAGAACCAAGGCAAAATATAACAAGTAGAAATTTATTGATATTTAATCTGTATTTCAGATTTTGAACGTTTTTGTGACACAGAACTCTGAATGAGCTGTATTAAATATACACTTTCAGGTGATGAAATGTGGTACAGGGGCTTTGCTTAAGGTGCTTTCAGTGGCTAAAATAAGTCTTTCCTGATGTGACTAAGTAAAGCCCATTAAAAAACTCAATTCAATACACAGTTTCTCTTTGTAATTAAAATTCTATATGAAGAAATTCTCTAGTTTATTATCTCGCTGATAGGAAAACTCTGACTAATCTAGTTTCAATTTGTATAAAATTTCTGTGTGGCAAATGAATGAAGGAAACAAGACCCCAAAGATCATTTTTAACCTTAAGAGAACAAATGATTTTCCAATGACTTTTGATGCAATCATTTACAAACACTTGATAAACTAATTTTATGCTTAGTTAAAACAAAGTTCACACCAGGGTAATGGCCTAGGAAGTATTCTTAAGAATCAAATCTCAAGAATATTTTCATGCCCTTTCCCTTCAACTCTGCTGTCTTCCAAATGATAAATAAGTAAATGTGATAGTCAGTTCAAGTTGAACAGTCTCCACCAATCCCTGGTCGACCATCAATGAGTATTGTTCAGTTTACCACCTAAACACGGAACAGATGATTGAAGACCAAACACGATAGATGAAGTAAGCTTGACCACAATATAGAGTGTTATACTTTACCCTTTAAGTTATACAGCCATTTAACAAAACAAACACTCATATATCTTCTCTACTATATTTATAATAGTGTAAATTTTGTTCCCATGGGAAAGAAAGCTACCAGAGTAGAGTTCTCCAGCTTGGGCAAAATGTTTTTTTTTCTGTTCAATAATCGGTTCTATCATTAATTCTCTTGTGTGCCACCTATAAAACTATCATACTTGCATCTATGAAGAAAACCAACTATGAACAAAAAGAAGTTTCACTGGCATTTTTTATTAAAACAGTGTAACAATTATTTATGAAAAAAAGCATTATCTGTAGTTTTCAAGTTTGGGCCCTATAGCAGTTTGGCAGTTTGATATAGTTATGAATTCCAAGTTAGATATTGGATTATGCTTGTAAACTGATCTGTTCCTCTGGGCATGATTAAGTTATGATTAGGGCTTTCATTGGGCCACATCAGTAGGGCGTTGAGCCCCACCCCTTGGTGGGTGGGGTCTCAAAGATAAAAGACATGGCAAAGGACAGAGTAGGAGTTTTTCATGTTGGAGTATTTTTTTTTATGTTGGAGTTTTAATGCTGGAGCCCGGGAAGGCAAGCACACAGAGGAGCTTGGTCATGAGGAAGGAGAGAAGGTCCCTGGAAGAGAAGAACCGTTCACTTGATAGTCTACAGTTGGCCTTGTGGAGAGAAGCAAGCCTAAGCCTGGAGAGAGGCAAGCCCCAGGAAGAGAGGAACCCAAGAAGCCTGAACCCTGGCAAACATCTGCAGTTGTCTTGCTCCAACACGTGGCAACAGACTTTGGTGAAGGAAGAAACATATGCTTTATGGCCTAGCAACTGTAAGCTTCTACCCCAAATAAATACCCTTTATAAAACTCAACTGATTATTGCTCTTTTGCATCAGCACCCTTTGGCTGACTAAGACAGACCCATTCATCTTTTTTGTTGTTGTTGTGGAAGAAAGTTATGCAGTTTATCATAATGACTATTGTCAGTTCCCTCCACAAAGTCACCCTCTGTTAATGCTCCCCCTACATTCCCAACAAAGAGCACTCACTGGTGCACAACAACTCATCTTGGAATCCACATTATAGGAGTCTCTCTTCTTACTTTAAGATTAAGCTTTTTACTTACATTTTTAAAAATGTGAGGAGCAGATGTAGCTCAAGTGGTTGAGTGCCTGCTTCCCGTGTACGAGGTCCCGAGTTCGATCTCTGGTACCTCCTTTAAAAAAATGTGCTCTTTAAATCCAGACCTCCCCTCTTCCCACCAGCAATGCTGGTTTGCTGCTGATTCTTCTATTAAATCTAATATGGTTCACCTTGGGGTGAAGAGCATGCCTTGATAATATGGCTGGTGAGAATTAGAAGTATTTGGTTTAATTTGTTCATTCCCCTTTCTTATTTCAAAAAGCATTTAACATAACTTTTAAGATCTGAAATAGAACACTGCGAAAATATAAGATTAAAATTTAGAGGAACCAGAGGCAAAAGGGAAAATAAGGATAAAAGACTAAAATGAAGCCAGGAATGAAATTATAATACCAAGCACTAAGTTTGGAAATCTGTACTCATGTTGGGGTGGTGCACACGTTTGACAATAAGTTTTTTAGCACCCATAAAGTAGAGGAAAACACAAAATTTACATAACGCAGAATTACTAGAGGATTCGACAAGCCAGTTATTTAGGCAAAGTACTATTGTATTAAGAACAGAGATAATTTTTTTCCCTGTGTACTATGCTAAATGATGACTTCAGTAGCATATGTACAGTAAACACAATAATGACCTACATAAGGCTTTAACTTATCAGGTTCGATGATGTGACATCATTCAAATCATGGTTCAGTAAAAGCATTTTGGTGTTTGGGAGTAGTGGTCAGAACATGAGAGGGCTGGGGAATCTGGCACTCTGATCTCTCAATAATGGTTGCTGGTCTGAAAGTCTGTCAAGCATGTGAATCCAATTTCTCTTCATTGAGTTACTGATAAGAGCTATGTTGGAGTAGCTTTGAGATCATACCCGCTAATTAGCAAATGTCCCGAGTCAAGCTCCTCAGTGTGGCCAGTTAAGGGAAAGCTAGAAGCTTTCACAATCAGAATTATCCTCCCATGGCATATGTCTTACTAGAAAGCTGCACTACTTCTGCTTAGGCTTGAGCTGAGGAAGTATTTATCCACAGCACCAAGCTATTCCTCAGGAGGTAATTGTGGATGTAATCTAAGAACACCTTTTCAAAGGAGTGATCACAATCTCAAATTTTCATGCTATAGAGTCAGGCCATATTTATTTCAGGCTGGAAAAATTTAAAGCATATACAACCTCATGGACACCTTAACTATGATTTTGTTTTAATAACACATAAATAAAGCATATCTACTGCTATACCATCTGATTTACTCTCCAATCTTCAAAATAAGCAGATTATAAAGTGTAAATTTCAGTTACAGTTACTAAATGTGACACCCCCACACACACCCCCACACACCCCCACCCCCTGCTTAGTAGCCATAGAGCAAACACTTAAAAGATGGAGGCTACAGCAGGGAGGGAATCTGCCAGAAAAAAATTCTGAAAGTGTATCTACACCTTTCTTCTTAAGTATTATTGTTTTATTACAGAAATATTTATGCTTTTGTCAAAAACAAATATGAGTAAAAATAAAAGATACATATTCTTACCAACCAGAAAAAAACACTTATTATTTTTGTCTGTTTCCTTCTAGGCATTTAAAATATATAATTTATACTCCATAGTACGTTTCTGAACATAGAGTCAAAAAGCTTAAGAAAAGACAACAAAATGTGTCAACTGGCTTTTTGTGTTTGTTACAGATTTTTCATGAGTTGTTAAAAATATAACATATTTCAATGGAAGAAATGCTATACTTATCAGCTCCTAATTTAGAACATTTCCTGGAGAGGCCTCAGTTTTTAATTTATCAAGAAGGAAACAACATATCTTTTATATTAAATGACTAATAAACTAATGGACCTATAATTATACAAGAGAAAAGGATTTTCAGTTTTTTTTTAATTACATCAACTGTATACTCTTTGTCTAAGCAGATGGACACTTATGTGCAGAAATAAAGGTAATCAAGATAGCAGTGTTGAGGGCCATCCTTCAGAGTGAACCCTGGATAATTTGGGGATAGGAAATATTTCCCATATTTTATAGATAAAATGCTATTTCTTCAAATTTTCTCTGAATAATGACTGCAATTTATCATTCCAGGGATTAAATTCTGCTTATAACAAGGCACTTTGAAATATATATATTTACATATATAACATATGTTTTGTGTGTGTGTATGTATTTAAAAGATGGCCACAGAATCTTTGTTCCTCCACCTATTGGGAAGTGGATTGTAATTCTCCTGCCATTGAATCTGGGCTGATTTTAGTGACTTGCTTGACTAATAGACTAGAATGTAAGAGAAGTAGCATTCTGGGACTTGTGGGGCTAGAAAAAGCCTTGCAGTTTTTGTTTTGGTCTTTTAGGGCACTGTGGGGACACTAATCTCCATATAGGAAGTGCAACCCTGAGACTGCCGTGCTGTACTATGAGGAAGCCCAGGTTAGCCTCATGAATAGAAGCAGATGCCTGACCAGCCCCGAGCTGTTCATCTATCCCAGCCCAGGTATCAGATTTTAGGGAAGACACTTCCAGATAACTTCAGCTTCAGCGGCCATCTGTCAGCAACTGTATGAGGAACCCCAAGCTGAGCACATCAACTCCCAGTAAAATTGTTGTTTTAAGCTTTTGGGGTGATTTATTACAGGGGAGTGGGTAACTGAAACACCCAGTTTGTGACTAAAAAGAGGCCGCCAATAATCAATTTACCATTTTCAAGGCAGGAGCCCATAATACCCCTTAAAAACATAGTTTTGCTGAAGTGGGAAAATTCTGGAGAGGGAGTCAGGAGACCCAGTATATAGCTCTGGCTCTGCAACAGCAGCTGTGTGTACCGGGCACGTCCATTAACCTCTCTGAGTCTTGGTTTCATCATCTGTAAAATGAATGAGTGGGACAAAATGATTTCTTAAGTATTGTGGAGATCTAATATCCTATGAGTTAATAAACTGGAACCAGCAACTGGCAGTTACCTCCACTTCTTAATACCCTTAGGCTCTTAGTGCCATTACCAAGAGGGGAGAAAATAGGGAAATATGAGCCTCATTGAAAGTAATTTGACTATTTCATATATTCCCTCTGAGAAATTTTTGGCTATGCTAGGATAGCAGCCATGTGGTAGGAAGATATTTTTTCTGAACCATAATACAAATGCTTTAGTACAGGAAAATTAGATTCATGCAGGATGGACAAGCCTATGTTTCAGGATGTTTTTCCAACAAAGTTGTGTTGAGAATCTTTGCTGCAAAGGAATGAGTTACCAAATGCATAGTTGTCTTAGAAGTCTGAATGCTGTATAGACAATTTTCTAAAGGACAAAGCACAAAACCCACAGATTGATGTAAATCTTAATTTGCTGGAGGAAATTTGAACTTCCCTTCTATGCCTAACGACTAGTGACCAAAAAAAAAAAAAAAAAAAGAAAAGAAAAATCTAAACTTCAAACTTCAACTTCTGAGGACACTGGATTTGTTTTAAGAACAAATATTTAATGAAAACGTACTAAGTGTACCCTGATCAATATATGTGGTCCCATGAAAGTTTAAGACCTGTGTGTTTCCTTCCAATTGCTTATAATCCTTTGGGGGAGGCATGTATGCAAAAAATATAAGTAATAATAATGAAAGAACGTAAGACGGGAGATGTTGATAATGGTTGGCTATATAAATAATCCATTTCAAGAGTGTGCTCTAGTGTGGGCCACTTTTAACTCCTAATCCGGCAGAAATAGTACATTCTTACCTGGGTCTAGAAGGAGGGGACAGATAAGATGGATGAAAGAAGAATAGTGAGGCACTCTAGGAGAGAGCTTAGAAGAGGTAGAGCAGGGTTACACATACATGCACAAACACACAAATCACACAATCTGAATCTTCTTTCTCCCTCTATTTGAAATGCTGTGTTAGAAATATTTATTTGCAGAATTTTGCCTCTAATACACTATTTCTCTGGCAGAAGATGGAGTCAGGGTGGGGGAATTTTTCCAATCTGGCCCCAATGATCAAAAATGCATCCACTCTTCACTTCACCATGGAACAACAGATGAACAGATGAGACCAAACTGGGTATTGATGTAATGGGACAGAGTTTTTAGCTTTTTCAGGTTGGGTCTAATTTAGAGCCAGCTCTATCTAACCATGTCTGAAAGATTTGGTACTTAGGTCTTCAGGAATCTATTGAGAACAAGGTAACCACTAATTACTAAATTAAGGTGTTCTTGGAATGTCTTTTTATTTGGGGGATGAGTTTCTCCTTAAACAAAATGAATGTGCTTCATAGGTAAGGTGACCCCCACCTGCCTAGCGTTGCTAAATGATGGCTGAGTGGATAGATGTAGCTTGAATGTCTCATATTTCAATACTGCCTAATTTGTATCTGAGCTCCTGTCATACATACTTTTTACTTATACTTTTTGCCTATAACAGTCCAACTTTCCTACTTGCTCCCCCTCATACTTCCACTGCTCATCCTTTAAGAAATAGGTCAAGTTTAATCTTCTCAAGCAAGCTTTCACAACTTCACTAGAGTGGATGAGATGTTCCATAACACACTATGCATACCTCTTTAGTGGCTTCTATTAAGCTGTTTTATAGTAGCTTCTCTACCCCTACTTAACTTTGTACTCCTTGAGGACAAGGGCCATGTTTTACATCTGTGTGTCCAATGTCAGGTTTCTGAATAAATGAATAAATGTGTGCTAGACCTCTAGAAAATTGATGGAAGGTAGGCGAAGTTAGAGATAATTCATTATGTCTGTATTAGTTTCTTTTAGTTCCTATAACAAGTAACCACACACTTAGTGACTTAAAGCAATACAAATATGTCATCTTACAGTTCTGGAGGTCAGAAGTCCTAAAATTAAGGTGTTGGTAGGGTTGCATTCCTTCAGGAAAGACTCTGTTTCCTTGCATTTTCCAACTTCTAGACACTGCCCACATTCTTAATTTGTGGCCCCTTCCTCCATCTGCAAAGCCAGCAATATAGCATCTTCAAATCTCACTGATTCTCATCTCCGTCTTCTACCTATAGGAACTCTTGGTATTACAATGGGTCCACTTGGATAGTCTATCTTCCCACCTCAAAATCCTTAATCATATCTGCAAACTCCATTTGTCATGAACAAATGTTCATGGACTTGGGGGATTAGCATGTGGACATCTTTGGGAGGCCATTATTCTGACTCTCACAATGTCTATTTAGGATGTCCATTAAGGAATGTAGTTTAGAGAATAGTCCCCAGTTAAGTCTGGAAAGAGGAGGCGCAGTCTGAGAAGACAGATCTCCTCAGTCTATCTGAGAAGATAAAGATGCATCTTGTACCTCCATCTTAGAAGTATGCCTTCTTAGCTTTAATTGAGGAACAAACATAGTGCTTCAGAGATATATTGGAAGAATTTATGACATGATGATTCTTGCCCTTATATTTAGGAAGCTTTCTTCTAATACGCTAAAATGTGTCTAGCCAAATGATAATAATAATAACAAAAAATAAGCCATTGGCTCTCTCCTTGAATATTAAGAAACACTGTTGAATCAAATAATTATACTTATCCTAGAGCAGTGGTTCTCAACTGCACATTTATATCATCCAGGGAGCTCTCTAAAAGTAATGATACTTTGTACCCATCCCCTAAGGTTCTCATTTAATTGGTCTGGAGTGGGGTCCTGACATTGCTGTTTTAAAAGCTATCAAGTTGATTTTAATATTCCAGAACATTCCATTGGCATACACATGCCATAAACGATGCTTTATAATTACAATTGCTAAGGTGGTAGTTACTCTGGTGTCAAATTGATTGAAAGAGCTAAGAGCTGTGCAAGTTCAGCATGATTAAACTGGACAATTTTCTTATATTTCAAAAAGAAACCATAGATAGGAATTTGAGATGACATGCATTTACCTGTAAATTCACGAATCTTACTTTTCTTGTACTATAGACACCAAAGATATATTTCAGAAGGGATCATTTAAATGGATTCAGTGTGTGGTGGGCTTGAGAACACACAAAGCAAGCTGAAATTGAGCACTGATCTTAGTTTGTTCTAAGAGTGGAATAAAAAACAAAAAAAAAGTCATTATTTTCTTCATAATGGTTTTGTTAAAAAAAAAAAAAAAAAGCAGCAAGGACTGATGGGTTTTTGAACGAATCTAAGAAAACCAAGGTGATTATAAATAAGGGAAAAGGCTCAGAAAATTTCCATGTAAGGAAAATGGCAAGACTTCCTAATGCACCACTGCTTTGTGAATGTGTGATGTAATTATATTGTTCTTTAAAAGTGCACTGCAAGATGTCGTACTTGTCAAAATGGAAAACCACTTTGGCCCATGAGTCACAATCACTAGCAACATTATACAGAATAATAATATGCTGTTTTCTAGACCGGTAGTTTAATGTCAACATTTAAGTTACAAGATATGTTTGTACTAATTTATAAATAATCCTCACCCTATGTACCAAATCATTAGATTCTAAATATAATATCTATAGATCTGATTATGCATCAGCATGACTGAATTTTTGTTTTTGATACTGACACCTTTACATCTTAACCCCTAGTTGGACACAATAGAGGAATTTCTATAAAAGTTCCAGCTCTTAGTACTAACATTTCTCCTGCGTGTCACTGCTTTAAGGGCTTGGATTTCTCTTTTGTCTGGATGTTTTCAGTTCAGGTAATAGCAATTGGCACAGTTTTAAAAACATGGTAGAGAACTTGTCATTTTTTGCAGGTCACAATTTTTGAACACACTTCAGTATATCTCTCTGAACTTTTTATTTAAATGCCTTCTGTGCTGCCCATGGCTCAAGACTGAAAGAAAGCCACAGCAGTAATTTGGAATAATAGAACCTTAACATATAATGTTCCTAAATCATTAGGAAAGGAATGCGTTCTGTGTTCTAGATGAACCAGCTCTTTAAGGGTCAGCACCTTTGTTTTAACATTTGATTAGGTGATTCCCTATTTGGGTGAGTCACTGGTTTCAGGGCTGTACAAAGCATCTTTGCTAATCTGGATATTGTGGGGTGTCCTACAAACAAATGAACAGATACTATACCAGTGTTATTCTCTGTATTAAGTTTTACATTGATATTCAAAGGATATTCTTTTCTCTTAAGAAGCTGATATATTAAAAAAATATATGTCCCATTTCCTTTTCACTCCCTCCCTATCCAGAAACATTGCTGAGGCAGTTTTCTCCCAATGCTCCTCAGGCAGCAAAGCAGAAATGGACCGTAATTATTATCCTGCATGTAGTTATGTGAAAAATATAATGTGTGTCAAATACAAATGATTTACCCGACAGATAGGATCTTTGATGTTTTTTCTCCCTCTTTTCTAGTTCACTATACTTCAGCCCATATTAAAGTGGAAGAAATATTTTAATTTTCCCATAATAAAGGACTGAAGAGGAAAACGGAATTCATCCTGAAGCTGCTTTTATCCCTGTGCTTAATTGCAAGCCCTAGAAAAGATGAAAGCACACATTGGTGGGCAAGGGCCACTTTCCAATTCTCTAGTGGACCACAGTTGCGAGACATTCATGTTGCTACTGCAGTCTCAGTGGCTTTAGTGGAAAGAAAGGAAAAATGCTCTAATGGTGTCTCCTGAGCTCTAAATGAAGCTTGTCAAGAAAACAATGCCCTGTGTTCCAAGGTCAGAATGAGGCTTTATTTATTTCTGCTTATGAAGGATATTTATGCTTCTCCATAAATAAATACATGGTATTTGTTTTATACATATGCCTTTTTTTTTTGTAAAAGGTTTAAAGCTTTGTCACTAGTAGCAAAATAAAATCAGGAGGCTGTCTCTTTGGACAAACAAAGGCAGGCAAAACAGAAAAATGGGACTTCTCTGAGCTAAGGTAAAAAATGAAATAGGGGGAAATTTCTGAAGCATGACCACCTACAACAGCACTGTAATATTTACATGGTCCTTAATCATCAAAATTTCTTATTGTTCCCCCTGGAATCCTAATCACAAATCTCTTTTTGGAAAATTAATTAACAAAGGCATCTTTTTAAATTGGGCTGCTGCACTACTATGCATACTGAGACAAACATAAAATGCAGCAAAAATATCGAGTTTTGATGCTTGTGTTTACAGAATCATAACATTTTAGAGCAACAGACCTTTGAGATAATCCAGTTCTAGTCTATCATTTTATCTGAAAGATAAAAATAAAAAATACTAAAACTGAGGTCATCTAATGAGAATTTTTCAGTCATATTTATAACTTCTGAGTTTCTTTGGGAAATATAAATATATATGTTTATATATATATTAGGCATCTACAGAGCTTGGTGGAATCTAAAGGAGTCTAAGGACTCCTTTAGTAGGAATTACCTTCTCTAAGATAGAAATGCATATGTGCACTAAAGGGCACTTGGTTTAAAACACAATGACTAGAACATCCATTTGTTGATTGAATTAAGAAAACAAAATGTGACTCCTGATGGACTTCCCAAAAGTTTTCCTTCCCAAGAATCTACCAATGAGAGATTTTAAAATGAGTTAAAACATTATACCCTCAAGTATGCCTCTGAAAGAGGTAACCATTATTCTGGGTTTGCTACTATCTGAATCCATATTGCTTAGAGTAGTTCTTCCCTTAAACTGTCTAAACTCTGGTCTAAGTTCACAAGAGAGTTTTTAACAGACCAAGACTAAATGAAAATTTTAAAAGTAGAAACACAAAATAATTTTTCAATATTTTAAATTCTCTCAGATTAAAAGATAGTGCTTTTTACTGATCTGAAATCCTTTATACTCTTCTAATATTAAAATATCTACCTTTTTATGAAATAACCATGCTATCACTTGGTAGGTTTTTATCTTCTGTCATCTTTACTTGAAAAGAATATTGGCAAAACTACATTCTATTGGTCCATGAAATCCCAAAGTCTGACAATTCCTGACATCCATGCACTTTGTAGCTTTTGACATGTCAAGGGCAGAGGTTAGCAGGTGGGTAGGAAGGCCCAGTACTGACTGTTCTAGTTAACAATTGAGCACCTTCACTGTAGGGAAAAGTACAAACCTTTAAAAGCCCTGGCCTCTGATTGCCCACAGCACACACAAATCCATATTATTCCACTTCTGCCCTATCTTATGATTCTCCTTTAGTTTCCATACTCTGTTTCCTTCTGGGTAGTGTAGGTCAATGTCTAGGGGATAAATTAATAGATGATTTTATGCTGCCTGTCTCTCTGAGAATTCTTACATCAAAAATAAAATTAATAAAAATGAATAGAACTGTTTATTTGTCAGTGATAAACAGAATAATTAAAACTGCTTTGTTTTCCAAAGGTATAAATATACACGAATGCCTCCTGGCAGCTGAGCCCCAAATCTGTTGGTTCCTTGGCTCCTAGGTGCTTGCTGGCAAACATTCAGCATCTCCTCCTATGCTATCTGTCACACGCTTCAAAAGGGATGATTCTATGGTTTCCACATCAGCCCAAGCTTCAGAGTATGCCCCTGGCATTGCCTGGCTCCAGACTGCTGATCTCAGCTCCACCACGGTCTACTTCCCTGTTGCTGCAGATCACCCATGGGATGCTGTTTCCATCTCTCCAGGGCCAACTGCCTCATCCCCTCCTGCAGTTCTGGGGCTTGGACCTTCTTCGGGTACTACTCTCCAACACTTGTCCCAGGGATACTGTTCTTCTCCTTATCACATTGACCCCAACATGGGTGCAGATCCTTCCCTGTATACCCCACAGCACAGCTGAGCCCAACCTTCTGCTTATCAGCCCTGTGGCTGCCTCTCTGGAGAGGTCAGGGACTCTTTTCTTGTGGCAAAGACCAACACACCCCAATCCTCAGGAACATTCTCAAACACTAGACTTCTTGAAATTCAGACTAAGAACCTGAGCTCTAAAGAGTGAGTCATTTTCTCATCTTTAAGACTCACCAAAAAGTTCTTCCTGTTGAGTCTCCAAATCTGCATTTTTTTCAGGATGACTGAGAAATTGAATGCCCAGCCCCTTCAAGGGAAGCTCTACTTCAATATAGGTGGGTATAATTTTTCCCACTGGCCAAACCAAAGCAGTCACTTGAGCATATGGCAGCCTTACAAAAAGCATTCTGGGTTGCCCCATGTTACCACATGCATGGCAGAAAGAAAGATCTAGATAAGGAAAGGTCCTTAAAGTGGTTTAAATGTGATTTTTTGGTTGTTTCCAATTTCTGGAATTCCACAGACAAATTGTAAAGTTCTAAATTGACCTAGAATCTGAAGCAGGTTTGGGATTTGGTGGCAGGGTTGTGCAAGAGGACATATGTTGGTTAGGGAGGGAGCTGAGGAGAAGAGGTTTGGCATTTACCTCAATCTGGTATGGGATTAGAGAGTGAAAGTGAGGTCTCATATAAGAGATGGTGCACAATGAATATACCCAAAGTTAGTCCACGGTAAAAAGCCCTCAGTGGCAAAATGAGAAGCACAAAAGGGAAAGAATTATTTCAAAGAAATATATTTTTTCATAGTAGCAAACGTTTATAAGTTGAGTTTCCTGGGAAACAGGCTTTGAGAGAAAGATTTGCATGCAGGATGTTCACTGGTGAATAATTTCAGGGACATCTGTAATGGAGTAAAGGAAGCAGAATTGTGCAGGAGAACTGCAGTGCAGTCGCAGCAATCATCAGCCATTTCAATGGAGTGGGGTGGCAAATCTAAGAGGCTCTTGAGAGATGTTCTGAATTAAGAAAAGAGGTCCAGGCCTTTGTACTGCACCTCGACTAGTTATTGGATTGAACTGCCAGCAAAGAGGGAGAATAACTTGAGCTAGACTGCTCTCTTTGGCTAAGAGCAATTCCTGAAATGGGTCTCAGCTGTTAACCCTCAGCAGACAAAACTCTCTGCATCTCATCACGGAAATGAGTACCTCAGATCTGAGGGGGTTACTGGCAGTGCATCCAGGAGTCACAACACTAGAGAAGCTAATGTGAACTAAAGAAGGAAAATATGACACATAATGCTTCAACTGTGCTGTTAAAGAGGAGTCATAAAAGTGCTAACCGTAAATGGTTAGTTTTAATCGCATGTGTATTCTCTGAGAATATATGTATCTTTTGTTTAAGAATATATGGATCTTTTTTGGATTACAAATCTTCTGTCTGTTGGGTCCACAGTGGATTTTATATTAGAGCTTTGTGAGGATTAAATGAGAAAACATATGTGAAATTGGGTATATGGTATGGAATGAAGGGGGTTAGGGTGTACAGGGCAGAGGAATGAGGCACAGAAGTTGGGAAGGAGCTGGTTAGAAACAAAGCTGTCAGGAGAAGAGAAAACGGTAGAGGTAGATGAACTTGAAAAAAGGTTCACGTTTGTGCCACTATCATTGGAATTCTCTGCTTCTCTATAAATCCTGACACCACTGTCTTTAAGAAATTTAAGTGGTGGTATTAATGGTTTCCTTTTTGGTTTTAGATGAGGCTGAAAGGTAATCTTTCTCTGCTGCCATTATGGTTTTCCTCCCCAGGCCCTGTAAATGCCACAGCATTCCATCACTGAAGGTGACTGTTTTGTCCACTATTAAAATGCTATTTAAATAACACACTATGACAAGATGAACACTTACATATTCCATAGAGGCATGCCCAAGGTCCCTTCTAATGTCCACGTGTCCCACCCCTAAGGATACTCTGATTTATACTTGCAAAGATTATTTTCTACAAGTTGAAAAATGTACATGGAATGAATAGCAGTTGTATTCCCCTTGCCAGCGAATCAATAGTTTGATTACCTGCTTTCAGGTGGCAGACTCTGGCTTCCATTGCAATGATAATCTTTGCAAATGCTATTTTGAGGCCAGATTGACATAGACATTGATAAGATGGAACTCAAAGGCAATATTAAAATTACCATGCTGTAGTCTAGATAATTCAATTTGCATGTATGTAAGTGAACATAGATATCTGTTCAGAGATTTTATGTTTTTTTAAACATACTTAGAGAAAACATTAGTTCACTAATTCCATTGCACAGTTATACATTCATTTCTTCATATTATATTTATTGGGTGCTTATATAGCTGCCTTTGTGAAGAATACATAAAAATATAAAAATATAAGTTACAGTGTCCTCAAGGAATCTATAATGTAATGACTACAAGTTCAGGCTTTAGATTCAGATAGTCAATTTCTAATTCCAACTTTGCTACTCATTACTTGCTGTGCTATTGTATAAAACCAGCTTGTTTTAAATCTCAGTTTCCTCTAGTGTAAATAAAAATAATAATATTAACTGCTTTACGTGTTATGCAGAGGACTGAATTACATTATATATGTGGTGGTGGTGCCTAGCACATAGTAACCCCTCAATAAATGGTAACTGTTAATACACACACATACATAAATACATGTATATATAAATGTGTGCTTAATGTATACACACAAACATGATATATTAAATGATAATGCAATAAAATTAAATGTTAAGTATGTTGTACAAGTTCAAAGGAGGGAGAGATAATGGGGTACAAGTGTAGGGTATTGAGGAAAACTTCATTGTCTATTGGGGTTATTACTAAGACTTAAAGGATGGAAATCAGGAAAGAGGAATGAAACAGATATTCAGTAGCAGATAGGACATTGTAGGATGACATTGGGAACTTAAGTTGCAGGTCTCTCATTTAACAAAATGAAAGGTTGGCATTTATTCTTATTCTAAAAGTTGGCCCTTTCAAAACTAAACCCTTCTCAATTATTTTAAAAGTTTAAAAATATATATTGCCTGTAGGCCATGGAGATATTTTTCTACCTCAAACATTAAAGTCCATAGGTAATTAAAGTACAACGAAAAGGCTTGCTTCAAGCTTGCTTTTTCAAAGAACAAACATAATAAATGCTGAAGACTTGTGGAAGTTAGCAATTTACAAATGCATCTGTTTTGCATTTCATTAACAGCATCAAAGTCACTTTTGCAGGATTTTCTGATTTTTGCCTTTAGCTTTTGAGATATTAAAAAGGATTTTGAAATGATGCCTTATTTTTAGAAGGTTTTTGGCTATTGTGGGAAGATATATTTAAGGTATTTCTTTACAGATTGATCAGATGCTTGTTTGGATGCTAATTCAAGTCCTTTTCTAAAGAGTCATGAGAACATTAAACTTGATCTTGTCTCCACTGTGCAGTAAGATTTTCTTGAATGCTTTCTTCTTTATTTCAGTGGGTTGTGGAAACACAGCTCATTCCATAATATTTTTAAAGAGATAAAATTAGGAAATTCATGCCCACTTAAGTCTGGACACTCAAGTATCTGCTTTAAATATTTGTTGCTATTTTTGAAAGGATATTTCCTTGCATGGGACTATCTACTGATGGTGGTTTGAGTACAGGATCCAAGCCATAGACTTAGGTTTACAGAAATTGGCATTTCAAATTGTTCTATTTCAAAATGCACACAGCTCTCATCTCTCATTTACTTTTATAGAATTAGCTATAGCTTCCCACTCAATTCCCATATATGGATGTCCATATATGACATATTACTTCCATCCTTAATTTGTTTTTCATTGTCTTCTGGACTTTTCTATCCATTATTCCACCATAATTCCAAATATAAATTATCTAAGATTTGAATTTGCATTTTCCTGTATCCAAAACAAGCATCAACACAAAACAAAGAAACAATCCTAACTTTCCATCTTAATTTTTCTCTGTGTCAACTTTTTCTCAGGCTAGAAAACTTACATTTCCCTTTGCTATTTTTGTCTTCTTCATTCCTTTACCTCATCTGGTAACAGCTCCTCCTACATAGTCTTTTTTTTAAAATTAATTAATTTATTTATTCCACTCCCCACCTCATTGTTTTGCCCTCACTGTCTGCTCTCTGTGTCCATTTGCTTTGTGTTCTTCTGTGTCTGCTTGTCTTCTCTTTAGATGGCACCAGGAACCAATCCTGGGACCTTCCAGAGTGGGAGAGAGGCGCTCACTCTCTTGCGCCACCTCAGCTCCCCGGTCTGCTGTGTCTCTTATTGCCACTCCTCTGTGTCTCTTTTTGTTGTGTCATCTTTCTGCGCCAGCTCTCCGTGTGGGCCAGCACTCCACGTGGGCCAGCTCTCTGCTCCGGCCAGCTTGCCTTCACCAGGAGGTCCCAGGAATTGAACTCTGGACCTCCTATATGATAGATGGGAGCCTAACTGATTGAGCCACATCCACTTCCTTACTGCATAGTCTTTTGAAATGTTTCAGATGTAGCCTATCCTAACAGCTTTATACCTCCCCTATCTTCAGTTCATTAGATGGTGATGTGGATCTTTGAAGGCAAACTCTTCAGTCTGCCTTTCTTAAACATTGAGTGACTCTCTGCTACTTAATCCATAAACTCATATTCCTTTGTCTGATTTTCATGGGCATCTATTCTTTGTTCTCTTCGGGTCAATCAGCTCAAGTTATCCCCACCTTCAGGCCACCATGCTCACATTCATAAATGCATACTCATCCAAGTAAAGCCATTATAATCCCTTTATCTATATATGCCACACTCACCCCTCTCTCCAGTTTGATGATAGGACTAGTCCTATTTCTTTGATGAAGCTTCCATAATATCTCAAGTCCATGATTTCTTCCTTCTTTGAAATCCATTTGCAAATTGTTCTATTTTAAAGTTAGAAATTCACAAACTGTTACTTAATTGTGTTCTGATTGTCTCATGAAAATTATTGATTTCTGGGACCTATTCCCTAACTCGGTACTGTGAATATGGAAAGTACTTATCTTTTGGTAGATGATTGGTTATAGCGCATTTTCAGGACTTAAACCTTCATATTCAAGTTCTTGGTAACCATAGTTTCACTGTAAAATAATTAGGGCAAAAATGGTTACTTAAAAATTTCTATGAGTAAATAAATCATTGGGGAAGCAGAAGTGGCTTTCAGCCTAGTTCTAAAAACCATAGCTTCCTTCAAATTTTATACATGAGAAATTCTGAAGAGTGTTTTAAAGGGTATATAATAAAAATCTACATTTATGCTTTCATTTTTATCCAAATACATCAGTGCCAAAGAGACAAGGCCATAAATAGAAAAAGGCCCTGAAGGCAGTAGCTGCAGATTCTGAACAAAGAACAATGTAAAAACATCAAGAAGGGAACAGTGGGAGTATCTGCTGATCAACTGAATTATATTTTCAGTTACAGGAGAATAATCCAGTTCATAAATTCTTTTTGAACACTTATACGAAGAAACTTACTGCTCAGGTACTATGTGGTGCAAAAAAATAAAACACTAAGATAGAATGAAACAATAGAGGCAAATATACATAAATACAATAATCAACCAATTAATACACTAACTACTCTTTCTCGGGGACTCCCCTTGTGCCATGCACTGGGCTAGGTACATCACATACGTCATCTCATTAAATAGTCACATCAATCCTAGGAAGCAAATACCCTCTACTCATTGGGAAACTTAGAAAATTTTGTCATCTTGCCCAAAGTTACATGATAACTGGTGGAAACCCGATTCAAGTCCAGGTCTTATTGATGTCAATCCCTGTCATATATTATCTCTTGAAGTAGCACTGAGAAAGGAAATGCTGATTCTTTCTGGAACATGAGGAATATTTCTTGGAAAAGGGGGTCCTTGCCATTGTCTTTGGAAGGACCACTTGTATTTTGGCAGACGGAGCAAGGCACAGGGGAACACTGCAGCAGGTCTAGGCAGGGTTTCAGTATAGGGGATAAAGCACAAAGGTAGGAATTAATAGAGTGCCAGTTTAAATGTGAATTGTTCAGTATTATTGAGGTTAGGGAGTAGATGAGAAGAGAAGGAAGGGCTTAATTGCATGGATGCCACACCACAAAACAATATTGTTCGGTATTTGGACTTGGAATTTATCATGTAGATGATGGTAACCCACTTAAATGTGCTAAACAAGGAAACATAAGCAACTTTGCATTTCAGGAATGTCACTTTATTAGCAGTGTGTAGGATGGGTATGAGGAGACCAATTAGAAGGATATGGAAATATTCAGAATGACATTGTGATCCTAAACTAAGATTGCAAAAAAGTATATGGAGAAAACCAAGAAAAGACTTGACAAACTTGAAAAATATTTTCTGAAGTATAATTAATAGGAATTAGTAACCAATTTGGTATGGCAAATCAGAATTCTTTAAGGAAACAGAACTGACAGGAGATATCTGGAAATATTATGAGATTTTATAAAATTGTGTCATGCAACTATGGGGATGCATGAGCCCAAATTCCATGGGGCAGGCCACAAACTGGGAGTTCCAATGAAGGTTTTCGAAGAATTCTGGAGGAGAAGTTGGCTGGCTGAAGTAGATATAGAAATTCTCTCTTCTGACTGCTGAAATCCACGTATTTCTTCTAAAGACCTTCAATGGACAGAATGAAACTTCTCTCATTGCTGAAGGCAATCTCCTCAGTTGATTGTAGATGCAATCAGCCAAAGATGCAATCAACTTACTGATGATTTAAGTCCTTGAAATGTCCTCACAGTAACAATTAGGCCAGTACCTGCTTGACCAAATAATTGGGCATCATTACCTGGCCAAGCTGACAAATAAGCCTAACCATTACAGCAAGAGAAAGAGAAGATGGAGCTGAAGATGACTGTAAGGTTTAGACACAGAACTGGGATTCTTGCCCTAATCTCAAACTTAGTTTAGAGGGTCATGCTCTAACCCTTCTCTGTTTCTACCCCACCTCACAGTGTGTGGAGTTTGCAGGGTCAAGGGATTTGCTCTGCAGCTCACATCTCCCCTTCCAAACTACACTCTGCCCCTGGGACCTAAGGAATTCCATGGCCTAACTGCTTTAACATCCAACTACTGCCAGCCTTCTTTCTAGGATTCATCCTCACAAGAGCAAACCAAAACATTGGATTGTGCATCCTTATGTCTGAAAAGTGGTCAAGCAGGGTAGATGAACAGAAATTGAACATGTGTGTGAGGGTATCCAGATACATGTGCACAAGACCCATCATAGATAGAGAAAAGAGGGGTGGAGAGAGAAAGGAATGGGCCTCAGACTGGGGGCTTCCTTTGGTAATTTTGTTCTGGACCCACAAATATTAAGGGTAGGCCTTCTCTTGTATTACTGGTGTGGGTAATTGTGTGGATCATTAAACAACATTGTGAATATAGGAGGAAATGCAGATTTGAGGGAAAAGAAAATAAGTTTGTTTGAGATACCTGTAAGATATGCCCTCCAGACAGTTAGAAAAAGATAAGGAATTCAGGTAAGATTTAGCATGGTTTTGGACAGCAAGTCATTAGCACACAGGAGGGAGTAGGAAACTAAAGGAGATTAGATAGGGTTACCTAGTTTATATCTCAAAAAGAGAAGAGGGTCAAGGACAAAACTGAATTTTGCAGAGCAGCTGTATTTTATGGGTAGTGAAAAGATTAAAAACAAATGAGAAAAGTTTTGAGAAATTGGACGAGGGGATCCTTGGATAATCCTGCCTTAGCAGGCAAGTTGACATTACTTTCTTGCTGGAAACATATAAAATTGGTAAATGCTCCTGACTGAGTATGGAATAGTAGTATGTGGGAGAGCTCATGAGAAAATTTATATAAATTATATTACGCAAAAGGGAATAATAGTATAATGTTCTTCGATTTTTTAAAAATTCTAAAATATATAAGGAAAGTTTCTACTGAATTTTAGTTTTAGTATATCTGTTAGAAAATAGAGAAAGCCCAAAATATAGAATCCATAATGAAAAAGGAAAGTTACAATTACTTGGTGTCTTTCTTAGTCATCTTGGATACAAAACAGGAAGCTGGTAATCTTAAGGAGTGATCAAACTTTTGTTGTTGGGGGTATGGGGGAATGTGACAGTAAATTAACTTCATTGTGCCTGCTCCTTTACAAAACAGGGAAGTAGCTGGCATCTCTAATACTGTTTGAAGTTGAGAAATTTCATATGTTGAGGAGTAAAAAGCTATTGTGATAGCTGATCTTTGTTACTTTCAGTAGGAAATAAAAGGACTTTGATAGGTATAGGCTAGAAGAATTTTGAGATGCTTGATGGAAGAGGACTAGAATGCTTTGAAAAGATTGTTGGTAGAAATATGGATATTAAAGGTACTTCTGATGAGGACTTAGAAGGAAATGAAGATGGTATTACTGGAAATTGGAGGAAAAGTGATCTTTGTTTTAAAGTGGCAGAAAACTTGGAAAAAATGAGTTCTTATGTCAAATGGAAGACAGAATTTGAAAACAATGAATTTGGATATTTAACTGAGGAGATTTCCAAACTAAATGTGAGAAGTGCAGCCTGATTTCTCTCCAGTTACAGTGAAATGAGAGAAAAAAAGGAATAAGCTGAAAACTGAACTCCTGGGCACAAAGATACCAGAAATTGATAGTGTGGAAAATTCTGAGCCTAGCCAGATAGTGTGCTCTGAGACTAGGGAGAGAAGTGGATCTATTAGGGACCTCCCTGAGTTTCCAGACAGTGAGTCACCAGAGAACAGGCCTCCAGTTGAGGGTTTAACTGACCGTGGAATCGGTCAGCCATTACAGGGGAAGTCAGGATTGGAAAAGTGGTTATGCAGGAAAGATCTGTGGAAAGTTCTGCCATTTTATGATTTGGACCCCTGTGAAATACATGCAAAGCCAACCATTTTTTCTTTTGAAGGATTTGTAAGGGCAGAACCACTGCCGGCCTGGACCAAAAGGGACAGAGAAGGGATAAACTGAAGAAACAATGGCTTCAAGGGCAAAACCAGGGACGAAGGACTGGACAAAGGACATCTCCTTGGGCCAAGACAGCAGTCCCCCACTCCCTGTGATTGTAGAAAGGGTGGATCTGCCCCTACTCGCAAAAGGGGTGGCCTTCTGCCTCATTGTTCAGGAAGAGTGGTGGCACCCCAATGCTCAGAGTTGGCAGGGGCTATGCCCTGGCCTGGCCACCACCCCAGTGCTTGGAAAGGGTGGGACTTCCAGCCTATACCTATCACCCAATTCCAAAGCCATTTACACTTTTTTGGGGGTATTTTTAATAGAAGCACCCCACTTTCCTGGTACCAAAACCTGTTTTAGTTTCTTAGGCTGCTCAAGCAAATACCATAAAATGGGTTGGCTAAACAATGGGAATTCAGTTTCTGGCTGTTTCCTCTGTGCTTTCTCTCCTTCTGAATTTCATTCTCTAATAAAGGACTCCAATAATAGGACTAAAATCCATCCTGATTGAGGTGGGCCACAACTTAACTGAAATAACCTCATCAAAAAGTTCTACATACAATGGGTTCACACCCACACAAATAGATTAAGATTAGGAACATGTATAAGGGTACATACAACTCCAATCCACCACAATTATCTTCACAATTTTTCTGTAAATATCACACTTATCTAAAATAAAAGGTTTATTTTGAAAACTTCCAATCCCATTAAGTATTTGATATTAAAAATTCTTTCCTTTAATTTTTTTATTATTTTGGAATAATTTTAGATTTGTAGAGAAGTTACTGTACTTGGCACAGCAAGTTCCTGTATACCCTTTACTCAGCTTCCCCTAATGTTAACATCTTACATGACCATGGTACCTTTAGTCAGAAATAAGAAATTAGCGCTCTTACAATATAACAATAAACTTTAGAGTTTATTCGGAATTCAACATTTTCCCACATTTATGTGTCAGAATCCAATCCAGGTAATCACATTGCATTTAGTCCTCATACCTCCTTAGTCTCCTCTGATCTCTGATAATTTTCCATTTTTCCTTGATTTCATGACCTTTACAGTTTTGAAGAGTATTGGCCAGGTATTTTGTAGAATGTTCATTCCTTTTTCTTTCTGAGTTGTGTCCCATTTTGTATGGACAGATAGTGCTTTGTGTATCCATTCACCTGTGATGCAATATTATGTTGTTTCCGATTTGGGGCTACTACAAACAAAGCTGCAATGATCATTCATGCACCAGTGTTTGTATGGACTTATGGTCTCATTTTCCTTTGTAAATACCTACGATTTGAATGGCTTAATCACATGGAAAGTGTACATTTAACTTTTTAAGAAATTGCCAATCTGTTTCCCAAAGAGTTTCATTGTTTAGTATTTCTACTAGCTCTGCAAGTGTTCAGGTTCTCCATATCCTTGCTAACACTTGGTATGGTCAGAAATTTTAATTTTAGCTGTAACTCATTGTGATTTTAGTCACATTTCTGTAACAATTAATGATCTTTCATATCTTTTCATGTGTTTGTTTGCCATCCACATATCTTCTTTGGTGAAGTGTCTGTTCACATATTTTGCCTATTTTTTATTGGGTTGTTTGTCTCTTATTATTGTGTATTGTGATTTCTTTATATATTCTATATACAAGTCCTGTATCAAATTATATGCTTTGCAAATATTTTCTTCCAGTCCATGGCTTGCTTTTTTCTTTCTTGTAATTATCTCTTTTATTTCATTTCATCTATTTATGTGTCACTACTATTCTGTTTTGATTAGCTTTATCATATTTGAATACCTGGTATGTCTAGTCCTCTACCTCATTTATAGTCCTAGAGTTTTCCTGGGTGGGTTTTTATTTTTCATCTTAACATTAGAAGTAATTTATATTGCTAAATAATCTTACTGATATTGTTAATAGGATTATATTATATTATATTTTAGATATACTTGGGGGGACTAACATCTTTGTGATGTTGAGTGTTCTTTTCCAAGATGTGTCTTGTTGTTTAACACCTCCATGGATGTAAAATTTTGCCCTAAATGACTTTTCCTCCTTGTCCAATTCTCACAAACCATTCAAAATATAATAACATGCAGGCCAGTCCCTACCATTTGCAGGGCCCAGGGCAAAAGTTGAAATGCAAACCCAAATGTCATATTAAATATGTATTAAATATAAATAATATTAAATACTTAAAAGTTAAAAACCCAGCTAACAAACTCTTAAATAAATATCTCCTATCTTCATACACTAAATTTCATAATGACTAAAAGACTAGGTTTGGATTTAGAATTCTTGGATTCTACAGAGTTTTTGTTCCAGAATGACAGTATGAGGAGATATATCCCTTGACCCTTGGTCCATGGCCTGCCCTCTCCTTCTCTTCCCATTCCTGATTCCATTCTGCATCATATAAGGCCTGTATCCCATGTCTGAACCCCACTTACCTCCCCCCTTGTGAACAGTTACCTCTTTCTACTTCTTTGGCCATATAAGCTGTGACAATGACTCTCTGGAAGATGAGGCTGTGGAAGTTGGCCACCAGGCTCTACAACTGGGAATGATGACATTTGAACAGAGTGTTATAGTGTTCGGTGTTATATTAATCAGCCAAAGGGGTACTGATACAAAGTGCCAGAAATCTGTTGGCTTTCATAAAGGATATTTATTTATTTATTTATTTTACAGTTACAAGGCCCTAAAGAGTCCACCTCAGGACTACTTTCTCACCAAAGTCAGTTGCCACATGTTGAAGCAAGATGGCAGGTGATCTCTACCTCTTAGGCCTTCTCAGCTACTCAGCCATTCTGTTGTTTTTTACTGCAAACTATGAGGCAAATGGCCCATCTTTCTTCCTGGGGCTTTAGCTGTTTGAGCCTTCTCCTTTATGTCACATGGCAGGACCAAAATGACCAAGTTCTCTCCTTTTCTGTGTGTCTTCTTGAGTGAATGTCCATTGATATCAGCCCACCAAGAGGGTGGGGACTCAACCCTGAGTCACGCTTTACTGATGCAGTTGAATCAAAGCCCCAATCTTAACAGGCAATTTAATCAAGACATGTCAGCTAAATCTATTGCATTCAAAGGGTATCATACCCAGAGGAAATAGAGTAGTTTACAAAGATAATCTTTCTCTTTTTTAAGGATTCATAAATAATCTCAAACGGCCACTGGTATACTTAAAGCCTGGGAGGTATGGACTCTGTTGTGGCCTGTTATCTTAGCCCTGAAGCCTCCTTGCCCTATGGAGAGGGATTGACTGGAGGAGACAGGAGTAGGGACACTCTTAAGCACAACATCAAGGTAAGGGACATCTTTCACCATGGTCTAAGGATACTGAAATATGTTACCTGAATAAGTCTTAGAATTCTACAAGTTCCAGGCTATGTGACATGAAAAGAATATGAAATGCACCTGATGAAAGCAATTGTAATTCTCATAATTTTCTTTGTAGCTTCTTTTAGAATATCAAAGGAGGGTCGATACCACACATACCACTTAGTATCCTAACCATTGCTCCAACTGCTAATCAAGTCTCTCACCTATCATAGCTGTGCCCAGACTCCTCACTTTCAGCTTTCCATCCAAAACTCCTCTTTTTTGTTTCCCCTCTTTTTCCTTTTGCTTCTACTAATATTTCTTTCTCTTCATCAGTCTTTTCTCATTTTTGGCTCTCTCTTTACAAAATATCTGAATTTTTACCCGGTCTAGAAGATATTGAGGAGAAGGGAAAATCTGAGCAAGCAATTCTAATTTTCCTTGGGGTGAGGGTAGGGGAAGAAGCAGTAACCAAGTTATTAAAACTAAACAGTTAGACATTATCTTTGGCTTTCTAACTTCTTCTTAGATTCAATATCTAATAAATTATAGCACTTTGATGATTTGACCTTCTAAATCTTGAAACAGAAAATAGAGAGTTTCAAGAATAAATACAGTGATATAAAATCATAACTGACCTTAGCAAGAGCAATTTCAGTGGAGTGAGTGGAAGACATAGTGCGAAGGGTTGAGTACATGGTAAGGTGAGAACTTGGAGAAAAGTGAGTGTAGACAACATTTGTTAAACATTGTGTGAGCAGTGAAGGAGAATAATAAACATTTAATGAATGAATCAATGTGCTGCGTTGCACCATGTTATAGAGTGTTTTACTTCCGTATGCAATGGCTTTACCCATTATATTAAATTTATTGAGTCCAGTACCAAAATTCTGGACTTCCAGGAGGTAATATCCTAATCCCAAGTTGTGCTTTTGCTTTATAAGACTCCAGTTTGTTAGCACAGGAATTTTTCAAGAAGAGACTAGCAACTTAATGAAGAGTATATAAAAGGTTTAAGGCATCAGGTAAGTATTTTCAGTAATGATCTCTTTCAGTTCTGAGATTCTAATATTTTATGGTTTAAATGATCATTCAGGCATAGAGTCCATTTTATTCTCTAAATTTACTGTCATTTTAATCACATTATCAACCTGTGAAGTGGTAATACTGTTGCTGATTTACAGACTATCTGGTTTTATTTTACTTTACTAAGCATATTTTATAAAGTGGAATCTAAGAGTTCTAGTCTGGAAACTTTAGATTCAGATATCTGAAGGGAAATCCCAGACTATCTAAAAATATCTAATAGATTCTGGTCCTTAAAAAGCTTAAGTTGTATTGTTTAGTGGTAAACAAGGACTAATGACATGAAACATTTAACTCAGTATTTTTCAAATTTTAAAAAATAGTATCTCCCCTGTCCAATTAAGTATTATGCCACATCAAATTATATTAGCAAGTAAAAGAAGAACTGTTCTAGTTACAGCAGGAGGAAAGCATCCCAGATTCCTGCTCTCTTAACATCCTCCTAGAATTCTATTCACAAACACACACCCACATTAGACATACAACTCACATTCATATACACATACCCCTCAGGGTTCTGCAGAACACCATTTGAAAATGTCCAGTTAACGCCAAGTGTGGTGGTATGTACCTCAGAAGAACATGTTTTTAAAGTTAATTTATTCCTGTGGGTTTGAACCCATTGTAGGACCTTTTGATGGGGCTATTTGAGTCAAATGTGGCCCATATCAATCAGGATGAGTCTTAATAATACTACTTTATAAATGGAATGAATACAGTGAGTGAGAGAGAGAAAGCCACAGAAGCAAGAAGCTGAAATCCATAAAACGCAGAAGAGAAGCGAGAGAACAGAAAACAGCCATGTGCCTTGCTGTGTGACAGAGGAGCCAAGGATCACTAGCAGCTGGTCTCCAAGAAGAAAGCATCACCTTGATAATGCCTTGATTTGGATATTTTTCCAACCTCAAAACCATGAGTGAATAAATTTCCTTTGTCTAACCTGATCCATTTTATGATATTTGTTGAAGCAGCCTAGGAAACTAAAACACCAAGCAAACAATGCAAGATAATTTGTGATTAATTCCCAAAAAAGGTTGCATTATTCAGGGATTGGATGGAAGATATTAATATCCACTAGAAAAGTTTTATGGAGAGTGTATTAGTTATCTATTGCCATGTAACAATTACTCCCAAAACTTAGAGACTGAAAATGACAATATTCATTATCTTACAATTTCTGTGGGTCAGGAATCCAAGCATAGCTTAGTTGGGTGCTCCAGCTCAGAGTATCTCACAAGTCTTCAATCAAGGTCTCGGCCAGGTCCACAGTCATCTCAAGGTTCTGCTGGGCAGAAACTGCTTCCAAAGCTCACTCAGTGGTTTTGGAAGGCTTTGGACTAAGAACATCAGTTCTTCCCTGGCTGTTGGCTGGAGGTCACCCTCAGTTGCTCAGGCTGCCTGAGGGCAGCTCAGAAAATAGCAGCTGGTTTCTTCAGCGTGAGCCAAGTGAGAGAGAAAAGGAAGGGGAGCAAACAATATGGAAGTCAGTGTCTCATAACTTAATTCAGAGATGACTTCCCATCATGTTTGCCATATTCTATTCATTAGAAGCAGATCACTAAGTCTAGCCAGTTGTGGCAGTTTGATGTAATTATGAATTCCAAAAATATAATTGAATCATGCTTGTAAACTGATCTGTTAATCTGGGCATGATTAGGTTAGGATTAGGGCGTTGAGCCCCACCCCTTGGTGGGTGGGGAATCGAATATAAAAGGCAAGGCCAAGGATAGTTGAAGCAGTCTTCTGAGAAGCAGTTTTGATGTTGGAAAGAAGGCCCCAGGAGAAGAGAAGCAAGCCATTCGCCTGATTGTCTACAGCTGACTTTGTGGAGGAAACAGGAGCTAAGCCCGGAGAGAAACAAACGCAGCCCCGGGAAAGAGAGGAACCCCAGGAGCCTGAACCCTGGCAAACGCCGGCAGCTGTCTTGCTCTAACACGTGGCAATGGACTGTAGTGAGAGAAGAAACTTAACACTTTATGGCCTGGTATCTGTAGACTTCTACCCCAAATAAATACCCTTTATAAAAACCAACCCATTTTTGGTATTTCACATTAGCACCCCTTTGGCTGACTAATACACCAGTATTGAAGGAGAAGAGATGACACAAAGATGTGAATATTAGGAAGTGGAGATCAGTGGAATCCATGTCAAAAGCTATCACACACTGTTTCATGGAGTTAGATAGACTTGCCCTGAAATGTTAAGATTTAAGAGAAGTTGAGATAAATGAGTAAAAGCTCATTCCAGGCCGATATGTTCCTTCCAAGTTGAACAGTTCCCTGTTAGAACATGGATTTGGATCCACTTCAGATAAAACCACGTCCTAAAACAGAATAGTTACAGGTGGTTCTATCTAATATGGTTAATTTAAACACCAGTCTTTGTTTTCCATTCAATATTCTCCTCCTTTCAAGGAATATAAGATATATACATTTTATGCATTTATATTTTATATTATTTAAGTTCTTAAATCTGAGAAATCTTTTGCTAGTTACACTGAATCAGGTATTCTATGCTTTTTAAAAATACTTCAGAATGTTCTCTTTTTTCCTTCAAAAACTTAATGAGTGTTGGTCTTTTTAAAAAATGGCGTGTTTCAAATACCACGTTTATGGAATATTTCACAAGCTCATGTGTGTATTTTGGGGAGAAGAAACAGAGATTTAATTGGAGATGTGACAGTGTCTCCAGAAAAAAACTTGGCATCTTAATGTGTTTAATATTCCTCATATGCTTCCCTCTTTGAGGAGTAATTCAAGGTCTTTGTTCCTGTCATGATGCTGAGCTCCACAATCATAGTCTGATAAAAATCCAAAGCACTGTTAAAGGTACTTGCTTGTTACTTCAGAAAAAAAATTATGCAAAAAACAGCAAAATCCAAAAGCAAGCTGCTATGAATTGCACGTTTGTGTGGAATTCAGATAATATGGGAGAAACAGCTGCCTGTAATGAGGTAACTGATACTAAGTGATCGACAATAACGTCATGCAAACAAGGCACATTTTGAAAAGTAAGCTTTCTCCTTCATATCTCTTACTAAATTACACCCAAAGGAATTCTAAATGGAAGACAGAAGCACTTTAATAACCATGTCTCATTTTTGCAAGGAGAGAGGGAGAATAGCAAACAAAGCTAGCGTATTTTCCTAAAACTAAAGAAATGATATATTAAGGTTTTGCTGTTCCTCATCTAATACTGCCCTAGAAATACCAGGAGTCACAGAGTTGGAAGATCATCTTAGGCCTTAAAAGAGTTTTACCTCCAAGGAGAAAGAGTCTTTAAGAACAGAAAAGATTTGGGAGTGGGGAAAAGCCACAGGTCAGGAGTCCTTGTGAAGCAGGCTAGATAGGGAATCAATAGATGGATCTGGAACCTGGCAAGAAGTCCACATGGACATCAATACCCCCAAGATGGAAGACCTTTGAGAGAAATTCCATTTGGAATGAGATTTCCTCCGGAAGCCAGGAGAAGCCCCAGATATTCTCCAGGGGCCTTATCATTGGGCCCTCCTGGGGGATTGATGGGTGGGGTAATCAATCAAAACAGCAAATAGCTGGAACTGCTCCCATGTTATTAGCAAAGGGGCAGAATAATTAATGGTTTAAAAAGCAAGATCAAAGGCCTTTTGCTCTCTGTTGCCTTCTCCCTGTCCTGATTCCTGTTCATGCCCTATTCTGGCCTTCTTTGCCCCTCCCTGCATCACTATGCAAGTAAAACCTGGGCATTTACAATCTATAATGGGAAATTGTATCCTATAAATCAGTCCACTTTATCACTATTCAGCCCCTTCCTCTCTATCTGGGACCTATGATCTGTTTTTTTTTTTCTCCCATTTCTCTTCCTTCTCTACCTTAATAAATTACTGGCCTAATCAACATGGCATCCTCTTAAAATTCATTTCCTGCAGTTTAGCCAAGGACCTAGACAAAATCCAATTACACTTGGGCTGCCTCACCTCCCCAAGAGCTTTTAGCATGTTGCAGGGGACCAGCCCATAAATTATACCAACCCTCCCCTACTCCCACTTTTGTCTGAATTTACATCATATATTCCCCAAATTGGATCCTTACAATTCCATCACTCACCCCAAATCTCTACTATCCAGTTTTGTTTCCCTTTAATATTGCTGCTATCTTACATGGGGCTCCAGGCTGCCTCTAGCTGGAGACCTCACCCCTACCTCCATTTTCCCACCCCACCCTATCACTTCCCACTCCACCACCATCCATAGTCCAGAAAGTGCTCTCTACTAGCTCTCTGCTGGACTCTTAAAAAAAAAACAAAAAAAAAAAACCTTTGCAGCTCCTTATATTTTTGCACCATACTGAAAATTGCCTGTTCAGTTATGAAAATATTTCCTTGTCAGCATCCTCTGCCAGAGACTCAATGAAAGAGTTCTCATTTGTTACTGTCCTTTGGAAAACTGACACCAAACTATCATATTCATTCTCTAACTTGACTGTAATGTAGCCTCCCAGCTCCCTATGGTCTCCTTGCTTCATAAGGCAAGGCCTTTCACCATTTTAATGCTACAGTGTTTGTGTCCCTTTCTCTGTAGACAAGATTCAAGCCCCTGCTTAGGGGTGGGCCTGGGTGAGTGATGTCCATCTAGTGTACCATCACATTCTAAGACACAATGCTCCCAATTGTTGGGACAGGGAACAGGTCAGTGCCCCACCAAACTTTGTGTGCTTCCTGATTTGCACTAGAAATTCTCCAGAAGAAGAGCCCAGGCTCTTCTATAATCATGATTCCTACTGTCCTTAGAATCCTACTGAGACAGGTTAGTACAGGGAAAAAAGGAAAAGACGAGTCACAGCTGGAACCTGTCAGAGAACATGGCCATGAGACCCCACCCAGAAACCCCCTGAGGGAAGGCTGCTCCTAAGAACAAAGCTGGAAAGACCCTGCCAAGATCCTGGCCATGAGGTCCCATTTGGAACTCTTTCTGGGGTCAAGGGGAAGCTCCAGATAGCTCCAAACAGGCCTCCCCATTGGTCCCCTAAGAGCTAACAGGTGGGGCAATCAATCAGAAAAGCAAACAGCTGGAGCTCTTCCCCAACATTAGGAAAAGGGAGGAGTGAAGAAGGCCTTAATAAAGGCAGCCCTCTTTGTCTGAAGGAGCCTGCATCCACATCTTGGGTGTGTACTTCTGTTCTTTTCTCTCATTTTTCAATAAACTCTTTTTACTGCCCTAACTAAACTGGCATGTTCTTAAATTCTTTTATATGACATAGCCAAGAACCTACAGGAATCCAGCATCTCCCAACTTCACTACAATAGCCACCCCTTGCACGTAATTCCTGGAGGAACAAGTCACTCAGACCCACTCTCTAAGCCTTTCTGCTTCTTTTTCACTTTAAAGAATAAAACCTGTAGGGTTAAACACTAAATTGGGTGGCTCAGATGGTTAGAAAAGAATGGTAGATAAAGCACTAAAGTGAAAAAGGAGTTTGAGAAGGGAGAGTTCAGCATGAGCTGTAGTCAATAGGAAAAAGTCATGGTCAAGGTGAAGGTTGAGATAGCCTTTGAAGGACAAGCAGTTATGTCATAGGGACAGGCAGAAGGACAGACAGCGATACATGAACACACAAATCTATATGATTTGGGTACCCAATTATAGGCTAACAACACTGACTCTTCCCCATTGTAATGTAAAAAGAAATAAAACTATGGAGTTACTATGGCTAAAATATGCAAAATGGAGTCAGAAGGTCCTTCTGGACATTAATCTTAGGCAAATCTCAGTCAGATATCACAAACTGCTGAAGTATGCAAAGTCTCAAGCAACAGTGTTCCTCAAAACCCTAAGGGCATCAAGACACCATAAACAAACCACATGATGAAGAACCCAGTATGGGGATCCAGGCCCCCTCCCCAAGTCCTCAGCAGGTAGCTGCTTGCATGACCTAGACATAATTTAAAGGTTAAAAACCCTCACCAGAGCGGAGAGAATGTCTTAAACCAAATCTCCTCTGAGAGGTAAAACTTCATTCCTGTGATAATATCACCACATCGCCCTATGTGTACGCATCACATAACCCGAGCAGGAACTCTGTCTCATACCCTATGGAATGTCCTTGATCTAAAACCCCTTATAATATCACCCCTCATTTTCTCATCTCTTTGCAGAACACTATCTTCATTCTCTGAACCACCACCTTCAGAGTCTCCTGTCCATTAGTCCCAATAGAGCTTATGCCTGACTAAGTGCCTGGTTTGTTCTTTGGTCTCATGGATGCACCAACTCATGCCCTTCAGGACCAGGGCTGTAGCACTCAGTAACCTATCTAACCCCAATTGGAAGCACAATTGGAGTACCCCAAATATCCACCAACCACAAACAACTTGCCTAATCTTGTTTTACTTTAAAAACCCTTGCTTGGAAATGCCAAGACATGATGCAATTTGGGTTGCTACCTGTATCTGTGATCTCTGAATTGCAATTTTAAGACCCCAAATAAATGCCTTTTGTTGCCTTGCAGCTTTGTTTATTTCTCAGTTGACAATACTAAAAGGAAAATATTTTTGTTTGTTTATTATTCTAAGAAAAGTAATGGCTTTACAAGTATACAAGCTGTACTGAGACTGATGAGTTGAATACTTCATAGTAAGAGAAGAGAAACAAGTTAGTTCATGACCCAAGATACTAGTTTACAGGGAAACTCAATCCCTTTGTATAACCTTTATTTTGGGTATTTTATTTAAAGTCCCATCCAAAAAGTTGACTTAATGCATTAAAAAGAAAACTTTTTAGAAGGGAAGACACTTGTTTTACCCAATCTTTTACACTAATGAGGCAGACAAGATTAGGAATCAATGGACAAATCTGGAACCTGGCAGGTAAACCACCACCATTAAACATGTGGCCATTGGTACACCACAAGATGCTGCTGGAAGAACCTTGCAAGAAACTCCATTTGAACCAGGATTTTCTCCAGAAGCCAGGAGAAGCCCCAGATATTCTCCAGGGGCCTTATCATTGGGCTCTCCTGGGGGATTGATGGGTGGGGTAATCAATCAAAACAGCTGGGACTCCCCATTAGCAAAGGGGCAGAATAATTAATGGTTTAAGAAGCAAGCATGAAATCAAAACAACCCTGTTCTTGCCTTCTTCCCCCCTGCCTGAATCAGCACGCAAGTAAACCTGGGTATTTGTAATCTGTAATGGGAAATTGTAGTCTGTAAATCAGCCCTCTTTATCTCTTTTCAGCCACTTTCCTCTCTACCTGAGACCCATAATTTGTTATTTTCTCCCATTTCTCTTCCCTCCCTTCCTTAATAAATTACTGGCCTAACTAAACTAGCTTGCACTTAATATCATTTTTTGTAGTTTAGCCAAGAACCTAGAGAAAATCTGGCAAAACTTACAGTTTCATGTGTAGTTACATATATACATGTAGTTACATATGACAGAGTTTTGTTTTTTGTTATCCTAGTGATCATGGACAATCACTCATTCTTTCCTCCTCAATCTTCTCTTCTGTTAAACAAGGAGAAATGATTTCTATGGTACCTTCCAGCTCTAACATTCTTGGATTCTAATCTGACTCTCAATGTTCCCTGCTCTAACGGCCTGACTTTTTGCATTTTCTATCCCACTTCCCCACAAATACAGGTCAACAGATATGTAAATATACAAACAGAAATAATGGGTAATTAATTAATCCAGTAGAAGAAACCGTAAACATCAATACTGACCTTTTTTTTTTTCTATGTGAAGATAGTATTCTCATCCATTGTCAGAAAAATATTTGAGCTGAGATGTCTTTTTTACTAGTCTGATAGAGTTGAGCTCTGCCATTCTCAATTTCTCAACTGGTTTACCTTGATGTTAAAGGTACACGTGATAAGGAAACTTATTATTTCAGTGTAGACTATGCCTTTAGAACAGAAGCAACTGGTTTCTGGGGGGTTAATAACCTCATGTGCATTTGAACATTTGAACTGTCGATGAATTGAGCCAGCTAGGCTAATGATCAAAGGTCTGTCTGCGTAGCAAACACAAAGGGATTCCTAAGAACATGTCTTACTAGTTAAACTACCAAACTCAAATGACAAAATGATGTCAAGCAGACACTATCAAGATTTCTAAATTAAGGCATAATTGCTGTGGGCATAGTTGCTGGTAGCCCTTGACTTTCCAGAATTAAAGAATGGAAAAGTTGAGTATTAAAAAGTTTAGTTACCCAGATGCTAAAACAAATACCTTACAATGGGTTGGCTTAACAACAGGAATTTATTGACTCCACAGGTTCAGAGGCTAGAAGGCCTGCTTCCTCCTTGGTGGGTATCTTCTGGCTGGCCAGCAATCTTTAGGGTTCCTTGGCTTATCTGTCACATGGCAATGCACATGGCAGTATGTTCTTTCTCTTCTGGGTACTGCTGACTTCCAACTTCTGGCTGCTCCCCATGGTTTCTCTCTGTGTATAATTTCTTTTACTTATAAGGACTTCAGGACTAAGGTCCACCCTCATTCAGTTTTAATACACCTTAACTATTAACATTTTCAAAGGTCCTATTTACAAATGGGTTTACACCCTCAGGAACAGGGGTTGGGACGTGAACATGCCTGTTGTGGCGGACATGATTCAATCCGCAGGAGAAGTACAGGTTCATTAAAAGTTTACCATTGTTGACATACAGTTCCAGATTTCTAGTGTATGCAAACAAACTTTTGCTGTCAATCAGAAATGGTCATGAGAATTACAAAAATAAAATGAAGCTTCTTCTCAGAGTTCAATGTCCCCACCCCCCCACCCTCCCCACCCCCAAGGGTTTAGTCAATGCTGCTTAAGTGATTTGGCTCTGGTGATTTTCCAAAGCCTCAGTCCTATGTGTATATACCTGAGTTCACTATCTTCAAAAATAGCTTACTTGGGGAGCAGATGTGGCTCAAGCCTTCCCAAATGGGAGGTCCCAGGTTCGGTCCCCGGTACCTCCTATAAACAAAAACAACAAGCAAACAGACGAAAGAGTGAAGTGAGGGGAGCAGATGTGGCTCAGTGTTTGAGTGCTAGCTTCCCTGGGTTCAATTGCCAACCCAGTACCTCAAAAAAAAAAAAAAAAACTCCATTTTCCTAGAAGGGATGCATGTACAGCAGCTGGAATGAGAACGTTACTAAAGACAGATTATCAAGTGAGGCAGATGAGAAAGATATTATAGAGAAGACTGATACAGTCACACCTACAAAATTTATTTAGGAAAATTATTTATGACATGGGAAGTGTCCAGTAGAAAATAATTGAAAAATCAGCAGATACGTCTTAATTTCATAAACGAGGAAATCCAGGCTTCAGTCACTATAGAATTTATTTAGCTAACTTTGACCAAGTGATCTATATGATATTTTTGTAAGATTTGAGGAGATAGTATTTCTTTAAAATTACTAGATGATACCATTTATCACAGAGCATTAAAACATTCCAACAGTACACCTACAATTGACTTATCAAGACTCAGGAGATTTAACCAAAATTGATTGCCAAAGAATAAATGGTGGTGTTAAGAACATTACATATGTTTTATGCCCTTAGAGAATAAATCTCCACAATGGAACTGTGTTCTTTGAAACTTACATATTTCTTGTAAAAAAAGAAAAAATTATTGTGCCCTGCAGAATCTTAAAAAGCGGCAATACCAGTTTCACTCAAAGAAAGACTGTGTTTGGTCTATCAGAATTACCCTCTGTTTAGGCTTACATTACTGCTTTTGAGACTGGAAATTTTCTTAATATGTCATATTGATAATAGGCCCTGAATCCTAAAGTCAGTTTATAGTCCATAGGCAAATGAGTACTCTGTATGATATGACAATTACATAACTGATCGAATTAAATAACTACTCAAAATTGAGTCTATAAAATCACCATAAACTGTCTTTTAATCAAATCATAGGGCAACTTTTTAGTTTTTTTTCCTTCCACTAATAACTGGACTTATAAATGCATAAATTGACTATGGCACTATTGACTGTGGTTGTTGGGATATCCCTGTTGTTTTGTTGTTGTTGTTTACTTCCATGAGGGCCTCTGGAGATATCTTTATTTCTGGAATTGCATTTGTACTTCTGTCCTTCCTGGCTTCTTTTTTTCCTGCAATGAACAGCAGTAGGTTTCATCTCCCTTAGATTTAGGCAGTGTTGGGGAATGAATCGTGTTTCCCATTAAGACATGTTTAAGTATTAATCTGTGTACCTGTGGGTAGGAACTCATTTGTAAGTTGGACCTTTGAAGATATTACATGTTAAGGTGTGGACCCATATGTGAATAGGATCTTTGAAGATTTTATTTAAATGAGGCCAAATTGAATCAAGGTCAGCCTTAATCCATATGACTGAGTCCTTATAAGGCAGAGGGGCCTCAGACACAGTCAGAGAAAGCCATAAGAGGAGACCAAGGAGATCCCAAGGATTGCGGCAAGCCTGCACGAGAAAGCTTGGCCTGTCCGGATCTTGATTTTATACTTTCAGCCTCTCAGACTATGAGACAATAAATTCCTGTTCTTTCAACCAATCAATTATATGGTATTTGTCATAGCATTGCAGCCCTGCCTGGAAAACTAAGACAGGTAGCCACTTTATTCCCTCTCTTGGGAACCTCATCTGCTAACATGGATTCAGTGATATAGAAATGATTTTTACTTTGAGCAACACTCTTAAGAGCTATTCCTTCCGCTCACTGTAGGACTTTGTCCTTATACGCTCTGCTAAAACCAAAGAAGGTATATTGTACTTGAAAATTTGTAATAAGATGTTCAGTAAAGGATAGTACAAACTTACAAAACATAATTGGTTAGCATTTCTTACCTTTCAAAGATCTGCTGTGGGATCTTTCAACTATGCAATTTCAATAAGAATTTAAGTCTTATTTCTATCACTTCCTTCATTTATTGGTAAATAGCCTGACACCTGAATTAAGAACTTACTTAACACCAACCCTATAAATGGAATCATAGATATAAGGGACAATTAAAGTAACACTTAAAGATCAATGATCATGATAATGATCATAATAATTTAATAATTTGCCAATTAGGAAGTAGTCTTCTATGTCAAATAACTTCAATTTTCTGTCTACCATTACTCAGAATAAGGACAATAAATAATATGAAGTTGGCATTTTTATGTAAGAAGGTAACTTCAGTGTTAGAGTTATCACAGGAAATTGATAGAATAAGCTTATGATAGAAGGGTATATCAGTCAGGATTCTTCCAGAGAAATAGAACAAATAGGAGATATATATATATATATAACCTATTGTATATATCTATGCTTATGCCTATGTCTACATATATAGATACACAAACATATAACCTTTTATATATATTTTAAAATAAAGAGATTTATTTTAAGGAATTGGCTCACATGATTGTGGAGGCTGGCAAGTACAAAATTCATGGGAGGTAGGCAGGCAGCAGGCTGGAAACTCAGGCAAGAGTTAATGCTGCAGTCTTAAAGCAAGATTTATCCTCCAGGAAACCTCAGTTTTTGCTTTTAAGGCCTTTCAACTGATTGTCTGAGGCCCACTTATTGAAGGTATTCTCCTTCACATAAAGTCAACTGACTGTAGATGTTGACCACTTTCAAAAAATACCTTCACAGTGATACCTAGATTAATGTTTGATTAAATAACAGAGTGCTGTAGCTTAGTCAAGTTCCACATAAAACTAACCATTAACAAAGGTATACCTTGTTCCTTTGAATGTAATAAAAGCACATTTAATGGAAAGGAAGAGTTGCATTTTGTCTCCCGTTCCTCATTTTGTGACACTCTCCATCTTACTCCCTCTGCTCCAGCCACTCTTACAGTCCCTCAGATGTGCCAAGCTCCTTCTTGGCTCATGGTGTTTACACATGCTGGTCCTCATCTTTCACCCGGATAACCCTCACTCATACTTCAGGTCTTAGAATAATCGTTGCTTCCTCAGAAAGTCCTTTATTCACTCTCCCAATTTAGATGGTCTCTTGTTATTCTTTTGTGTTACACCTGCTGTTGATTTTTTTTTTCCTTCACCTTACTTCTTATAAAAAAATTTTAAAATATATTTCTTTGTGTGTTTTTGTGCTATGACTTTATCTTACTGTATACTGAAAATTACATGAAGGGACACTATTTCAGCCTACAACCCTAGTGCCTAACTCTAGTGCTCAGTATATGTTTATTGAATGAATGAAAGAGTTAATAATAGTGGGAATTTCAAATTTCTAAATAGTTCCTGAAAGATGGTTAAAGTGGTGCATAAGATAAATTAACTATATATATATATATATATTTTTTTTTTAAAAAAAGGTATTTAGATTACATAAATGTTACATAAAAATATAGGGGATTGCCATATGCCCCTCTTCCTACACCTCCAACATTTTCCCACATTAACAACATCGTTCATTAGTGTGGTACATTCGTTACGATTGTTGAAAACATTTTAGAGCATTGCTACTAAGCATGGATTATAGTTGACATTGCAGTTTACACTATCTCCCACACAATTTTGTAGGTTATGGCAAGATATGTAATGGCCTGAATCTTTCATTGTAATGTCATTCAGGAAAATTCCCAAGTCCCCCAAATGCCCCCATATTTCAACTGTATTTCCCTCTCCCTGCCCTCAGAGCCTCTAGTGGCTACTGCCTCCACATGAATGATATAGTTTCTTCCATTGCTAGAATCACACTAAGTCTATAGTAAAATGCCAGTAAGTCTACTTTAGTCCATAGTTCATTCCCCAATCCTGAGGATTCTGGGATGGTATTGCCCATTCCACCTCTAATTGAGAGGAGGCTGTGATCCCATGGGGCAGGTGGATGGGACTCTCTTGCTTGCAGTTGTAGACTCTCTCAGTTCCTTGGGATGGTCGTTGTCCATCATCATTTCCTTGTTAGTTATCCTGGGTAAGTCCAACGAACTGGATAGTAGGTATTGCAACTCCATTGAATTTCAGGGCCCAGTTGGCACATAGACAGCCCAGAGATTAAAGTCTTTTGGATGTACAGCTACCAACTCCAGCACCAACTATAGGTTCAAATAAAAGGGACAGAAGAGACATGTGTAGAGAAGTCACATCTGAGTCCAACTCTGTCACACTTGGGCACAAAACTCCAAAGTAGGGCCACTGGCAAGGCATCAATTCCGGAGCTATCTGCCATGACCATAAGCCCTGGGTGTCTCCCGTGCTCTCAGGATCCTCACTATTTGGGGTAGTATCTACCTCTACCTTATCATAGATTTTGCCTGTATGGGCATGGGCTCACAACCTTCTCCCTTCCTATTTCCTGTAAACCTATCTTCCAGACACTAGCTCTCTGAGTCAGCTTAATTTGCTTAATTCATATCAGGAAGGTCATGTAATATTTGTCCTTCAATACCTGGCTTGCTTCACTCAGCATAAGTTCCTCAAGATTCATCCATGTTTTCCCATGTGTTATTACTGTATTCCTTCTTACAGCCTAGTAATATTCTATTGTATGTATATACCACATTTTGTTTATCCATTCATCTGTTGATGGGCACCTGGGTTTGATTCTTTCTTTTGGCAATAGTGAACAATGCTACTATGAACATTGGTGTGCATATATCTGTTCGTATCCTTGCTTTCAGTTCTTCTGGGTATATACCCAGCAGTGGAATTGCTGGATGATATGGAAGTTCTATATTTAGGTTTTTGAGGAGCCACAAAAATGTCCTTCACAGTTGCTGGACCATTCTACAGTCCCACCAGCAGTGGATGAGCGTTCCCATTCCTCCACATCCTCTCCAACACTTGTAGTCCTCTGTTTTATTAATGGCTGCCAGTCTAATTGGTGTAAGATGGTATCTCATTGAAGTGATGTTGAGCATCTTTTCAAGTGCTTTTTAGCCATATGTATTTCTTCTTTGGAGAAGTGTCTGTTCAAATCACTTGCCCATTTTTTAAATGGGTTGTTTGTCTTTTTATTTTCAAGATACAGGATTTCTTTATATATGCTGAATATTAGGCTCCTATCAGATATATGGTTTCCAAATATTTTCTCCCAGTGGGTAGGCTGTCTTTTCACTCTCTTGACAAACTCCTCTGAGATGCAAAGGTTTTAATTCTGAGGAGGTCCCATTTATCTATTTTTTTTCTTTCGCCGGTCATGCTTTGGGTATCATGTTCATGAAACCATTTCCTATTACAAGGTCCTGTAGATGCTTCCATACATTATCTTCTAATATATGGTCTTGGCTCTTATATTTAGATCTTTAATCCATTTTGAGTTGATTTTTGTATAAGGTGTGAGATGGTGTTCCTCTCTCTTTCTTTTGGATATGGATATCCAGTTCTCCAAGTACCATTTATTGAAGAGGCCATTCTCTCCCAGTTGAGCAGGTTTGTTGGCCTTGTTGAACATCAGATAACTGTATATGCGAGAATCTATATCATAGCTCTCAATTTGGTTCCATTGGTCAGTATGACTATCCTTGTGCCAATACCATGCAGTTTTGACTAAAGTCAGGTAGTGTGATTCTTTCCATTTCATTTTTCTTTTTTCAATATTCTTTGGCTATTTGAGGTCTCTTGCCCTTCCAAATAAATTTCATAGTTAGTTTTTCCAATTGAGTAAAAAATGCTATGTCGATTTTTACTGGGATTGGATTAAATCTGTATATTAGTTTGGGTAGGATAGGCATCTTAATGATGTTTATTCTTGCTTTTCATTGAACAGGGAATATCCTTCCATTTATTTAAGTCTTCTTTGATTTCCTTTAACAGTGCTGTGTAGTTTTCTGTGTATAAGTCATTTGCATCTTTAGTTAAGCTTATTCCTAAGTATTTGATTTTTTTAGTTACTATTGTAAATGGTATTTTTTTCTTGATTTCCTCCTCAGATTGCTCATTATCAGTGTACAGAAACGCTACTGGTATGTGAGCATTGATCTTATAGCCTGCGATATCACTGAACTCATTTATGAGCTCTAGAAGCTTTGTTGTAGATTTCTCAGTGCTTTCTATGTGTAGGATCGTCATCTGCAAATACTGAAATTTTTACTCCTTCCTTTACAATTTTGATGACTTTTATATCTTTTTCTTACAAGTACTTCTAAGACATTGTTAAATAGGAGCAGTGATAGTGGGCATCCTTATCTTTTTCCCGATCTTAGAGGAAAATCTTTTAGAATTTCACCATTGAAGATGATGTTAGCTGTGGGTTTTTCATATATGCCCTTTATCATGTTCATAAAGTTTCCTTCTATCCCTGTCTTTTGCAGTGTTTTTATCAGGAAAGGGTGCTGTATTTTTTTAATGCTTTTTCTGCATCTATAAAGATGATCATGTGATTTTTTTTTTTTTTGATCTGTTTATGTGATATATTACATTGATTGATTTTCTTATGTTGAACCATTCTTGCATACCCAGGATGAAACCCACTTGGTCATGGTGTATAATTCAATTGATGTGTTCTTGAATGCCATTAGCAAGTATTTTGTTGAGGATTTTAGCATCTAGGTTCATTAGAGAGATTGGTCTGTAATTTCCCTTTCTTATGGCATCTTTGTTTGGCTTTGGTATTAGGATAATGTTGGCATCATAGAATGAGTTTCTTCAACTTCTGTTTTTTAGAAGAGATTAAGCAGGATTGGTATCAATTCTTTCTGGAATGTTTGGTACAATTCAACTGTAAAGCTGTCTGGACCTGGGCTCTTCTTAGTTGGGAGGTTTTTGATGACTGATTCTATCTCTTTACTTGTGATTGGTCTGTTGTGAGTTCATCAATTTCTTCTTTCATCAATGTAGGCTACTTGTGTGTTTCTAGGAATTTGTCATTTCCTCTAAATTATACTTCTTGCTGGTATATAATTTTTCAAATTATCCTCTTGTGACACTCTTTATTTTTGTGGGGTCGGTGGTGAAACCTCCTTCCTCATTTCTTATTTGGTGTATTTGTATCTTCTCTCTTTTTTCTTTATTAGGCTAGCTAAGAGTTTGTCAATTTTACTGATCTTCTCAAAGAACCAGCTTTTGGTTTTGTTTAATTTTATAGTGCTTTCTTATTTTCTATTTCATTTAGTTCTTCTCTAATCTTTATTATTCCTCCTTTCTACTTCTTTTTGGGTTGGTTTGTTGTTCTTTTTCTAATTCCTCCAGGTGTGCAGTTAGGTCTTCATTTTTAGCTCTTTCTTTCTTTCTTCCTTTCTTCCTTTCTTCCTTCCTTCCTTCCTTCCTTCTTTCCTCCCTTCCTTCCTTCCTTCCTTCCTTCCTTCCTTCCTTCCTTCCTTCCT